>JAENHJ010000158.1:1872577-2472577 GCA_025330945.1 Mucuna pruriens
GTATTAAGTAATTTATTTTAATTTCAACCTAACTTATCCTAATTCAAAATATATGAGATATAACATTAGTTAAATTATAAAATAAAAAAATAAAAAATTTAAATTAAATATATTTTATAATGCACATTTTAAAATAAACGATATTATTATAAATATAATATCATGTTATACAAAATAATATTTATTAAATAAAAATATTATTAATACATAATTATTAAAAAAAATATTATATTTTTTAAGAAAATATAAAATATCAAATTAGATTGAAATAACTCAACGCATAACATAAATTTTTAAATATATTAAATCTAATTTTAAAGTTTAAATTCGTTCAAATCAACGTAAGATTTGATCACAGCTTGGATTAATTAGTTCATGTGTACCTATAATTAATTAGAGGTACTTATATTTTTTATATATATATTTTCTAGTATAGTTTGAATACATCATATTACATTCATGTTAATTGTATATATGATTGTTTTTTATTGATATGAAATGTCTTTTTATACTTTTAGTATTTTAATTTATATATCTAACTTTTGTAATATAGTAATAATAATAAAAAAGAAACGTATTTAAAACAAATTTATAAAATTAGTATCAGCGTAGTTAATGCTAACTTTTTCCTATCTTATTTAAAGTTTTAGATAAAGGTAAATATGAAAATTATATATTATAAAAATTATAAGATGGGGAATGTAAGAAGACGTGTTTAAGTGCCGACAATCTATCCAAGATTGATACTTCTTATGTTTTGAGTTTATCAATCACCTATCATATTTATATTTTGTTTTCCTTTATCTTCTCTCTATATACGATGAATAACATTTGGAAGTCCAATTATATTTTTTCCTTTCTATAACACACATTAAACAACGTACATCGGTTCACAATCATACAGAGCGTTTACTAAATGTGCCGCTTGACGAGGTCAAAATACTCACACGGATCAAATTATTGTCGGCCTTGGACGAAAGAATCGCCACCACAATAAAAACATTTGGCTTTATTTTATTTTAGATTTAATACATTAGTAAGTCTTTGAAATTTTTTTGACAAATTTTAATCTTTAAATTAAAAATTATAATTAAATTTTTAATCTTCTATTATTTTTGTAATTAATATGACGACTTAAAGCATTAAAAAAAATATGATAATTTCATTTACTTTAAATATTCAATTACAAAAAAATTATAATTATAATATTGTATAATTTAAAGATCTAATTTAAAATTGCCAAGTAATTCTAGAATACTTATATATTAAACCTTAATTTTATATTCACATACAAACATCGTTTTAGTCAAACCTAAATATTACCGGTAGAGAAGATCGATAGTAGTTCGAAGTTCTAACTTGTAATCAATCCGAGGAGGCAAAAAGAAGAGCAAAAATTTGGAAAAAAAAAAAAAAAAACTAGTAGAAAAGAAGAATAAATTAAGAAGTGGGTCCTATAATTTAGATAGCAGGAACCAAAATCTGCCAAACCTTAATGTCACAGTCCAAACCACCACTATAGACTAGAAAAGATGCTTGGGACTGCGACGCGTTACAGTGGTCAACCACTGCGGTTATGCACTTAATCGAACCCGTGTGGCCTTCCAGAACAGCTAAACAAGAATATTGTGCACGAAGGCCTCTCCAAATCCTAATAGTTTTGTCTGCAGAACCACTACACACCAAATCTGCCACAACGGCCAAACACAATATGGACTTTGTGTGTCCCCTTAGCGCACCCACCAGCACCATTTTTTCCTCACTTTTCTCTTTCTCCCAAACCAATATGGACCTGTCACATGCACCGGAATACAACAGGGTGTGGTCGCTGCTCAGAGCCAGGGCATTGACTCCAGACTTGTGCTTCTCCAAGGTCTCCACCAGGCTGTGCTTTTTCTCCCCTTCCTCTTTCTTCCACACCTTTATTCTCTTATCTGCTGATCCGGTGTACACGTACCCATCGTAAGAAACTGCGATGGCGTTTATGGCGTCGTTGTGTGCGTTGGTTAGGGATTCCAAGCACGTGAAGTCATTGGTTCTCCAGATTTTGATTGTCCTATCCCACGAAACGGAGTACAGCAAGGTTCCGTCTTGGGACAGGGCCAGCGCCGAGACGGTGTCGACGTGGTGGACCCACGTGCATTTTTTGTGCCTTCGGATTTGCACGTGGTTCTTGGGGATCAGCACCTTGGAGGCACGGTCGCTCAGGGTGGGGAGCGTGGCCAAACGTGTGTACTTTTGGTGGTCGTGTTCGTGTTCGTGGTTGTTACTACTGTTGTTCTTGCTGATTTTCCAGACGCGGATTTTGTGGTCTTGGTGGGCGCTGAAAAGCTTGTTGGACTGGATTACCAAGGACTTGACGGCGCCGTTTCCAGCCAGGACCGTGTTGGTGGTTGGGTTTTCTGGTTCGGAGTGGAAGGGGGTGCGGTTCCAGGATCGGATTTCTCTGTCGGATGAACCTGTGTAGAGGAATTTGCCGGAGAGGGTTAAGGAGGAGATGTAGGAGGTGTGGCCCTTGAGGGTTGTGAGGCAGTGGTGGTAGGTGGTGGAAGGGGTGTAGAGATCAGATTGGGAGGTGTTGAGGGAGGAAACTGATACCAGGCTGTGTTGTGAAGTCAGGGATGCCAACCCGGGTTCATGGTGGTTGGAGTGAGATGAGGAAGAGACACTATAAGATCGCTGGTATTCCATCATTCACATGGTAAGCTGAATGTCAAACTGGTATGCCAGAAAGCGAAATGAGCTAATATTATATATAGTCATTATAAATGTATGCCCGATAAAACTTATACAGTCTTGTATAATTAAATTTTGAATTTTATTTAATAATATATATTATAAATTTTATTTATTAAGTTATTGAGATAAAATTTTAATTTAATTCTTACTCTATTTACATAGACCGTGTATATATAAAATTCACATTTTGATGTAAGTTACCTTACTATTATTTTTATATATATATATATATATATATATATAAAAGATAAATTAGTTAAATGTAAGTGAGGTTTAAAGTATCAGTAAAAATATAAAAAAAGTTCAAATAAATTTAATTTCTCTAAAATTATATAATCCTCATCTAACTCGTTAGTCATTTAAATCGAGTTAAATTAGTCTATTTTTTTATTTATACAAATTTTTTTTAAGAAAAAAATCAACTCAAAATAAGTTTAATAATATTCTAGTCTATAAATATACAGGAATCAAATTGACTCACATTTTTAGAACTCTATTTTAAGAGCTCGACTTATCAAACCTACTAAATTGAGTCACAATTGATTTATATAATGATGTGATAAATAAAAAAAAGAAAATGAGATAGAAATAAAAGAAAAAGAAAGTAAATAAATATTTATAATTTAAGAAATGTCAAAACAATTTCATAAGTACTTTTAATATTATTCTCTAATAAAAAATAAAATTTCATTTCAAATAATCCACATTGACATTTAATAAATTTTTTTATTATACATATTATTAATATAAAAATTTTAATTATGATTAAATAATAATATAAAAATCTATAAAATTGCATCTAATTTTTTTTTTAAATTGTATTCTATCCTCAAAAATTGAAAGATTGTGATGCTATTATTGAAATTTTCTCTCCTTCGCTTTTCCCTTTTAAGTGTGTTGAACCTAACAATAAATGCACTAAAACCCTCAGTTTTCTCTGGTACCGGTCATAGCTTATAATTTCTCTATTATCTGGTACAGGACATAACTAATAATTTTTCTATTATATAGGACTATGTAGGAAAGCTTAACAATATTTTTTAAAATATATTTTTTATAATTAATAAAATTTATTAAAAATTATAAAATTTTACTTTTCATTTAATAAATTTTATTTATAATTTTCAATAATTATTTATCAATAATAAAAAATATATTAAAAATAACATAAAAAAATACTTAAATACATTTTAGGTTCTTGCAAATATATTTTCTCTGATTTTAGTATTTTTTTTGCCACTTTTAGATCTTGACATTTTCTTAATGTTTTTTTTTAATTCTTTATCACTAATTCTAATTAATTTAGTGGTGATATGACTAATAAAATGAATAATATAAATTGAGATAATTAAGGTAATAAAGAATATCCTAAATTAAAAAAATTAATTATTTCTAGGTGTTTAATTCAATTAATTAATATATTTATTATTTTATATAAATAAAATAATTATATCTAATTTACTTTTAATATATTATGAACAATGGTTTTATTTTTTTATTTTTTTTTCAATTCACTAATCTACTTTTAACATGATACATTTTCAATATATATATATATATATATATATATATATATATATATATATATATATATATATATATATATATATATATATATATATATATATATATATATATATATATAATTTTAATATATTATTTTTAATGTTATTTTTATATTTTAATTTATTAATTTTGATTTATTTTAATATAATTTATTTTTAAAATATATCTCAAACAATAATTTTAAGTCTAAAAAAAAAATAAATTAAAATATAATCTATTAAAGATAAATTATATTATAATCAGTCAAAATTAATAAATTGAAATATAAAAATAACATAAAAATAATATATTAAAATTAAGTTATAAATTTCTAAATAAATTATAATTTTAAAAATACACTGTTAAAAATAAATTAGTGAGTTCAAAAATGAGAATAATATTAAATTAAATAAATTTACTGTTCATAGTATATTAAAATTAAATTATATATAATTATCTTATTTATATAAAATAATAAATACATTAATTTTATTAATAAATAAATAAATATATTAATTAATTGAATTATACATCTAAAAATAATTTAATTATCTTAATTTAAAATATTTTTATCACCTTAATCATCTTAATTAATATTATTAATTTTAATAATCATGTTAGTACTAACCTAATTAAAATTAATGATAAAAATTACACTAAAAATATCAAAATCTAAAAAAATTTACAATCACTGAAACTAGACAAAACCATACATACACATGAATCTAAACCGTATTTAAGAAGAAAAAAAAATGTTACTGTTAGTCCTCTGTGATTTATCCGTGGAGAAGTAGATATAGCAATAGCTAGTTACATTACTCCTGGGGTCTGCAGGGGACAGGGTGTGAAGCAAGATTGGACGTGTGAATTAATTAAGGTCATTATAAAACGTGAGAGGAGCTTTGAACTCATTAGGCAGCCTGATTAAAAGGGTAATGATGGCAATTAAGTCTTAATCAAAAGCTTGGATTTAGCTCCCAATTGTGTTTCCTATTCACCCTTTGTAAAGTTGAATTGACGGAAACCCGTACCAAGCATTGAGGACAACTTCTATGCTCGGCTACTTGAAATATCTCAAATTGACAAATATGATTCAGGCCACTAATAAGAAAACCCACCTTTTAAAGTAAACAAAGAATTAACTAGTTACAACTAATAGTTTTTTTAGTAGTATAAATTAGATTTAAGAAGCATGGTATACACATATCAAAATGACCTAAGTATTATGGAGTTTTTGGCTACTAGTTACCCAACTAAAATCAGGGTTAGTGATCCAATTCCAAGGTTATAATTAATTTTTAAAGTCTACCTAAATCCATGGCCGGGGAACAAACCGTATTAAACAATCTTTTAATGGATCAATTAATGGTGATATGGATAGTTGCCAGCAGCATCAGATGGTTGTTACTGATTTACTGTCACCTGCTATAGGAGCAGCTGGTGCTGGGGAGAGCAATCACGTAAATAATTACCAGGAACAGTCACTTTGAATAAAAGAAACATAAATCAGGGCCATTAAAATATTGTAGGTTATGTATTCAAAAAAAAAATATTGTAGGTTTAGGTCATTGATGGAGACTTATCATCAAATATGTTTTGGGATACACGCAAGTTACCAAAGGCCCACAAAAAATATAAATATCTCACATTTAAAAGCAGTGTAAAATTAATCATATATATCTGCAACTTGTTATTGCTTTTTACAGGATGAGTTCAAAACTTTGATTTTATGGAAACCCCTTTAATGCTAATTTTTTACGACTATAGCAATATCTTAGTTGGCTTTCCAGATAGGATGAGGACATTCATACACCGAGCATGATCTGGAGCACTTGACTTAGTGATGTAGGTTATTAGGGAATGAAGTATAGTTGTTGCAAAAAGTGCAAAAAAACAACTTAGGTATTAGGGTCTAGTGGCTGCACCAGTGGTGGTGGATAATTTCAGTCCCTCTTTTTATTTTGGATGTTTTAGGCTACAATTTTTTTAACTCATGATGAAGGGTCCCATTTTTGGGTAAGATTCATTTCTGTAAGATACCTTTGCAAATAATATCTTCATAGATACAAATTTTACTCAAAAGATGAATGCTTTTTTATTTTTTATTACCTCCATATCTTTGTTCTTATATTTTTTATTGACTTTCCTGCAGAGTTTAGTTGCGTGCTAAATTTACTTTACTATTTTTTTTTAATCTTAGAATATGTAAAAATATTCACCATCGAAAAGTAATAATTAATATATATTGAGTATCATGAACTTATTAGCTAAAGAGTATTTTTTTGTCCAATATGATTTTTTTAAATCTAAAATCATATTCAAATCTTTGACATTTAAGTTAAGAAATATAAGTATTACTTATGATATTATACTTACATGTTAATAACATGTTTTTTAATACAATCTTTTAAATATATATTTTTTATCATTAATTAAAATTTATTAAAAATTATAAAATTTTGTAGGTCTCAACATATTTTTTAATGAGTTCATTAATAATTTTATAATTTTTAATAAATTCTAATCAATAATAAAGAATGTATTACAAAAGTGTAATAATAAGTATGTAAAAAAATAATAAAAAATATATTATTAATACACCTCTTCTATGTATCAAGCACACAACAAAAAAAAATGTCCCAATAATAATTACACAACATATATTTTAGGGGAAATAAGCTAAATTAAGAAAACTAAATAAATCATTTTTTTACAAATTAAAATTAATTAATTATATGACTTAATTTGTTGATAAACTTTCCAATTTAACTTCTTAGTAAATTAAGAATGATGATCCACACACTTCATTTTTAGAGTGTTCAAGTGAAAGGAAGAAGAATAGAAAGAAAAATAAAGAGAGAAAAATAATACATACGAGATGATCCAATAAAAAATGAAAATAAAGATATAAAAAATATGGAATAAAAATGAGATGAAAAAGAAAAAAAAAACAAGTGTATGATTATAATTACTTGTAAATTAAAGTGTACATACTTATTTTAATTTATAAAAAAAATTATTTTATTTTATTATGTTAATTCGTTTTAAACTTAAATATAATTCTAGTTCATATAAAATATGTGGGTTTTGATTTTAGTTCTCCTAAAAATATTTTTTTTTTTGAGATATATCTCTTAAAAGATTGAAATTATTATTTTATTATTATTATTACGTGACATTTATTAATTATTTATATATTTAACAAAATATTAAATAATCATTCTAAGTGACATTTATGATATTATTTCAACACATTATCTATAAAAAATAATAATTTTATAATTTAGAGGAATGAAAATAAAAAATTATAGATATCAAAACAAAAATTTACAGATTAAAATAATGATTTTAAATATTTTAAAAAAGATAAAAAAAACAATTTTATTTTTTATAAAAATTAAAAAATTAAAAATTGTTGATTTTACAGAGAATAAAAATGTTTAATCTTGATTCTATTTTCTTTCTTTTATGAATAGTGTACCGGTGATTGTGAGTGGATGAATGTGGCTGTTGCATTGGTACGTGCACCAGGTGGGTTGGACTAACCATTGGCTTGTAAGCATTCACCCTTTGTGCCAAGACCAGAATAAAAAGATAAAGAAGCATCCATGCTCTGTTTGTGTTCATCTAAATTTGCGCCTTTTTCACTTTTTAGTTTCTTTACAAATGCCATACACTAATGTACAATCACCCTATCAGGTGTCCTAACCAACAACAGCTACCTCTTACTCTTATATCATCTTAGGAAGCTGTGGACCCCATTGAGTTGTTCCAATTTTTGTTTTAGCTTTTTCTTGAGTTTTCTTGCCTCGTGTCTTTCCCACTTGAAGACCACATTTGTTTGTATAACCCATTCCATATTCAATTTGCACTCTCCAAACATGCCCCTACGATTGGAATAGTTCCAAATTCCAAATCTCACTGTTGAATTTGACTTGTCCAAATCATTTATGCATTCCAATCTGTTCCGCCTTGTCATTTATACCTTATGGTTTATTTGGTCCGACATGTTGCATATTCCTTCTAACTCCTGAGGAATTTCTAGGAGTGATTTAATTACCATAATTTATTACAGTATTGAATTCTTGAATTACTAATGTAGGGTCATCCTACGGATTTTTTGTGCCAGTGTGCTTGAGACAAACGACAATGGGGAGGGGATGGTCCATAAAAAAAATGAATATATGATGCTTTAGTTGAACCTAACTCTAAACGAACTCATCGTTACCAAACAATATTAGATTAGATCATTCACTATATAATACTAGTCATGCCCATAGATCCGAAAGTCAATGTTGGCTGTGAGCAATGATATGATTTACTTTTCTCTAACCAAGGTTGGCCCATTTGTAGTACCAAAATTTCCTCCCTTGGGTTTGAGAAGATAAGGTATGTCCCTGACCCCAATAAAGAATTAGAGAGGTTTTGATGAAATATTTGCGAACTGTAGAGGGGAAGTGTTAAAACAAAAGTAAATATTTAGTTTTTTTTTCAGAAAAAAGTAAAACATTTGCTCATTAAATTTCCTGAACTTGTAATTTTAATTACATGCATGCCGTTTATAGTTCTAGATCTATCCTCTATTATTCTCTCGTTCATAGAGTATGTTTGTTTCAGATCTTACGAAATTATTTCCATGAATAAGAATGTGGGATATGATATGGCATTTTCATGTTAGTAAGCAATTGTTTTAAAAAATGTAGACACTTATAGTTGATTCTTATGAATTAGTCATCTTCATATATATATTTTGCTTACTTTCATTTCGTGGTGACGGGTGGGAATATATATAACAACATATACAATTCGGCTAATTAATAATTTTCATTCTCGCTTTTTTTTCTTTCATCATTTAAATTTTTTTAAAAATATTCTCAAAAATATAAAATCTTAATGAGACATGCTTTTTGGTTTACCAAGGATGTTCCTGAGAGTAATAATAGAATTTTATTTATGCTTTGATTTCTTATATCACCTGTGATTTTTTTTTTTTTTTGTCAAACTAATGCCTTGTTCATTCTTTGTAAAAAAAATATCCAGCTTGTGACTTTTGTTGATGTTAAGATAACTGAATCTTAGCTTTAGATTTATAGTTCCAAAATTTGGAGGATAGATGAGGACACTGACATATGCACTTGGTTAGTCAAAGGAAATTGAAGGATTCAAAGGTAGAAGTTTAATTAGAAAGTATTTCAAGCATTATGCGGGATATATATTTGTAAATGTTCAGGGTTGCTATCCTAGATATCTTGCATACTTGCAGAATCACGGGCTAACAAACTTACCTCTATATTAAGAATTTTGAAAGATTCAAATCATTATTTTATCCTCTTGCGGATAGAATTTCCCACTATCCCCTTTTATTGAAATATATGAATTTTCTTATTTCACCATAACACAACACCAGGATTCCCCTCTCATATATGATCATTCATTCATTAATTATATTTTTGGTAGATGACAACATTTTATTTTGCTATATAATTTAATTATAGGTACTTGAATGTGCCTGTAACCATACAAATTTAATGTTAGAATAGTTGTTATTAATATATATTTTAAATATTTAAGATATTAAGTATTGGGTGCCTAGCTAAATATCGTTAAATACTTCCCATCAATGGTTCAATTATTATAAATTTGGCTGAAAGTATATCAATTAATTACCAGAAATATCAAAACATTTTTTGACATGCTCGATCTAGATTCTAGACAGCCCATTCTTTGGCAACAATGAACAAAACCTATCTCACCTTCCTAATAAAATGAGACCCAAACAAAACCTTTACGTATATAGATAAAAGTAGCTCTTAGTGGTACTTTTGAATGGAAACTATTATATATATATATATGCACATATAACCGAATAGATATATAATAGATTTCATATTCAAAAAAAGCTATTCCCTACTTTTCCATACTGCCAAACAACATCGAGAGCAATGGGGTATTGCAACGATTAGAAACACATGGCAAAGTAGGTTACAATTTATGCAACTTGGAAGAACCCATACTTCTATTTTCCGTGGTTGGTCCACAAAATGAAAAAAGCTAATAGGATCAGCACAGACCTGTAATAATTGAGATTGATTTTAATGTTATTCCTGGAATTTAACTAGGAATGTCAATTCCATTGCCCGAATTTACTGTGTCATCTTTCTTTATGGTTTTGTCATGGTGAACAAACAGAGAAAGGCTCAGTCTTTTGTCATGTGATCTTGTGAATAGAAGTACTTCACGACCGTTTTGTGTCATTAGGAAATGCCGAACCCTAATGTTGGTCACGAGAAAGATGGTGCGTGTTTTGTGGTATATAGTTAGTAAGTATTGGGTGTGGATCCACTTGGAAGTTTTATGACTATGATTTTACTTGTTCACGATCACATGGAGTGTTGTAACATGTAGTGGATAGAATCATTGAGTAGAGCATATATATGCAATTTGTGTTCTTTTAGTGTATCGTCCATCTACCAACTTTCACTCCCAAAAGAGAGAAAACGACCTTTACTAATTACCACTAACATCTTTTGCAATACTTCGAGTAAGGTTATAGCAGGTGAGTGAGAACAAGAGATATGCTGGCTCGGTAAAAGAAATTTGAAAAGAACAATTGCCGGCTTGCAGATGACAAGCCATTATCAATTTAAAGGTCATTGAGTGGCATAACGAAGAGGTCTATGTTTTCTTACATGCCCAACTCAAAAAACTAAATTACACATTATTATTATTATTATTATTCCCCTTAATTCAAGTTATTTTTACTCTTCAAAGATTAAGTTAATTAATTTTTAACACAATCTCCTAAAATTTATATGAAAGTAAAGATGATACATGAGCTTGTCCGCGTGGATAGTCTAGACTAAGCAAATTAGAATTAGATAATATACGGATCTATTTAAATGAAGACTTATTCTCTGGTCCATTTAACTCACGAGTAGGTTTCTGAGTTACTAGGTTAACCTGAGAACTGATTATTTTTTAAAAAATATAAATTATTGCTTATTATTTTATTGTTACGTTGTTTTTAAATATCAATTATTGTTTAATGTTTAATGTTATATTTCTTTTTATAATCTTATACATTTTTATTTTTTCAAAAAAGTTTAACTATTTTTGAATTTTTAATTTTTTAGAAAATTTCAAAAAAAAAAAGTAGTTTTCTATTATTCAGCTCACAATCTAGCCCATTATCCTGCTGGCTAATTAAGTGAGTCATCTATTTAGTTTACCTAATCAGTCTAGTAACTTTAGTTTAGTTTAATTAAATTCAATTAAAGTCGTGGCAAACTAGACTAAATCGACCAAACTGACCTATATATCTACCTATAGATGAAAGTGAACTTATTATCTCGATTAACTTTTTCTCTAAAGAAATTAATAGTTATATTTAAAATCATAAACTATTTGATGAAATCCCCATTCATTTATTATATATATATATATATATATATATATATATATATATATATATATATATATATATATATATATATATATATATATATATATATATATATATATATATATTTTTAGTCCTAGTAAAATAAGTAAGTTTTGATTTTAGTCCTTATAAAATTTTTTGATTAATTTTCATCTTTCGAAAATTTATAATCACTTATTTTTATCCCTATTAAATAAGTAAATTTTAGTTTTTGTCCCTATAAAATATTTTTATTTAATTTTTATCCCTCTATAATTTGAAATATTTATTTTTAGTCCATAATTTTCATTTTAAGATAGATAAATAACATTTATTTTAGGGATCTAATTTTTTTTGAAGATGTCATATGCTAACATGATACTACATACACTAGTGTGTATAATCTATGATGGTTATTTGACCTTCCGTTGAAGGTATATGTGACTAACAAGTGTCACATAATAATAAGGACCAAAAACAAAAATTCAAATTTTAGAGGGATAAAAATTGATCAAAAAATTTTATAGGGACTAAAATAAAAAAAATTACTTATTTTACAGGGACTAAAAATATATTTAATATATATATATATATATATATATATATATATATATATATATATATATATATATATATATATATATATATATATATATATATATATATATATATATATATATATATATATAGTGATTGATTCACAAACTCATTTAACTCAATTCAACCCAATAACATTTCAACGGGTTGGATTGTGTTGGTTTATTTTCTCTAACCCAATTATAATTGGATTGGATTGAGTGTCACGTAAATGAGTTTCATATCTAATCAATCCAACTTAATTCAATCAACTAATAATAATACTAAAAAAATTATAATTCTTTAATTGTGTTGGATTTAGATAATTTGACTTATATTTTAACTTAGGCATGCATTGTAGTATTTGATAGTATGGTCAATTTCTTATTGTGTTTGAGTTAAAATGATATGGTTGTGAATCATTCAAAATTTCATGCATAGTATATACTATTATTTTGGTTGTGACATGATTGTATATATATGACTATTGTTTAGCCAGCTTTTACATATTTGAATGTCTTAATTTTGAATAAGTTAAATTAATTCAGTATCTTATTTTTCTAATTTATTTATTTATTTTTTATTTTTAAATTTCTAACATATATTATTCAATTGACTTGACTAGCTGACTATCTAACATAACCCAACTATGCTTTATTAGGTTGAGTCTTTAACTAACATTGATTGATACAAATGGTAGTTGCTTGTATCTTTTAATCAAGATTTTAGGGATTCGAAACTTGACCTTGAATATAGAAAAACCATATTGAAAAGGAATTACTCAGTGATTGATTAGTCAAATTCAACTCAATCTGAACTCACTTGCGCCCATATCAACAAACCTTAAGTAAGGGGTAATTCTATCTACAATTACATTTTTATCTTCACACCCCTCCATATTTTTTGTAATTTTTTTTCTATAAATACTCCTTTTTTAAAAACTAATGTATTTATTGGTAATATGATTTTCAATTTTTGAATGTATTTAATACACTCCAGATACTAAATTCTGAAAGTGTTAAATTCTAGAATGTTTTTAATATTTTCGAAAATTTTAAATTTAAGAAGCGTTGAAATTTAACACTTCCAAATCTAAATTCTGAAAGAGAGAAGTGTTACCATTTCCTTTCCATTCATTCAAATAAAATTCAAAACTTATTAATTCTAACACCGAATCAGACCACAAAATCTAATAACTCATTCAAGAAATAATAAAATGAGAGTGAGAAAAATTATATACAAATAAAATGAGAGTGAGAAAAATTATATATCATCAAAAGAGGACAATTGTAAATTATTGTGTGATTGTTTTAACTTAATTAGTGGTTTTGAGTTCAAGTCTTGGACATGTAATTATGTTAAGTGCTTGAAAAAAGAATTTTATTGCACATAATAGTCCTACCTAACTTAAACAAGATTGTCTTTAATAAAAAAAATTATGTGTGATACGAAAAACAAGGACAATTATGAATCAATTAGGAATTAATGTACATAATATATGTGTAATTCTCGTAGTTTTAGTAACTATTTATTTTGAGTTTCAATATACATAAATAGACTATTACTACATATATTACTTTTAGTAATATTTTATTAAAAACTTGTTACCAATATTTCTATTAGTAATATTATTTATATTTTTAATAATATTTAATTAATATAAAATATTACTATTAATATTTTGTAATATAATTCAAATACAATATTTACAAAAATTTCATCAAAACTAATAGGTAATCTTTTCATATTTTTAAATATTATCAAAAGTTATATTATTAGCGGTTTCTTGTGAGAGCAACACTGGAATCTGTACTAAAAGTAAGTTAATGAAATGTGTAATTTATGTAAACTCAACTATCTTACTCATATTGTGAGATATTAATTAATATTGTAATACTTTTTTTGCTAACATATGTATCAACACAAACTATTTTTTATTGCCAGGATTCCTTAAATTCAATTTGATTCCCTACCTTCACCATTGATAGTACAAAAAAAAAAAAAAAAAAGCACCCTCGTGTTGTAAAGCTCAAGCTACGTGCATGTCCAAGAAAGGCAGAAAAAGAAAGATAAAAATAATGTGAGAATGAAACAATATAATTGAAATGAATTTGTTTTTCTTGTTATTGTTTCTTGTTGTGCTTGACTTTTCTGCTCGTGCAGGACATTTTGTCATGAAGTTACCTTACTGGTTTAATTTGATAAAGATTTAATAGGTAACATTTTTTATTCATCTTACTCCCAACTTAAATACATGTCCTATCATGAAGTTATCCCTGATTCTTGATTTTGTTTCCCCTTACCAACAGTTATGCTCTGATATATATTGTTGTCTTTTTAACTATATTATTCCATTCTTTTCTTTCAAAAGATAACAAAATGTTTATTTAATATTTGTTTTAATACAAAAAAATATAATATGCAATTTTATTATGATATAACTTTTTTCTTCACCAACATTGACACGATAATGTCATTCTCTTTTATAATTTTATTGTTTTATTGTTTTATTTAAAAAATATAATGGTTGTTTTCTATTTAATGTATTAATTATTTTTATTAAAATAATAAATTTATACTTTTCTAGACAACTTTGTTATGTTAATATTTCTTCTCATCTGCTCACGCTGCTTCTCACCTTCCTATTTGTCTTTTTATGACATTTTCAAGGTAAACACAACTGAATTCACTTCATTTGTTCTTTTGTGGTGATATGCCCTGCAATCTCTCTGGTATCCTTTGTGTATTATGTGTGCATATAATATAATGCACTATCGTTCATAAGTTCATATATATATATATATATATATAATGAGAGTTTTTTATAATGAAAATATTAAGTATTAAATTTTATTTTTTTAAAATTTTCTATCCAATCAAATAAAAAAGAGAGAGCATGTATGCATGACCTTGAACCCAATCAAATTATGTATGTCTATATGCAAGCAATCTGTTTATATGGTCATGAATGAGACTTGTTATACATAAATGAACATCACTTGTTAGAGAGCATGATATGCATCACATTGAACTTATACACTAATGCATGATTATATATGGTACTTGGTGATCTTCAATGTTGTAACACCCCTTAGGTATTGTAGTAGATACATACATCATGCATAATAAATATTTTATTTTTTTTGTAAATTGAATGGACTTCATAACATTAAATAAACCAAACATGGTCTTGGTACTCCAAGGTACTATACAATCTCAATAAAAAAAAGAAAAAGAAAGCACAATTGACTAAGCCCCTCATACAGGATTTTCAATTGAAGTTTAACTAAAGGTTATAAATTGATAGTAAAACTATAAAAGAATAACAAGTGTCTATTTTTTTCTATCACATCAAGTCTTGTTTAATCTGAAACATTTAACTTAAACTAATGAGATAAATGTCTCAATGAATGTCCTAAGGATACTACAATATCATATTATTCATATATAACATGCATAAGAATCTTCAACAACCATCATGGTATTAAGACATATAAACATTTATATTTTCATAAGCCATAGAAATTTAAGTATGAATCATAAGACATAGAGCTTCATCATACATTTCACATTAAAAGCTTTAATTATATATTTTTCTTTCTTTTCCATCCTCTTATCATATTTGAGCTCAAAATTTCAAGAGACATATCTCTTGCATTTGTCATACATCATTTCCTTGTCAAAGAGAATCCAAAGGAACTCTTTGAGGATTGAAAGATGACATCACTCTTTGAGGATCGAATGGGGCAAATACCCTTCTCTTGTCCAAGTTGACCTCTTAGTAGTGAAATAAAGCATATTACATTCACATAAGGAACCATATAGCAAGTACATCAATATTTATATCGCATGTCAATTCACATTAATTCAAATTTCACTCTTAAGGATGTCAACACAGACATGTTCTGTGAAGCACAATTGTGCATTAGATTTTAAATGTTAGCTCTGAAACGCAGCACAACATTGCTTCATTAAGCACGGTTGTACACCCTAAAGCATACTTGTGCTTCAAAGTGTAGGAAGAACTCAAAGTAAAGATCTAAAAATCAAGAATGATCATGCTCATTGTAGTATGACCATGTTCAACTGTTTACAAATCACAAAATGTGAATTGCAACTCTTATGCCATAAATAAATGAATTGAAAGCACATCAAATAGTTATCTTCTATTAGAAATCTTTACACTAACACCCAATCATGCATAAACATTAATAAATAATAAAACCTCTTTCTCAAACCCCAATATAACATATTAGAAAGACCCTTCTAAACCATAACATGACATAATCATTCGAGTTATAACATATGACACAAGAAAGATCAACAGTTATGGGAAAAGGGGGCATGCAAAGGGTTGTACTTATTTGGGAGTGTTCATCCACTTGTTAAGGAGTTGCCTAGATCTTCGTTCTCCCTCCTTCTCATTTCTCTTCCCCTTCCTTCTCTCTTCCTTCTATTCTCAAACAAGTGTGACAAGTGGGTGAGTGTTGGGTTAGCTTTAATTAAACCCCAATCCCTTTATTGGGCCATGGTAACCCATTATGCTAATAGTCACATCCTCTTTACTAAGCCCATTAGTTTATTTATTAGTTAAATCTTTCCTAATTAAATGAATTATCTTAAATGAATATTAATTATTAAACAATTTTGCATAATGTTACAAATGTTAACTCCTATAGTTGATGTTTGATTAAAGCACAATACCAACCCTTGTAATTAAGTTTCTTGAGATTATAAAAGAGTTTATAGTGTGTTATTTATTCTATATGTACCAATGTATGAAAGTCATTAACCTAAATGGTTATATTGTGCCTAAATGCAAGTGAGTCACCACATAGATGATGATGAAGTTGGATGTGTGGGGTTTACTCGTGTGATTTGTAAAAACCTTAAAAGAGTTGATGTTAAAGAATAGTTATGCTTTATAGCCTTTGTTAAGGTTACATAATTGTGAACCTAGAAAGTCATACCTGTGTAAGTTGTTAGAGAAAAATTATTTAGATGAAATGAGTAGAGATAACCCTTAATTGAAGAATGAACTCATATAAATCTCATTGTGATCTTCTCTTGTACAAAACATATTTGCAAAAAATATTTTAAAAAACACATATACAATTCAAATCCATTATTGTATGTACCTTATTTACTTCAAATAGCTAACATCATCATAAATAATATATCATTTTCTTAAAATTATACTTAAGTATCAATTTAATAAATTATTTTATGAGATTTATATTTTAAAAAATTCTAATCTAATTAATTAAATATGAATTATTTATTAAAGTGTTTTGTAATCATATATTAAGAAATAATAATTTTATTTATTTACCTATTTAATATTTTTCTAAATATGATTGTGTTAATAATAAGTTTATTTTTTTTATTTACTTATATGCTAATTTATTTCTTAACTAAATGATAATTAATTGATCAAAATATCATTTAACTATTTATTTAATCATTTTATGCATTTCGTTGGCGGTTAATTAAACTTAAAAAATGCTAATGTAATATATATCATTATCTGTATTTATATAAAACCCATTAATAAATGATTTTATAATTTATTTATATTAATTTTTAGTAATGATAATATATACATACTTTTGTAAAGGATTTATTAACTATTAATTATTGTCCATTTACGCACTAAATGTTAAATAAAAAATTACATTCATTATTAAGTACTAAATTACTTATTTAAACTTTTAACAAAACAATATTAAACAATAAATTTACTTATTTAAAATTTTTCAACTATATATTATAATTCTAATAGTAATTTTTTTTAATTACTTATATATTCAATGATTTGTTAAATGTTGATGCTTTTTAACTAAATTATAATATATTGTTTAATATTTCATCATTTTACTTATTTAATTATTTTGTAACTTATTTTTTAAAACTTCTAATGTATTTTTTACCATTAGATATTGATAAAATAAACTGCTAAAGATATTATATTAATTTTTATTTTAAAAACCACTATAATATTTATTTATTTATGAGGCTTATAAGTGTCAATTATTTTTTACAAGTCAGTCTATATTAGTAAAATAAATTAGTTTATTTATTAAATATTAATTTTATATTCCTGCTCAATGCATAAGATAAGGTATGATGAAATGACTGTCTTAAGGTAAAGGCTAAAAGCAACGTAAAACATTAGTAGCCTTAGACTTGATCATATTGAAAACTCTATGTATTAAAGGGAAGAAGAGTATAGTCTCGATAAGAATGGTTTTGCCAACTAGAAGTTGTGAAAAGAATGTATTAATAATAAGAACGAAGCCTTAGGGAATAATGAAAGTAAACTAGTATCATAATTTTGAGATGAGTGAGGAATCAATATAAGGTATTAACAATGAGAAGGTATAGAACTACTCATAAGTACAAAGGGTTTACTAGAGATCCAGTGAAAGTAAGACCATGATATATAAATAAAAGGGTGTTTTGATAGCAAAATAGCAAAGTCTTGCTAATCCTTAGAAACTCTAGAGTACTCACTAAAATATTTGTCTCACTAGTTTATGTTTTTTAGATAATCGATGAAGGTGCTTACTAATGGAGCTTAGAGTCACATGACAAATGGGTGTAGTTTAGTTTTTATGTGTTTATCCCATCACGATAACATTATGATGTATTGATGTTTTATGTATTTTACTTTATAAAGTTAATACGGCGTTGTCGTTGTCAAATGCTTGTGTCAAAGGATCATTATTAATATCTAATATTTGATACTCAAAGGATTTTGCATTTACTTTATATATTTATATATATATATATATATATATATATATATATATATATATATATATATATATATATATATATATATATATATATATATATATATATATAAAAGATGAAACAAATAACACATGTGTAATTTACGCTAATGACTACACCATTCAATAATTTCTCATACAATACGAATTTTATCAATACAATTGTTGGATTGAAAGTTTCCTTTATATAGATCATATATAAAAAAAATTATGTTAATCTAAAATTATTTGATACCTCATTCATATTGATCAAAATTAAAGGAATATATACATTTCAAAATATACAAAAGTATGAATCATTTGATTACCTTCTTCTTGTCGTTCAATTTTAATAAAAATTTATATATATGATCTATGTAAAAATAACTTTCAATGAAATGACTAAATTAATTAAATTCACATTTTATTTAAAGTTATTGAATAGTGTAATATATACCGGTATCATTTGATCCCTTTCTATATATATAGAGAGAAAATGTTACTGACACTTTACTTAAGTGTAAAACCAATAAATTAATTAAAAATATTAATATTTTTCTAAAAAATGAATAAAAACTATTAATCAAAGAAATTGTTTTAACTTAATTGAAAATCATTCTTAAATCATCCACACATAATTGGATAATATTATGAACACAATCATTTAGTTTAATCATTTTTATATGTAATGCTATAATTTTTACGGTTGGTTAAATATAACAAGAAACTTCAAAAACAATGTGTCCTACACTCATCCTTATAAATTTTAGAGATAACATGTTTTCAAACTTATCCTCATTAAACAGGTATTTATGCCATTCATTACAATTGGCAAAATCGATTTGTCCTGACAAGCTATTCCAATAGGCTACTAGCTTAAAAAAATTTGGCCATATAGAACCAGACTAATTTAGTCCAAGGTTTTTAAAAGAAATTTTCTTTAGAAATTTATATATTTTTTTTAAAAAAAAAAAAACTAGACCCAAATTGATTGGATCAAGCCAACAAAATACTAACTCCAATGAAAATCAAGTTAAGATAACATACTTTCCCTCCTTAACCTGCGAGTTGAGTTAACTTATTTGTCACCCCTAACTATAGGTATATTGTGAAGATGTCCATAGTTTATATATGGATAAAAAAAAAAAAGCTTAAGTTTATATAATTGGACTCTTTGGGCCCAAAATGTGTTGTTGTGGGTCCATGCACCTTTGGGCTGGTGAAAGGGACCAAGGGCCGAGGGACCAAAACATTACCTGTGTTAGGACAAAATTACTTTTTTTTCCATGTTCAAAAATCAAAATGCGGTACTATAAATTGATAAAAAAAAAACTATATTGATATCTTTTCCAATTTCAAATTACCCCCTGCTTTTCTTCTTAAAACGTAACTATATGAAAAAAAATTATACGTGTTATTTAATATCTTTTATTTTTTCTCTAACTATACTGTTTTCTAGTTTAACATCATGTTTTTAATTTAGCATTAGCTTTTTGAATGATTTCTATTTTGTAAATAAAAATATATAAATATTACTTATATAAGTAATCATATATAAACATAATTATTTTTTCGGTTATTTTATTAATGGTTAAGAGTAATATCTTTTTTTTTATATTTGAAAGAGGCAAAAAGTCTTAACATCTATTTTTTATGTACGAGAGTTAAATCTAAAAGTCTAATCAATGTTTTGTCACTTTAGCTAATAGATAGAGGTGAGTATTACCTAGTCTATTCTACTGATCCAATCCAATCTCAAGATTGATTTTGATGGGTTTGAGATTCTAAAGATAATTTTAGGTATATTTTGAGTTATTTCAATCTAATTTAGTGTCTTAAATATTTTTTTAAAAAGGATAAGTTTTTTTTTAACAATTAATAATAGAACTTTTTATTCATAGATAATATTTTATATAACATAATATTGTATTTATAATTATATTATTTATTTTAATATATATTATAAGACATAAGGGGTGAGCATAACCAGGATCTTGGTTATCGCAAGGTGAATTAGGTAGTATTTTTAGGCTCCATTTTCAAGATTTTTATTTATTTTTATATTTTAAAAAATAGTTTAAATTATTAGGTAAATTTATAATAAATTATATTTAATTTATTAATAAAATTATACAATTTAAAAATCTCTCAATATATATAGATATTGTTATAGTTTATTTGAGAAGTTTTATAACTCATTTTAGATGTTATAAGAAAAAAATAGTTTATATTTACTTGACATTCAAATAAAAAATGATATAAAAATAAGTATAAAGATTAAATTTCATAAAATTAATATGATTCATGAAAAATATTTTGATGAAAATGATGGGGATGTGATAACAGTTAAAGGTTTATTTCTTTGGTTTTGTTTTTTTATACATATCAAATGAATTTATTTTCTTTTATTCACAACTTATTTTTAAAAAATAATATATAAAATTACTTTGAATCATTTTATTTCAATATCAATATTTGAGAATTTTAAAGGAGAATGATTTTAAAAATATATTATAAGTAAACATTAATTTGATAATAATGATCTTCACTTCTTTCTCTGAATTAAAGATACTAAAAAGAATACTAACAAGAGAAAGTAATATCTGGTTAGAAGTACTCAATTATAGTAAAAAAATTGTTTTTTTTAAATGCAGGTAATGTTTATAAAATATAATTAATAATACTTGAAATTGTTGTCATTGTCAAAAAAAAATTTTAATTTAAATTTTTAGATTCATTTTTATATCAATTACATTTCAAGACAATAATTGAATAAATGTCTATATTGTTAAATTTTAATTAACAATTCTACTGTTCAAAAGTTAAAAATAAAATATATTTATAAATTACATTAAAATAAAACATAAACGTAAAATTTGTCTAAAGGTCTCTAAATATCTAGATATGACCTTGAGCATGACTCAACTTGATCTACTAACCCAATATGATTCACTAACCTGACCCGTGTGAGGTTGATTTGAACATGTTCGAATTTTATAATTAGACTTAGTGTATTTTGATGATGAGTTTAGACTATGTTTTGAGTAATCTTAACTCGATTTGATGTCTTATATCTCTTTAAATGTATAAATTTTTTTAATAATTGTGTATTAATAATAAAATATTAATTTAATAGATATCATTTTGTATAGCAAGTATTATATTTATAATAATATTATTTATTTTAACATATATATTATAAAATATACTTAATTTAAATTTTATACTTTTTTATTCTATGATTTACCTATACATAGTATTAAAATTGATACATTATGTTAAGAAGCTGAGTTGACCCAATTTTGTCATATATATTTCAGGTCTTAATTTGGTCAAATTCAAGTTTAAATAAATAGACTAATAAGAAATTTGGGCTAGATAAAAACAAAAATAAACTTATCTCAACTGGACTCTTACTCACTTATAAGATATACCTTAATTTAAGCTTTGTACTTTTTTTATTCTATGATTTAACTATAATATTAAGATTGGTATATTCCATTAAAAAGTCAAGTTGATACAATCTTATCTCATATTATCATATCGAGTGAGTCAAGTTTGGGTTCAAAAAAATGACCCAATTAAAAGTTTAGGTGTTTTAACAAGGTCAAGTAAGAATAAAGATAAACTCGTCCTTTGCTCATCTCTACTAATAAAAATTGACAATTATTAGAATTGGGTATTTGAATACCAATTTAAAAAAAAGAATGATACTTGATGTTAAAGACTAAACTGAATTATTTTGACTAAAATATATTTTTGGTTCTTCATCTTATTTTTGTATTTCAATTTATTTTATTAAGTTCAAAAAAATTATTTTGATCTCTTAGGTTCTTTTTGGAGTGACTGTAAGATTCTATTTTTTTTATTTTCAAACTTAAATTTGAAAACAAAAAGTGATTGGATAAAAGGGGTTGAAATAATTTTTAAATAAATTCTAAAATCATTTTAACTTACTTTTGAAAACAAAACAAAAAGGGGTTTCCAATTCTAGTTTTAAGATTTTAGAAGTTGTCTTTCTCCTTTTGAAACTTTCCTCTACCTTTCTTTTTCTCCCATCAGTCTTCGAGGTGGCAAAATAGGTTAAGTCAACTGATTTAACCTAAACTCGTTCAATAAAATATAAGATTTGAATTTTAAATTTTGAGTATGAAATAAATCTAGGTTTTCAATCAAATATGGACCTTTTAGTTCACTTTGATTATGCTTTGATTTAGGCTTATCCCACAAAATTGTACAAAATGTGCTACCATAACTACATAGATGCTACCATAACTACATACATAACATAAAATAAAAAATAAAAACTATTTTTCGTAATTGAATAAACCTCACAAAATTAAAAATAAAACATATGTGGTCATAATATCCCCAAGAAACATACAGTCTCTTATTGTAGTAAATAATGAAAACAAATGGTGAGAAAAAATAAACAATAAAATTATGACAAAGAGTTGCTCTCTTGTTACTCCAAGTCTTACTTAATTTGAAAACTTTTAGAAAAAATCAACGAGACAAAAGTATTAGTAAGTGCTCTAAGAACTACAATACCATACAAATCACATATAACCGACATATAGGTCCTTAATAGTTATTCCTTATAAATCATGACATTGCAACATATTAATGTTCACACCCTTCATAAATATAATCATTCAAATACAATTCATGAAATGTGAAGACCTCATCAATTAATACAACATCACTAGTGTTCTTTTTCTATATCTTTTTCTTTATTTTTCATCCTATTAGTAGATTTGAGATTAGAATATCAAAATACATCCCTCAATCTATAGAATAATATAAACCCATTTTCTAATTCTTATATAGCATATCAATTAACATGTCAAAAAGGAGAACAAATAATACCATGACATATGTATAGTTGGCCCAAGGGTAAAATACATAATATTCAAGTTTTAGGCTCTCAAACAAAAAAACTATATGTGATAAGTCATATTTTAGCAACCTTATAAGATCTTAAAAGGGGTGCAGTTTTGGCTTTCTTGTAATTAAGAGACACAAACTAGTTAAGATTCAGATTATTAGCCTAAAAATAGAGAAAATATAAATCAATGCTAATTGGATGATTTTAGCTAACAAATGTTAAGCTCAATTGCATAGGCCCAAAATTGGAATCAGGACCGGCCTAGGTCGAGATAAAGTCGGCTCCAGAGGACTGACTCCACGGACCAACTCCAGGCACAAAAGGGCACTTGTCTAGCGTGGCAAGCCAGCACAAGATTAGCATGGCAATTCAACACATGACCAATGAAGAAATGAAGCACGTGATTCACAAGGAAGCCAAACGGTTATTTCCGTTAGATAGTTAGTTAGGATAATCACCACGGGACAAACGTTTAACATGTGATTAATGTGTAACCCGTGAGTTAGTAGTTAGTCCGTTATTCTCAGCCGAGACTTGTATATAAAGGGCTGCGTAGATCATTCTTAGGTTAGCTAAGTCGCACAATTACACATACATGATCCATTTCCATTGCACACACATACACTTAGTTCAAAGTTCTTCCATTCACGGTGGGGTGCTTCAATGGTGTCTATCTCGGTCGAATGGATGCAGAGCTAGAGATTGAGTAGCTGGAGGTCACCAGAGGGGACTATTAGTTTAGCTAACACACTACTGGTGGACTGAACCCTCAGCGCTCTAGTCATCTCCGGTAGACCACCATCGTTCGTCCATGCCAGTCGCCGTGGGCAGCGAATTTCATCACTCCATGTAACTATGTATCAATATCTTTGTTTGTCAATAAAATTGGATGCATGTTTCTATACATTTTTTTGCTTGTGATTCTTGTATATTTCGCTGCTTTGTACTCCATGCCTGTAAGAGGAATAGTAGTCGATAACGTTAGATTAGGCTGGTCGGAACAAATCTAACAACTAGTTAGGTAATCGCTAAGAAAACCTAAAATCAATCGGGTGCGTAATCCTTGTCCACTCGAGGTTGCGGTTGTGTAAGTCCTCCGAATGCAAGGAACGAATGTGTGGCAGTCGTCATAGGTCTTTGGGTTGGTCTGGAGTCACAGTCAGCCATTAAAGAACTGAAACTATTTCATTGTTCAAACATGTATGTTGGTATGATAGGTATCGTAGCATAGTATAGCTTAGTCGCAATTACTTTCAGCACTTAGTTTACTTCCTGTCTTATTCTATATTTTCGCAACAACACCCCCCGTTTACATTCAACCGAGTCTGAGTCAAGTCTGACTCCGTTCGAGTCGTGTCTGTTCGAGACAAATCCATCTTCGTCCGAGACCGAGTCTGAGCTACCTCCATCTGAGACTGACTCTGTTCGAGTCATAGTTGACATTCTTTTACTTTAGCATAAATTCTAATTTCCACACTAAGCCACAAATGAATACATTGTGTCCTTGAGAGAATCAACTTAGGGTCAAGTTATACTATAGTTAGCTCTAGTTTTATTTGATAAGTCACCACGACAAAAAGCTTTATCAAAATGCTATTAGTTTTTATAGAGAAAAAAAGGCACATATGTTAACAAAAGACCTAACATATAGTTCTCTCGTTTTAAAGCTAAAAAAATATCTTTCAAAGTTTGTTTGAGGTCTTATCCATCGTTAGGTCGGGCTTGGACATAAGGAGTGGGGATACATGCTAAGGGAAACATGCAAATCAAACAATATAATTATGAGGATGAGAGCATGCAAGGGGCTACTGTCATTAAATATGCTCAACAATTCACTAAGAGGTACCTAGTTTTTCCTTTTTTCTATTCTTTTTCCTTTTCTCTCAATTTTTTTTTCAAGACGAATATGATATATGTGTGCATGGCTTAGGGTTTACAAACCCTAACCCCTTATTGGGCCCTTTAGGCCTATTCTTTTTTAAAAGTCTATCTCTCTTTTAAATAAAGTACACCAATTTTATTATTAATTAAACCCCTCCTACTTATTTAAATAACCTTTAAATAATATTTATTATTAAATCTAATTTTGTGGGATGTTACAAAATGGTCTTTCATCAGGTTTGGATATCATTTTAAAAGCCTAAATTGAATCTAAGTTTTTGTCTCAACATCCTATAGCCCACGACCCCTCATTAAGTCTGTAACTAGGCTAATTTAAAGTTGTCTAATGAAATGTAAGAATTAAACTAAATTTTGATTACGAACTAAATTTGACCATTATTAAACTAATTAGATCATGGTCCAATTTGGACATAAGTCGTAAAAGCCCATACAAACCAACCTTGAGGCTTATTTCAGAACCTTGAATTGAATCTAGGTTCTTTAGTCAACCTACTATAGCTTGCAAGTTTGCAACTCACATCAAGTCTACAATTGGCCTAGATTGAATCCGCTCAATGAAATGTTGAGCTTGAACTTTAAAATTTAAGCACAAATTATATTTGGACCCTTTTAGCCTAACTTGGACTTACCAAGCAAAAAGCTTGTATCTTGAGTTTCATATTAGAAGCTCAAATTGAATCTAGACTTTTTTGCCTTGATTTATTATAGCCTAACTTGAATCAAATCCATGATCGATCCAACCCAAATCCACAAATGAAAGATAAAGCTTAAACTTTAAATTTTGAGTACAAATTAAAATTGAACTTTTTTTAGTTCAATTCAACCATGACTCGATTTGGGCTTAGTTTGTAAAAAAAAAAAGGTAATACAAGATTTTCACAAGCTTAGACCTCATTTTAGAAACCCAAATTGATTTTTTTGTTCTTTTGATCCATTCTAACTTACAACCCATATTGAGCTTGCACCAACCTACCTCAAACCTACAAGATGAAATATAGAGCTTGTACTTTAAATTTTAAGCACGAATTAAATCTAGATATTTTTAATTAGATTTAATCATTGCCCAATCTTGATTTAGCCCATAAGAAATAATTTTTTTTTATTATGTTATGCTCTTCAAATGCTTTCATCACAACCTCATATAAAAAGTCTTAAATCTTTTTTATTAATCATTTAAAAAAAATAATAAAATTAAAATTATAAACTAAAAATTAGACGATTTTAAGTTTTAAAACCATCAATTTTTTACACTAATGATATCAAAATTTGAGTGATGCAACAAACACTTATATATTATGACATATGTCATAATTATTTATTAAATTGACTTAATTAGTATGATAAATAAATAAAAAATCAATTTGGTATAAGAAAGACACAACTTTTTAAACCTAATGAACCAAATTAAAAAACAAAATGTAGTTTAGTCAATTATTTTATTAAAAAAAACAAGTTATTAACTATTTTAATATTACCCAATTAAAAAATATAAAAATAATAATTTATAATTAAATGTTGGTGTATACGGTTACTTATTTTATAATACGAGTAATTTTTTTATTCTTTATTGCAATATGGGTAATAAGATAAATTTATGACTTGGACTGATGAACCACTGGTACAACTCCAATTATTGAAACTCAAAAACAATCTATTTGTTTGTATTACTATTTTATCTCAGTGGTCCCAAATAACAGAAAAATAAAAGCCGTAAACAATTTTCTTTTGGAAAAACAAATAAAGAAGGAAAGGGACAAAACTAACTCCGGCGGCAAAACATGAGCTTCCAGTGTCTAGGCCGGCCTTAAAAACTAAACTTGTCTCTTACCTATGAAACTCCTTTCACTACAATCTCTTCTTTCTTTTTCTTCTACCCCTTTCTCTTTTGCCACTTCCCACTCTCAGAACCTATCATGAAGCTTCCATTTCCCGCTTTTTTTCTCATCTTCATCTTCATCTTCTCCATCCCTTCATCCGCCGCCGTCGAAACCATTTCCCGCCTTATTCAGATTCAAGACAGCGAGAGGGCTTCCCCTTCCGTCCAGGAAGCCGCCGCGCGCGGCGTCCTTCTCCGCTTGCTGCCTTCTCACTCCTCCAGCTTCCACTTCCGGATCGTCCCCAAGGCATTTAGTCATATTCTTTTTTTATTGCTTACACGTTGATTACTGACCTAACTGAAGTAGTTATTGATTCTTTTTTACTGTTTTGTTGATGACAGAAGCAATGCGGTGGTGAATATTGCTTCGTGATAAAAAACCATCCTTCTTTCACAACACCGGGGGATCCTCAAATTCTGTATGTTACTTGTAAATTTCTTACCATTCTGAGTGCTTCATTTGGATAAATTCTGTGTTACATCCATGTTTTGATGAACACTTCAAATCGTTATTGGATGAAATCATAATAAATTGAGAGCATACATGAATTGTTCAGTTTTGTTAGCCTAAGTTATTCAATCGATACTCAATAATAATACACACATACATAAAAGAAGTATAAAAAATGTTGCTAGATTCCTCTGATTATGTATTCACCCAAAACAAAAAATTCCTCTGATTGATATAGAAAGGGAAAGTTTGCGTGCGTTTGTACCAGAGGAGTGCTAAACTGCTAATACATTCTATTTACCTTGTTAAGTATTATTGACTGAAATCTTATCTCAGTCCTATAAATAATGGAATCATTCTTTACTCAACAGGTTTATTTTCACCCTTAGTTTTTTTGGAAGAACGTCTCCCATGTTTTGCAACCCTCTCTTTTGAATACACGTGTACACTTTAAAATTTATTAAAACACAATAAATAATATAAGTCTTACTTTTTATTAAACAAGTCTAAATCATAATTTTATTATTTTTAATAAATTTTAAGCAATAAGGTGTGTTATAAACTGAGAGTTGCTAACACCTTCTCAATTTTCTTATAAATTAAATTAATTTTTAAGTCTCTGAATTATTTATAGATTTTTAATTAAGTTCATATACTTTAGAAGTTTGTAACTAAATTTATGTTATGATTAATAAATCATTTTAATTATTTTAATTGGTGGAACTTATGATGATTTTGAATCCCCAAATAGGATTGAAGGCACAACTGGGGTGGACATTGTGGGTGGTCTGCACTGGTATCTGAAGCATTGGTGTGGTTCACACATATCATGGGACAAAACCGGTGGCTCTCAACTATTTTCCGTACCCAATGCGGGGTTTCTCCCGCGTGTTCACCACGCCGGGGTCTCTGTTCAGAGACCCATTCCGTGGAGCTATTACCAAAACGCCGTTACCTCTAGCTGTAAGCTACTTATTTTCTAGTCTTCGTCATGTGGAATTTGACATCATGATATTTCATTTCGTTTTCATGTGGACTCAATGAGTTTACTTTATCTGGTTCTGGAAGATTCTTTCGCTTGGTGGGACTGGGAAAGATGGGAAAAGGAAATTGACTGGATGGCTCTGCAGGGTGTCAATTTGCCACTTGCATTTACTGGGCAAGAGGCTATCTGGCAGAAAGTGTTCCAGGTCATTTTCTTAACAATTTGCATTAAAAACAATTCTTGATATGGGTTTGTAACATTTTTTGTGAGTTATTGCAAAATTGATTGATTTTCCAAAATTGATCCAATTAGTGTGTGTGTTTGTTTTTGCTTTGAAACAGCATACTTCGCGTAAAAGATGTGGAAATTTTAGCAAGAACGAGTCGCTTTGGTGGTAACATGGAAAACCGAATCGATTTTATTAAATGCACAATCAAACCAAACTTGCTATTAGAATCAGTATGTTTGGTTTGGCGGTGGCTGCACTGTTTTTGCGTAAAAGCAAATTACACGAATAAGTTAGTAGTAAAAATTAGTAAAAAAAAAATTCTAACATAGAAGCTACTTAAAGTTACTCTAACTCAAAATCGGCTCTGGACTTAGAATCAATATTTTATCATGAGATCAAACATGTGAACATTTACTTAAAATTACATTAAATAGTATTTTAACATGACTTTGGACTACTAGTGGACAGACATTAATAGTTTGTCCCTCCGAAACTTTTGAGAAGGTTTTTATAGTTAAAAAAATGAGTGAAATATCATTTTGGTCCCTAAAGGATTTGGGGTCGGTTTCATTAGTTTTTGGAAATGGATATCACCGTTTTTGAAAATGTTGATCAATTTAGTCATTTCCAGGGACTAAATTGATGTCATAAGAAAGGATTAAATTATTCACCTTTTTTTTTTATCTAAATTGATGCAGTTTTCTTGACCATTTGATGCTCATAATGATATAAAGATGAACAGGTTGATGCAGGACCTTAATTTTGCCACTGGCTTGTTTATTCAAAATTATCATACCAGTAGCTCAGTAATCTTTAATTCTGCTTCATGAAGTATTGCTTAGGTAGCTGACTTTATATTCAATCTCCAGGAGAAATTTAACATGAGCATTTCTGATTTGGATGATTTCTTTGGAGGCCCTGCATTTCTTGCGTGGTCACGCATGGGGAATTTACATGGGTGAGTGGTAGAATTCACAAGCTTCTTGTTTCACTTTAATAATTCACATGTGTTTAGCTAAAGGTTGACAAGTGAAATTTAAATATTCAAATAATTTAGGTAGAAACTAGAATAATGCATTTTTAATTGCTTAAGACCTTTCAGCTTCATTGCGAAATTGTCAAGTTTGATGATTTCGTCAAAACCTCTTTCTCTATGCCTTGGGTTTCATTGTCATTTTTCCTGGATCAGGATGTCATAGTTTTAGGGAATGTAATCTATTTTGAATGATAATGCAATTCCAGATGGGGTGGACCACTGCCACAGAGCTGGTTTGATCAACAATTAATCTTACAGAAGAAAATTCTTGCTAGAATGTATGAGCTTGGAATGACACCAGGTACCCATTACAGCATTATTATTGACTCTTCCGCACCTAACAGCAATAAATTATTGTCGATCTTTATGCAAACTGCAAAATACCCTAAGAAAAATAATAATATTCTTTGGATTTAGTCCATATCAGCAAGTAAAACTTCTAAATTCTGTAATTGTTTTTCAGTCCTGCCAGCTTTTTCTGGAAATGTCCCTGCTGCACTGAAATATATATTTCCATTAGCAAAAATAACACGCTTGGGAAATTGGTGAGTACAACTATTATGTTGACTTGAACTTGAATGTAATTATTCTATTTACTAAACAACCACACTGGTTTAAGAACTTAACTGACACTGTTTTGAAAATTCAGCTACAGCATATTTCTTTAAGAATATTGGGAAGTTGATAGTATCAATGAAAAGGCCCTGGAAAAGGTCCTTTTGCAAAGAAAAATGAAAATCAGTTATTCAAGATGGCTTGGAGAAGTAACTTGCATGTTTAGCATCTGTGCAGTCTTCACCAACCTACAAAATGTAAAAATGTCATCTTACACCCTACAAAATAGACAACTTTCCTAGGCTGGTAATGCCTAATAATAAAGATGTTTATGGCTTTAACACACAGTACTCACCACGGAGATCAATCATGAATGTATTAAATCCTAGCAGCCTTTGATCTTGCTTTGCCCAATATTGTTGACACCCGGGACTTGTACAGCAAACCTAGTTGATGCAAAGTGCAGCGCTAATGTGAACTCCAGTCCACCAATCACTGAAAACTAAACTGAAGAGAAACAGGGAACCGTGCTGTGTAGAATAGAGCGCACAATCACATATATGTGTTTAACTTAATCTAGAACATTAAACTCAGAACTTTTTCATAATGCCTGAATCCTGAAGTGATAACAAAGATGTCATGGCCCTGGAAATGAAAAGACCATAAAATAATGGCATCATAGCCTGTAATTGTATCCAATTTCCTGTCATATCTACATCCCTAAGCACCCACCATACAAACTTTATTGATCCTTTTTCATCCTTCTATAGGTTTTCTGTCAAGAATGACCTGAAATGGTGCTGCACCTATCTTCTTGATGCAACTGATTCTTTGTTCATTGAGATCGGGAAAGCATTCATTGAGAAACAACTGCAAGGTGATTTAAATGCTTCCTTTTAACTTCATTGGCTAATTGCTACGCATAGTAAAATGATGCACAAAATTATTTTGTAATATATATCCAGATACTAATTTAATTGTTTGTGATATATGATTATCTTTTCACCCAGAGTATGGAAGAACCAGTCACATTTACAACTGGTAAGTTTTTCTTTACTCATCAATTTTAAAATATATCTTAACTTTTCATTGCTGAAATATTTGTACAAATTGCTGTATTTTGGTACAACCGTACAAGGAATACTTATGGAACACTTTTTTCTTTTAACTTGACGTATAGTATAGTACATGTGTCCCTCCTGGCATGCAATGGTTTTAGTTAAGTGTTTAACTTAGATCTATGTAGCATCCTTAGATAATAATGCACATCAATAAGTTTCATGCTTGGCTACCAGAACTTCCCTGTTCATGATTCTCAGGTTCTTGTATTCACCAATTATATATAACTGTCACAAATAGAACTCTCCTTGATTCCTTCTCATTTCTCAGCATTTTCTTTTTTTAATTTTTCTTTCTTAAGTTACCAATATCTTGTCGATATTATTAGAACAAAATATTTGTGATAAATGGCAAAGTGAAGTTCTCAATAAGAACAGTTAGTCAAGTACAAAGATGTATGTTCAAATACAAAGATGTTTTTTTGAATAATATGTTGAAATATGTAAACTCTTACCATTGAATGGTTCGAGTTTTACTAGGATGCCATGAGTTTACTTTAGCTCTCAAGTTTAACAAATATTGGTGATAATTTACACCTTTTACTAGATAAAGTTTATTTTTTATTTTATTGAAGACGATTGCAATCAATGGACTTAAGTAGACATGAACACTTTTATCATTAAAAATCTACTCAGTTAAAAATCATCAGTGCATTTGAATTATGGTTTATTTGCATATGCACCATGGCACTTTAAGCTTCTGTTCATAAAGGAAACACTCTTCCATTCATTATGGTAGAGTATGTTGGACCAATCACAGTGATACTTTTGATGAGAACACCCCACCCATTGATGATCCAGCGTACTTTTATCATTAAAAAAATCTATTCTGTTTAAAAATCACTAGTGCATTTGAATTATGGTTTATTTGCATATGCACCATCGCACTTTAAGCTTCTGTTCATAAAGGAAACACGTTCATTCATTAGCATAGAGTATGTTGGTCCAATCACAATGATACTTTTGATGAGAACATCCCTCCCATTGATGATCCAGAGTACTTTCTTTTATTATTAAAAAATCTACTCAGTTAATAATCACCAGTGCATTTGAATTATGGTTTTTATGCATATGCACCATCGCACTATAAGCTTCTGCTCATAAAGGAAACACTCTTTCATTCATTAACATAGAGTATGTTGGATCACAGTGATACTTTTGATGAGAACACCCCGCCCATTGATGATCCAGAGTACATTTCATCATTAGGTGCAGCAACTTTTAAAGGAATGCAGAGCGGTGATGATGATGCTGTTTGGCTGATGCAGGTGGTAGATTTTTTTTTTCTTAGTTATTGTTTAACCTTGATTTGATGCTGCTAAGTGCTAGCTTTTGTATATAAGCATAGATTTTCATTCAAGTAGATTTATCCATCCACCAAAGTCTTAACGGATCCTATTTCAGTAATGCAGGGATGGCTATTTTCATATGATCCATTCTGGAGACCTCCTCAAATGAAGGTTATATTCATAATTTTTTACCTCCCAACTATATTGCATAGATCTGGCTATGCAACCCATTTTTTCTGCCTCAGTTTATTTTTGTCTTTGTTTGCAATGATTTCAATTATATTAAGCTCCAGAAATGTTTATGGTTTTTTCAACTAAATTTTGATGGTTACTTAGAATCTATCTCCATTATGCATAGAGACTGTAACTAGCAATCGGCACAACACTTTCCTTTTTCCTTTTTTTCTTTTCTTCCTTCATTGCCAATGTAAGATAATGGCAAGAATCATGCATATACATACGTGGATAGATGTATTTGGTAGTCAGTCCAGAATAATGAATTCACCCTGGTTATTTTATTTCTTATAACTTAATCCATTCATATGTGATTCTTATTTTGTTTTCAGGCTCTTCTACATTCGGTTCCTGTTGGAAGGCTGGTGGTTCTTGACCTGTTTGCTGAAGTAAAACCCATTTGGGTTACCTCAGAGCAGTTTTATGGAGTTCCCTACATCTGGAAAGTCATTTTCCATTTTATATTTATAAATAAAAATAATAATGTCATCTCTGTTGATGGTTGTTAGTTGGCTTTATCCATATACAGGTCTCCACCATACTTAATACTCTGGGTATCTTTACTACTCTTCCTCACTGTGTGTGTATGTATACATATATATTCGGTATAAAAATATGAATGCATTTTTTCCAGTGTTCTCATATTGTGTGATTACCTTCAGCACACATCAAAACTTAGTTGGAACTTAGCTCAGTGTAGCATTCAGCAGTTTAAACCTGTGATCCATAGAAATAGCTGCTTTGTATAACTGGCAACATTGTTATATGAAAAGAATATAGTAACTAGCATTGGTGGACTACCCTACAAATAGTTTGATAATAATGGCTGTGGCTTGTTATAACTTTTGTCTATAACTGTATATCAGGATATTTGAACTTTGAAGTTTGTCAAATTGATATATATATTTATTAGCTTGTCAATTTGATATATAAATAAATTTATTTAACGTTCTTTTCACTGATTGGGTGTGTTATGCTTGACAGGTGTATGCTGCACAATTTTGCAGGAAACATTGAGATGTATGGGATATTAGATGCGATAGCATCTGGGCCAATTGATGCACGCACAAGTATTCACTCAACAATGGCAAGTTATTCATTTCTATTGGCGATTCAATTTTATATTTATTGAGCTCTTAACACATAAATATTAGGCTAGCTACATAAAACTTTGGTAGGAAAAAGGACAAGAATTGCAGGATCTTATAGTGGAGATGCTAAAGACGGTGCGATCTGAGAAAGAAAAAGTTAGGTTGGCAAAATAAAGGTCCTGGAAAGGGTGTGCATGGTTTGCTTTAACGAAACCAAATCCAGTTTAAAACCAAATATATAGACTGAATTTGAAAACAGAACCACTGTTCTTTTTCAAAATTAGTTTAGGTTTTTACCAAACTGGTTTCAAGCTGGGTTTTTAAACCGATTTATGGATAAACTGGATTTAGTTCAAAACTGGTTTTGTAGCTGGTTTGCATTTCAAAAACACTTTTAAATCAACTTTGCAGCATGCACCTCAACTTATGAAGAAGTGAAATGAGAGAACTAAAATAGCTGAGATATACAAGTTGATTTAACTTACGGGAGAAGTTTAATTATGTTACCTTCTTGATTCATTTTCTTCTTCTACAGTAAGTGCTGTTGAGAAGTTTATCCAAACTAGGCTAAATAAGTTCAATTGATTACCAGTCGTACTTGTTATATTGTAGGTAGAAACACGAGAAAGGTTGTCCAACTTCTTCAAAAATATGTTTTTGCATTTTTCAGTTGGTTACCCTAGATAGTTATATTTTCTAAATTTGAAGTCGGTGCATCTATGCACATAAATAGATGTATAATCACTTTGAGATCTACCATCTACAGGTGTAGTTTACTGTTCAGACTCAGGTTGAGTTGAAAAGTGTCATTTCTCGCTCAATGTGGTCTGCCCAACATGAGCTATATCTTTTCAATCTGTTCTCTTCTCCACTCCCCATCAGAATATGGATCATGCACTAGATGATATTATTATTTTCACATGTCATTCGGCTAATACTTTTTCATACTTATTATCACCTATTTGATTTTGTGAAGGTTGGAGTTGGAATGTCTATGGAAGGTATAGAACAGAATCCCATTGTCTATGATTTGATGTCTGAAATGGCATTTCAACACAAGAAAATTGATGTTAAGGTAAGACTAAGAGAATCTTTGGTGCCAAGAGGTTGCATTTATTTCACTGGTGGTTTTCTTATGTTCTCCTGCTAGGAGGATCTTGTGTGACCTGAGGAATCGCCCATAACATTGTGGGTGACCAGTTCTGTTGAATATAGAATGTACTTTTATTGTTCGCCAAGTTTCATTTAGGAGAAACTTTCTACCATACCAATTTAATTATCCACCTCTACTAGGTAATTTTGGAACTTCAGATGTAATTTCAACATGCTTTCTTTTCTCTCTCCTATGCAATTTGCAGAATAATAGAATATTTATGAACCCCATTTTGCTGATAATATTGATCAGAAGTTATATCTCTTCCTTAACCTTGAATAAAATCAGGATAACCAAGGAAACAATGTAGTATATTCCTCTGCCAATTTTTTTTATCAAATTCCTCTTGGTAACTTTATTTGAAATATCTGATAGGGATGCCGGAAAGTATGCTTGTATATATGTATTATTCATTAGAGCTCTGATACAACCACTATTTTTAGTTTACTATAGCTCTGTCATTTCTCCTTTACAAGTGTGTTTGGTTTCTGCTGTTAATAACTGAAGTTGTAATACTGCATACCTTCTACTGAATCCACGCCTTCTTTTATGTGCTTTTTCACCTGTAAAGGGACATTAAAAATATCTTTTTAAATGTTTTCAAATACTTAAAAAAGCTAGCATTAAATGGCTTTTGTGTTTTTAATATAATAAATGTTTTCTTTTCCATTAATAACTATCTATTTCTGTTCCATTAACGTATGCATCTGGTGCATTGGATAGAAAAACCTTTTTTTTATGGCATATCTATCTTCAATCTTCGCTAACTTGATAATATTTTTAGATTGAAATGCATGATGATCATTCCTTTTTCAGGCATGGGTTGATATGTATTCAACTAGACGATATGGACAGCCACTTCCTTTAATACAAGAGGGATGGAATGTCTTATATCACACCGTTTACAATTGTACTGATGGAGCCTATGTAAGTACTTGGTTGATACTATAACCGGCCTCAGATTAGTAATTTCTTTCAGCTAATACTGCAATAGAAAACCTTCTATTTAATTATGTGTTCAACTTCTACCCGCTGCTCATTTACTGTCTTCCCCTTTATTACTGTATCCTGCCTTTTATGATGCATTATGTTAACCAAAAAAAATGTTGTATTTCATTTTGTTCTTGGTACGTACAAAGTAATAAACAAAAAGGATACATCACATTGCTTTGGCCAGCTTATTTGCTCTCCTTTAATCTAACCAACAACTTATACACAAATTACAATCTCCACTGTACACCTTATATTCAGTTCTAATCTTAACTAGTCGTGTATAAATTAGTATATCGTATTTCAGTTTGACCAGATACTCTTGGTATTTGGGAACAGGACAAAAACAGAGATGTCATTGTAGCATTCCCAGATGTTGACCCTTCCTTAATTTTAGTACAACTTGAGCAGTCTCACCACTATGACACGCCCGATTCAGGAACAATCACCAAGGAAATAACTGATCCATTTGATCGACCACATTTATGGTATTCAACTTCTGAAGTAATTTACGCATTGGAGCTATTTATGACTAGCGGAGATGAACTTTCAAGATGTAATACTTATAGGTGAGACTGAGAGAAGTTGGTTATGTAAGAATTCTTGCTCATGTTTCAGCACTCAGCTGAATGTAACTCAATGTTGTCTTACCGTACGTTGAGGTTTAATACCCAGATCCATGATATTTATTCTTTATTCAGGTATGACCTAGTTGATCTAACTAGACAAGTCTTGGCAAAATATGCAAATGAATTATTCATTAAGGTCATAGAGGCATACAAATCACATGATGTCCATGGAATGACCCTCCTCAGCCAGAGATTTCTGGACCTAGTGGAAGATTTGGACACACTGTTGGCTTGCCATGATGGGTTTCTTCTGGGACCTTGGTTAGAAAGTGCAAAGCAACTAGCTCAAAATGAAGAACAGGAGAGACAGGTTTGATTTACTTTAATTGGCACAACATTGAAAATCTACCCATTCTATAATTCTATTGATGTAACCTAAACGTTTACAGTTTGAGTGGAATGCTAGAACACAAATCACCATGTGGTTTGACAACTCAGACGAAGAAGCCAGTCTGCTTCGTGACTACGGTATGAATAACGGTTAATACCTTGCTATATTATTTAACTTAGCATTCACTTGGAGGACGTGTTAGCCTTTGCTGCAAATATACTATAATCTAAAGGCCAACACATCCCCTCCCTATGAATAGCTTCTCTAGAGCCAATAGAGAAAACAATAATAAAAGCTCTGATGTTTTGTTATGCTGTTTAACTTCTTCGCACAGGAAACAAGTACTGGAGCGGGCTTCTACGTGATTACTATGGCCCCAGAGCTGCTATTTATTTTAAATATTTAAAAGAAAGCTTAGAGAGAGGCGAGGATTTCAAGCTAATTGAATGGAGGAGGGAGTGGGTAAAGCTTACTAATGAATGGCAAAAGCGTAGGAATATTTTTCCCACGGAAAGTAGGGGAGATGCTCTAAACACTTCTCGGTGGCTCTTCAACAAATACCTGAACCTGAGCAATCCTGAAACAAAGCTTATACTGGAGTACTGAACTGAACTCAAATCAATGAACTATACTTACATGTATATGAAACCAAGACTATTTCATTAATCTGGTTCACTTTTCTTTTTATTTTCATTGTCCAGTGCCAGTTTTCTTTTTCGAAATTACTTTGCCAATGTGGAAAGGAAACTATAGCTTTCCAGTTTGTGCAAATTGCAAAATATAAAGTAGGCAAAGTGCTAAGCGTTACCAGCATGTTCAACCGAGAATAATCAATGGATTACACGTTTGGAAGACAGCCTTATCTTATTGATGGGCATATGGATGCATTTGTTTAAACTATTTGAAGCAAAATGAACCAAACTCAAGTTACCAAAAAAAAATTCGAACCACACTCTGTCAACCTAACCTGACAAGCCTTCTTTTTATGTAAAATTTGGAGGAAGGAAATGGCCCTGGTCTAAGACAGTACTTAAAAAAAAATTATATTTATCTTGTCTCAGAGGCAAATGGGAGTTTGAATCAATACTTTGTTATGTGTAAGACATTGTCTTGTTCCACTGAACAAAGCTCTTAACAAGGTTTGGTTGATATCATCTCAAGGTTCCTAAAGTTTGGTTGATATCATCTCAAGGTTCCTAACAAGGTTGATTGATATCATCTAAAGGTTCCTAACAAGTTTGGTTGATATCATTTCAAGGATCCTTATAAATTTGGTTCATATCATATTTTTTCTGAGATATACTAATATTACATTGTCTTTTTCTTTTATAATGAAATTTTCAATAATTTTTTTTGGTTTTAAAATTTCTTTAGCATACGTATTCTTTTATACTATCATTCTCTCAAACTAATAAATATTACACTAACCTATATCCTTGATAAAAATACACTTTCTCCTCTCTTAATAAATGAAAATATATTTATTATATTATTATTATTATTATTATTATTATTATTATTATTATTATTATTATTATTATTATTATTATTATTATTAAATATAATATACTTATAGAATTTAATAAATGTAATACTGATATGTATATGAAACGTACATTTTTTTTTTTTACCGCTTTTTATTCTTATGGGTAAAAAAAAATTATTTATAATAAAAATCTCTTATTCAATAAAAAGTAATCATTAAAAATTAATACTTATATACATATTTAATATTGTTTAAAAATTTAGTTTATAAAACATATTCTTAAATAGAAAACTTCAAATTTATATATATATATATATATATATATATATAATTTTAATCTCATAATTTTTAATTATCATTTTAATAAAAATATTTTAAATTTAACTATATTTTTAAATATAATTAAAATTTTAGTAGTCTATAATTGTTTAAGAAATAGTATAGAAAACATATTTTTAAATTAAAAATTTCAATATATATATATAATAATATATATATATATATATATATATATATATATATATATATATATATATATATATATATATATATATATATATATATATATATTATGTGATTTTTAAGAAGGTTATTGAGTAAGTGAATAATAGATAGACATCGTAATACTCGTCTTTCACAACATAAAATTATAATTTATTCTAAACTTTAGTATAAGAAGAGAGACTTTGTAATAGTCACATATAAGTATAATTTGTTTTAATAATATAAGTTGAATTGACTAATTTGTATATTTCAACTTAAGCTAGAAGAATAGTATAATACTTACGAATATTAGAAAAAAAAAATAGTGTAATTTATTCATTTTTTTAAAAAATCAAAATTTTTAAATTAACTTTTAAATATTTAACTCTTCTAAAATAAAGATATATACAAAATAAAGTATAATAATTATCAATTAAAAAATTAATTATTAATATTTAAAATTTGTTATATATGTATTTTATTTTATCATAATCTCTATCATTAAATTTTTTAAATTAATAATAATTATTATTATATTTTATCTTGCATCTCTTCGTTTTAAAACAATAAATAAAATCCAGTTTTTAAATATTGTTTACAGACACAATATCTGAATATCATTTTTTTAAAATGTCTCAAATTTAGATTAAACACATCACATCACCTACCCACAAGTGCCACCCTAATAAAAAGGAGAGAATCCGAAGCTGGCCAACTATCACTGAAACATGGACCAGGGTACCTATTCTGTTCTGGTGGGAAGGGAATCCCACTAAACCATAAGTGCAATGACTCTGGAACGCTGAAATTATTTTTAATTTTTTATACTCTAGAATATGGGTGGTCCAATTTGACTTTTTTATTTTTTATTTTTTATTTTTTATTCTGTGGACTGTTTCACGGTAGAAATCACCCGAATGGGTCCTAGAGCCTTCTAAGAACGTAGCAGCGTAGCCGCCAAGGCATTAAAAATGAACACACGTGTCTAATGGCCTTTTGGACCAAAACTTTCTACGCGAAGAACATAAAATAATGAGAATTATCTTAGACAAATACACGGTCTTCTAGAAGGTTCCAGCAGGGAAAACGAGTTTTCTTGCGGATGCGGTTACGTGCTAAAGTCCACATGACAACATAATAGAATTGTCATATAAAAGCACTGAACGGGTCTGAAACTCTCCATATCCAAATTCCAAACACAAAAATCGGAAACCCTTGTGCTCCCTCTGAGCTATCTTGAAGGAGGGACTGTTAATAAAAGAAATGGGATCCTATGAAACATCTTGGGCCGACCAGTGGGATAATGGGCCTGACCCTGAGACAGGCTCGAATGAATCGAAGAAAAAGAGCAACAACGCCCTCGACAAGACCAAGGCAGTGGCATCCACTGGCGTCAAGAAGTTGAAGGAGGGTACCTCCGTTGGCCTCCAATGGATCAAGACCAAGTATAACAAAACCACCCAAAAACGTTAGTTTAAATTAGTTCCAACTTCTCTCTAATTTGATTCCTTGTACATGTTTATAATATCTATTGTCTCTCCCTTCTTTTATTTTTTCTGTTGATTATTATCTGTATTTGTTAATTCCTTTATTGTTTAGGTATGAAGATTAGTTTGGGTAGTCTTGTCTTATTTTGTACTATTGATGAATTAGGATTGATGTATACCTTTTTATATAGAGAATAATGGATCTTTTATTCTTTTAATCTTAAAGCTTTCCTTTCGATTCAATACCCACACATGACGCTTGAGAACCATAGAGATACGTGAGAAACTAAACTCTTCGATTGTTTGGAACCTTAAATTCTTGTTTTTCTGTCTCACGTGTACAGTAATTACAGTAATTACGTAATTGATGCGTTATAAATCAGGAAATTTCCTCTCTTATTTTTTAGTGTAAAAGGAAACCTCCTCTTTGTATTATTTTCTAATCAAGGCTTTGTAAAAATGATAAGGTGAGTCTTTATGCTCTTATTGATAGCAACAAACTAGGTGGGAGATGATGCGGAAAGAGCTGAGAGCGGAATATTCATGTTTGTTTAGTACAAGAAATCAAAAGAGAAAAGAAATATAAAAATATTGGGTTCGACTGAAAAAATCTTCCACACAGTTGAAGCAAGAAATATCAAAGAAAAGAATAATTCATTAAGTCTTATGTAAAGTTTACAAGATTAACTTTTGCTTCTTTCACACAGCGTATCTGTTTCCTGTTAAAACACTTTACACAAATTTGAGGTGGTTATAGATCTCTTCAACTTCTCAAAATGGTGGTAATAGATTATAAAATGAGTAAATTTTGTAAATTTTTTATTCTTAATGATTATCCTACATATATGATTATCATTATTTCTTAATGAACTAACATGAATATCCATTTCATATCACATCCTTTATTAGATCACTTAATCTTTAAAATAAATAAATAGTCGATATAATTGTATTTCAAATATATCCCAAATAATTAATAGAAATTATAAATTTCTAACAATTTTCCACCTAGGTTTCATATTCTCTTAAAACAATTATATTACAAAATTTTTTAGGCACATATTTGTATGTTATTTATCTTTAGACTTTTCCTTAATACAATCTAATTCATCTTATACATTAACAATAAAATCATTGTAACTGTCATCACAAACAAACAAGCATGATTAGATCATCATATTAATATACAATAACATATATCAAATATGAATGAATAATATGAAAATTACATGTAATGTGATCTCAAACATGTCTATTTTTAGGTTCTTCTTTAGTCTTTAGTGAGATCAATTCAAATTCTTTGAATGTAACACAATTATTACATATAGAGAAACATAAACGAGTTCAAAATGTAAGCATAAATCATAAACTTTATTCTACCAAAAAATAAAGAACAATGAAATGTCCAAAGTAAAACATAAAAAATATAAATTCTCACTAAACTACGGTATCCTAAGGAATAATAGTCATATGAGCAGTGTACTCATGAAAGATCTTAGGTACCAATCATTTAGTCAATGAATCAACTAATATAAAACTTGTTCCTATATGTTCTATGGAAATCTATTTATTTTAAACTCTTTCTTTAACAACAAAAAATTTAATGTCGATGAACTTTGACTTTGTAGAATTCCTGTTATTGTTGGAGTAAAGAATTGTCGAATTATTGTCACAATAGGTTTTCAATGGCCTTTCAATGCCATCGACCATCTGCAAATTAGTGACAAGGTTTCGCAACCATATCCCATAATTTGATGCCTCAAAGTAAGCCACAAACTTTGCAAGCATGATCGAAGAGGCTATAAGAATCTGTTTAACAAATTTTCAAAAGATTGCTCCTTTAGCTAACATGTAGATGTATCCAAACGTGGAGTATTTGCTATCTTGGCATCTAGCAAAATCGGAGTCAGAGTACCTGATGATCTCCAATCCTTCAAACTTTCGATAAGTGAGCATGTATCATTTTGTTCTCTTTAAGTAATGCATCACGCGTTTAACTGTCTTCTAATGTTGCATTCCAGGATCACTCAAATACTTGCACAAAACTCCCACCACAAAAGCAATGTCGGGACGAGTAAAAACTTGAGCGTACATTAGACTCCCCACTGTTGAGGCATAGGAAATTTTTTGCATCTTGTTTCTTTCAAAGTCGTTGTTGGGACATTACTTGAGACTAAATTTGTCTCCCTTTGCTATTGAGGTATCTCTCGATTTACTATCTTTCATGTTGAATCTATCTAAGACTTTGTTGATATAGTTCTCTTATGACAACCTTAGGATACCTTAAGAGTGATCTCCTAGTATTTGAATGCCTAATACAAAAGAAGCTTCCCTAAAATCTTTCATATCGAAATTCTTCATTAAAAATCACTTGGTTTCATGCAACAAGTCTATGTCACTACTAATAAGTAATATGTTATTGACATATAATACTAGGAATATGTATTTACTCACATTGAACTTATGATATACACAATCATCAACTACATTTTCCTCAAAACTATATGAAGTATTGACTTGATGGAATTTGTGATATCATTGACGAGAAGCCTATTTGAGACCATAAATGAATTTATTTAGTTTGCATACCATAGATTAGAATCATCTGACACAAAGTTTTCATGTTGCACCATATAAAATGTTTCATCAATGTCACCACTTAGAAACGCAATCTTAACATCTATCTGATAAATCTCTAAATCAAAATGAGTTACTAGTGTCATTATTGTTCTAAAAAAAATCCTTTAAAGATACCGGAGAAAAGGATTCTTTGTAGTCAATACCTTCCTTCTGAGTAAGGCCTTTAGTAATTATACAAGTCTTATATCTCTCGATATTACCCTTAGAATCCTTTTTGGTTTTATATATCCATTTACAACTAATAGGTTTCACACGTTCAAGTACTTTGATGAGATCCTAAACGTCATTGTCTTGCATAGACTTCATCTCATCTTTCATGGCATCGATCCATTTTTAAGAGTTAGAACTATGCATACCTTGACAAAAGTTGATTGGACCATTTTATGTTAAACCAATACAATCCTTATATTCTTGGAGAAAAACAATGTAGTCATATGGAATTGTATGTCTCCTCTCTCTAATGGATCTCCTTAATAACATTTCTTGAGGTTGTTGAAGTTGTTATTGAGGTGTTCGAGGGAGAACTTTATCATAATCTTATTTTAGAACAATGTCAAGAACAATAGTTTGAATATTGTCTTCTATTACTAGAGTTGTTTCTTGAACAGTAATAGATATAAGGACTTAACCAATGTTATTAATAGATTCTTCCTCAAAGACAACATTTCTAGTATTTTGTTCCTTCTCGAACTCAACTTCCTCAAGAAATCTCGCATTTCCTGTTTCAAAAAAGGATCTTGATGTAGGATCATAAAACTTATAGTATCAAGAGTGTTCAACATAGCCAACAAAATAACAGCTAATTGTTCTTGAATCCAATTTTCTTTCATATGACCTATAATGTTGTACTTCAATTGTACAACCCCAAATGTGCAAATGTTTGATGCTTGGCTTTTTTCCAGTCCAAAGTTCATAAGGGATCTTGTTAACTACTTTATTTGGCACCCTATTAGGGGTGTAATTTGTGGTCTTTAAAGGCTTCTCCCCAGAGTGACTTTAGTAAAGAATGACTAATCATATTTCTCATCATATCCTTAAGAGTCCGATTTCGTTATTTTGTCACACCTTTCATGCTAGGTTTGCCTAGCATGGTGTATTGTGGAGTAATTCCATACTCTTTGAGAAAAAAAGGCAAAATACCATGGACATTGTTTTTAATCCATCATACCTACTATAGTACTCACCACCATAATCAGATTTGACGACTTTAATTTTCTTTCCAAGTTGAAGTTCAACTTCAACCTTGGAAGACTTGAAAATGTCTAGGGATTGAGACTTCTCATATATCAAATATAGGTAATTGTATTTAGAGTAATCATCTATGAACATAATTTATAAGCAGTATTCTTAGTGCAATAATCAAATATTGACAATTAGTTCTATCAAATAATAGTCTTTCTTTGGATCAACTATTATTCACATGAAAAATAAAACTTTTATAATTGTTACATTTATTATCACATATATGTTATTATTTAGCCAAATTGTGTCTTTGGGTCGAGTACAATTTACATAAATAATTTCATACTAATGTATATTTATGTAATTTAAATTAAATTAATTTATACAATAGAGATTATTTACTTGAATCAATTTAATTTAAAAATTACTAGACAATAGTAAATTAATAAGAAAGGTCTAAATTATTTAAATCATGTCATGTTTGAATTAAACATAAAAACATTAATATACATATACAAAAAATAAAAACACTAAAAGGCTCACAATATGTCTTTGTAACATTATTTATTTATTTATTTATTTATTTATTTATTTATTATTATTATTTTTTTTATTATTATTATTATTATTTATTAAAAAAAACAACTGTCAACCACATCCTCAAAAAAGGCCCTGAACTTACCCAATTATGCGCAATATCCAATATTAAAGAAATTTTAGAGCAAAGTAAGTCAGAGGCTGCACCAAAATGGGTCACTTTATTGCAAGTTAACGAAAAATGAAGCTCATCTTGAAGAACTCAAATAAAGTCCAAAGTCATTGTCATGTAATTTGGGCTAAGTAGTTAATTATGATCCATTTATATGTATTTTCGCGTAATAATTTTGGTAGTTGGTAGGTGGCAACAAAAAAAAAGGAAAGTCAGTTATAGTGGTTGCAATTTTATATTGAAGAGTTATAGTGGTTGCGATTTTATAGTGGAGAGTTATAGCGGTTGAAATTTTATGTCAATTAAAATATTAATGAGCTTTTAACTTTTTTAAGCAATTCGCGATTAAGGTCACGCTTTCCCTTCACTTATTTTAAAATCATGTCACCTTTATTCCTCCACACTTTCTCTCTAGAGACGTTGTTTTCAACAATTTTCCAAAGTACCTATCGCCATCATTCCTTAGTTCCTCTCACCAACATTTTTCCTCTCAGAGCATTTCTTTTCGAGTAAGGACAAGGTTGTAATTTAACTATGGTGAAAATAAGTAGCACTAATTCATTTACATGTTAGATTAGATATTAATTTATAAACAAGAAAAGAAAATATTGTAATGAGATAATAAAAAATATCAGAATTGTCTTTCCGAAAATTTATACATGCCTGAAATACAAATTTGATAAAATACAAATAAGTCACACACAACGAAAATGAAAATGCAAAGTAAGAATGTACATTTGAATAAAATAATTGTCCTAGTTTTGACGTAATAAACACATCATATTGTTAAACAAATACAATATTGAAAAGTAATGGAAATGAAGTGTAAAAAGTTAGAAATTCAAGAGTATCGAAAATATATTATAAAATTAGGATTCAAATAATAATAGAGATGAGAGTGTAAAAATAAAATTTTAAAAATAATAAAGATAGATGTAAAAATAGAATTTTTATTATTTTATGCAAAAGAATATTTATTATAATAATAAATAAATAAATAAGATGTATACACAGTGAATTGAGGTGTAAATACCAAAAGCCGCCAAAAGAGTACCAACTGTTACCTGAATCTAAAAGGTCAACATTAATTATATTAGTGAGTTTTAATTATTTGAATAATCTGATTTGTGGCAACCGTTGGATATAAATATAGGATGAGGATTTGCTGGTGGAGAGAAGTTCCTGTGGGAGAGGATCCGGATCTGTTTCGGATATGGTCGGTCAATCCGGATCTGTTTCGTATAATGTAAAATGAGGCTATTCGGCTATTCCTATTATTGTGGGCCAAGGACAGTGTCATTGGTAAAGAGGGTTATCCACCTTTACACAACACCTACAATCATATTACTTTTTTATATCTTACATCGGATCCTGATCATCTACAGTTTCAAATGAGACTCTACACTGTGCAATTGCAATTTTTTTAGTTTCAAATCTAATCATTAAAATTAATACAATTTAATGCAATAACACAGATAGGGAATTTATGCAATTTTACTAAAAATTATTGTTTTAAAAACTATTCGGTCATTAAATCGGTTAAAATATTAATTTAAAATTTAATGGTCGAATTGTTACTCTATTAAAAATTAATAATGATTAAATAATATATAAAATAATACTAAATAAATATAAAATTATAATTTTATAATATTGTAAATTAAAATAAAATATTACTTTATAATTTTTTAATATATGCATAAAAATCTAAATAAAAAATATCATAATACTTAAGTTTAAATTTTAACAAAATATTCTAATATTCATTAATAATAACAAATTTACTTATAGGATAAAAAAGTAAAATAAAAAATTGATATAATAAAAAATGAATATATAAAAAATTTTAAATTAATATAAATGATTAAATTATATTTTATAAGATAAAAATAATAATAATTTGTAAAATAATTAATACTTATGTGTAATTCTTATTAAATATGACTTTATTCACGTAAAAAAATATTTTAAAAATTAAAAAAATATCAGTTTGAATTAATATTTATATTATTATTTTTCAATTTTTTATTTATTAAAGAAAAAAATTTTACAACATTCACGTCCCTGCTCAATTTAAACCAATTTAACTAATTTTTAATAATTTAAAAATAGTCCGATTGTTTTAAGTTGACATACCCACTCCACATCAGTCTAATTAACAAGTATAGTCAGATTTTTAAAACTATGTTAAAATGGATCAAAATTTATGTTACACTCTTTATTTTTATTTTGTTATCATATCACTTATTATTATTATTATTTTCTCTTTTATTCTTGTCTGTGGAGGTATACATGTATCTAGGGATATCAAAAAATCATCATTAGTAAAACAATGCCTAATTTTATATTCTGTAAATATCCTTGGAAAATAATTCTGTTCAAAGACACATGCACTCTACCATCAGAACGTGGACAGAATAACAATACAGGCAATATAATCACGCCAAACCAAGAGTGGAAAGTCAAAAAAAGAAAGAAATTGGTACCGACAATAAAAGCAAAACTCAAAAGGAACAAGAAAAGATATGTGATGACTCATTATGAAGAGCAATACGTAGAAAGAGCAATCTCATTATTATATATTATCATGGAGCAATATTATTGATCATAGCAGAGAGAGAGAGGGTTGAGAAGAGAAAAATGGTAATCACAGTACCCAGTAGACAGCTATTCATAGATGGCGAGTGGAGAGTCCCCGTTTTCAACAACCGAATTCCGATCATCAACCCCTCCACTGAAGGCACAATAGGTTCCTTTTCTTTCTCTCTTTTCATTCTTTTTTCACTTGGCCTCTTCTATACTTCTATTCTCAGCTCTCGCTACTCGTGTGTAAGATTTACCAACAATGTGGCAGTTTTTTATGTTTGTGATTACGACACATGCACAGTACTACTAAGTTGTGATTGGTGTTCAGGGTATATTCCAGCTGCTACTAAGGAAGATGTTGACCTTGCCGTGGATGCTGCTAAAAAAGCCTTGTCCCGGAACAAAGGCAGAGATTGGTCTTCAGCTTCTGCCTCTCTTCGTGCTCGCTATCTTCGAGCCATCGCTTTAAAGGTTCTACTTTTCTTTTTTTACTTAAAATTTCTTATGTTTTTTGTTTCCCAAACATATATCTAGGAAGAGAGCAAACATCAAATTAACTATTACGTTATTTAACAACATTTTATAGAATATTTTTCTCTCACAATCACTGTTAAATTAAAAATTCTTGTCCCGAATTATATCTATAAAATTTTGTATTAATATAACATTATTTAATACTTCATTGACATATATCACATGATATATTCTTTTAAAATATATAAAAATAGAATAATTTAATTATAGTTGTTGAGTTTTGACACAATTTAGTACAAGTAATCAAGATAGTTGTTTAACTACCAACATTGTGTGGTAATGATAGATAACCATATATACCCCTTAAGCATCAGAAGTTTGATCTTTAGGAACTTGTGTATGGAAGAGCATATGTCAGAAGAAGTTGATCCCTTAAATATAAATCTCAATACTTCAAGAGATTAGTCTCTCCCTGTCGGTTAAGATACCCGGCTTCACCTAAAAATAGTTATTTAACCATTTAAATGGATCTAAATACATCGATAAAATAGTCTATTAGTCTAGGTGTACAAAAAGAAAATTATAGTTATAATTATGCTTAGATCAGTAAAAATCATTGTGTTATCGACTCAGATGTGCATGTGTTGACACCTTACTTACTGTCTGTGCCTTTCTTTCTCACAGATAACGGAGAAAAAGGATGAGCTAGGAAAGCTCGAAGCAATTGATTGTGGAAAACCACTAGATGAAGCACTGGCAGACCTGGTAAGTGGTAACATTGGAAAAACAATAATTGATGTTGCCATGAGGTTTTTGCTTATTTGGATCAATGATTTTATCATATAGGATGATGTTGTTGGTTGTTTTAACTACTATGCTGAGCTGGCTGAAGGGTTGGATGCAAAACAAAAGGCTCCTGTTTCCCTTCCTATGGAGACCTTCAAGAGCTACGTTCTCAAGGAGCCCATTGGGGTTGTTGCATTAATTACTCCATGGTATCTGCTGTTTCTTCATTTTAACTGCTTATGCAATCTTTTTCAATGAAATTGACTGGCTTATACATTCTTTATAAACTGAACATAGGTTCATCAATTGAGGCCCTAAGTGAAATATAGTTTGTGAATTAATTAGCTTTTATCTAGTGTGCTTCTTGGTTATAAATGCCAGGCTGCATTAGCCTAGATTCTTATCAGTTATTGCATAGAAAATTGATGCATTCACAGTATCAATGATGTCAACTGCTGATTGAATGTCTTGAATAGCTAATGAAATCATGTGATTTATGTTATGTATTAGGAATTATCCTCTCTTAATGGCTACATGGAAAGTTGCTCCTGCTCTGGCTGCTGGTTGTACTGCAATATTGAAGCCATCTGAATTGGCATCTGTGTATGTCCTCATCAACTACTGCAAACTTGATTATTTGTTATGTTGTTTCTTATGCTGTCTTATCATTTACAATTTTAGGACCTGTTTGGAGCTGGCTGAAATATGCAGAGAAGTGGGCCTTCCTCCAGGGGTATTAAATATTGTCACTGGATTAGGCCATGAAGCTGGTGCTGCTTTGGCATCTCATCCTGATGTAGACAAGGTTCAACTATTTTTACTTATTAGTAGAATTGAAATTATATGGAGATATATCTCATTCTGTATCTTGCAAGTTTTGTTACTGTGCTGTCTATGACTTTGAAAAGCTACTGTGCCATTGTGGCTAATATTTAAGTTTTCAACAGATTTCCTTTACTGGAAGCTCTGTAACTGGAAGCAAGATTATGACAGCTGCAGCACAGCTAATCAAGGTATTTTTAAGCAGTATTATCTGCAAATTATGTAAAACCCATATTGTACTTCTGTTTTAAAAGCTACAGGAGACTGAGGAACATGCATACAGGAGAAATAATAGAAACCCTTTTTATTTTTCCTTTCATATTTTCATTCTCTTTTCTTTGTGAGCTCGTCTAATATCAAATTTGTGGTTATTGTTGGCAGCCTGTTTCACTAGAGCTTGGTGGAAAAAGCCCAATCATTGTTTTTGAGGATGTTGACCTTGATAAGAGTAAGCGCCTTTTATTTTGTTGTGGATAACCTATGTTTTCCTGCATTGTGGAATCACATTTCCTATGAAACTGATTGAGTGGTTGTAGATGAGTAAAATTTAGGTACCTATAACACCTATTACAGAATCCAAAGGATGGTCATATACCATTTAACATTTATTTTGCTATTCTTCATGATTTAAACAGCTGCTGAATGGACCATCTTTGGCTGCTTCTTTACAAATGGTCAGATATGCAGTGCAACATCTCGCCTTCTTGTGCATGTAAGTTTAATAGACTGATTTTGAGACACCCATTTTATCCATCACACATTTCCCTGTTCACAAACAAGTATATGTAGCTTAATTTTCTCGTGTTGCTGCATATATGGGAAGGTTCAGATTTATTCATTTAGTGATAGAGTTTTGAAATTGATAAAGTGAGATGCTTTTACTTTTTCAGGAAAGTATAGCAACAGAATTTGTTAATAGGCTTGTGAAATGGGCCAAAAACATCAAGATTTCAGATCCCTTGGAAGAAGGTTGCAGGCTAGGCCCTGTTGTTAGTGAAGGACAGGTATGTTTAATGTTTATCACTTCTGTATTTACCATATATTAACTTCACTTACTCCCTCCTCCTTTTAAAATGTAATGGGAGTCTTCTTTCATTTACATTTTTATAGCATTAGGTAAAAATGCAAATATTAAGCCTATTTCCTTTACCCTTATTTCTTTGGGGCTTATATATCACTGTTTACAGTATAGCTCTTACCAGCCTTGTTAACTAAAAAATTTTTAACACTTTGTCCGGAAATTAGTATTTACAAAAAAATTTAGCTGATCTTTGAAATGTATGCTGGATATATTTAGCAGAAAGATTCCAACATATATCAGCTATTAGTTAATACGGAGAAGCATGGAAGAATTTAGTGATTTAGGGGGAAAGTAGTGCAAATATTCAGCACAGAAATGCCTTTATAAATCAAAACTATAAGCATATTTTGGATTCTTTTGGAGGAAAAATATGTGGATGCTATTTGCTTGCGCATACACTGAAATCAAGGATTTCTCCTATGATCCTTTCTCTCTCTAGAAGTAACTGGCCAAAGCTTCATTTTAAGAAATTTAAGCCATTCAGTTGGGTAGTTGTCCTTTGATACTGTGTGATTTCCTTTTTCCTTATATGTGTATGGATTCTGAGGAGATCATGAATTATTAGTCAATGAATTGAAGTCCAAACAGATATAAATTTGGTCCACAATGTCATTGACAATCCATAATGTTGCTGACACAGAAAGGAATATGTTTCCCCTGTTGGGTTTGAATGCTGAAACACGTTTCATCTGGACATGGTCCATTAGTTGAACTTAATGCTTCATCAAGTTTAGGTGAAGCTTTTTGTTAGTTCATAAAAATTATAGGTTGCCCTTTGATTCCTGTGAAAGGAATTTGTGCAATTATATTATGTTACTTTTATTTTCTGCTCTAGCTTATAATATAGAAGAAACTGCCGGTTGTAATTATATTGTAATTTCTTGATTGATTATTTGGATAAACGTATCTATAAGCACTTATAGTTATAGGAAGAGAAAATAAGAAGGAAAAATGAACTAAACTTCTTCATAAGCTAAAATTAGTTTATAGTATACATAAATTAAAATCCAGCTCTTGGATAAGTTAATATAAGATAATTTCGACAAATTAGCTTTTGTATAGTTTATGAAGAATTTTTTTCTTCTTATTATTTTCTCCTCCTATACATGCTTATGGAGAAGTTTATACAATCAAAGTCATACTCTTTTTTATTAACGTACTTTTGCTTTTAACAACTATACATAAATTTTTCGTTGTTAGACCTTGTTCCATTTCTTTCCCTAATTCGATGTAGTTTTGGGTTTAAGATATTGTTTGAAGTTGATATGTAATCCTGAAAATCCAGCGCGAACATAGAGTTCTGAATTTCTGCCTGTGTTTATTCAAATGCCTTCTCCATTTTCCAAAATGAAAATGTATGGTAGTGTGATATAATGATATTAGTGATCATGATCAAGTCGCATGTAGGATATAGTAATCAAGGCTATATGAAGAAAATTTAAGTGGTTGGTTATATGAAGAAAATTTAAGTGGTTGGTTATATGAACAAAATAAGCGTTTCCAGACATTGTTTATATATACTTACTTGTTTTGAACCAACATGATGCCATATCTAATATTTGGATTGGATGATTCAGTATAAAAAAGTGTTGAATTTTATCTCAACTGCTAAGAGTGAGGGTGCAACAATTTTGACCGGAGGGTCTCGCCCAGAGGTATGATTATACACTCTAGTGTGTGTGCCCGGTTATTTATTTATTCATTTGTCATGAGAAATGATAGATTTGTCAAATTGAATGGCAGCATTTGAAAAAGGGATACTTTGTTGAACCAACCATCATAACTGATGTGACTACCTCTATGCAAATTTGGAGAGAAGAAGTTTTTGGACCTGTTCTCTCCGTGAAAACATTCAGTACTGAGGAAGAAGCTATTGAACTAGCAAATGACACACAGTGAGTTGATGATTTTTCTGGAAACTGATATTAATTTCACTTGTAAATTACTTTTTCTTCGCTTGTGCATTGATGTTAATCAATGTTGTATATAATCTGTTATTTCACAGCTACGGCTTAGGGTCTGCTGTAATGTCAAAAGATCTAGAAAGATGCGAGCGCATATCTAAGGTGAGACATCCTAGATTGTCATAAAAACAGCAAAACAAATGGATTTTCTGTTCTAGAATGGTTTATACTTTGTATTGCTTTTGTGCAGGCTATTCAGGCTGGAATTGTATGGATAAATTGTGCTCAACCAAGCTTCATTCAAGCCCCATGGGGAGGCATTAAACGTAGTGGTTTTGGTCGTGAATTAGGAGAATGGTATGACCCTTATTTCCTAAATTATCAAATGAGGAAGTCAATTTAATGCCTTAAACACCCCCCTTCCCAACCCAAATTTATATTGTTAAATGTGATAATAAGGAAAATTAAGCACTAACAATATATTTTTTAGTACACTTTTAAAAACACATTCCCTTTTTAAATGAAACTCGCGTGGATCCAACTAGTTTGTAAACAAAACCTAATAAGATCTATATATATGAGAAATTATTACATGGTTCAAGACTGTCGTAGTCTCATACCATTTTCATATAATACATAATTGTTTTATTAATTTTTTTTTTGTAAATTGAAAAAATTAACCATCTATCGTATAGAGATTAGTTAAGATTATGGATAGTGACAGTCATGGACCATATAATTTCTTCGTATATATACTTAAAAAAGTGTATTGGAAGCATTTGCCAAATATAAATATTGGTTAGGCTATATCTTGCCTGTTTTCTGAGTTGTTTCATATTATTCCAGGGGACTCGAGAACTATTTAAGTGTGAAGCAAGTGACCAAGTACATATCTGATGAACAGTGGGGCTGGTATCAGCCTCCTTCAAAGCTGTGATATAAATTGGAGTTCCAAATCTGGCATGGAAGTTATAATGATCTTAATTCGAGAAAATATTTTATGACGTGTACATGTATAACAATATAATTGTTTCATGGCCATGTTAGTAATGGGTTGTGTTGATTTTATCTGATTCATTAGCGTTCTCTTCTAGTATTGGAAATTTTGAATGGTCTCATGACATATTAGATGTTTAAATAAATAATTTATACTCATTTTTAATACAAACTTTTATTACATATATTATTAAAATAGAACTATAATTCTGATAGAAAAATAATATAAAAACTACATAGTAAAAAGTGATGGTAAAATTTTGTTATTGAATAAAAATGCCCCTAAAAATGAAATAATTTGCAAGTCCATAATTTGTTTTGTTAGGCATTTGCAAAAAATAACAGTCACTCCATTTAGAAAATGGGGTTAGCGGAATGGTGAGGTCTCACCAATTACTATGAAGGGTATAAATGTCAAAGTGTTGCGACCAATCTCAATCCATGTCCTGTTGATTTATGTTGCAACTTTTGGTGGAATCAGTTTACGTTTGATGATGTAGTTTAAAACCAATTTATTAATTTCATTGCTCATAAAATATAAAGGGAGGGGAACTGCAGAAGCGATCAGGAAAATAGTATATAGCTGTGTTATGGAAAAACTTGGACATAGATTTATATATTTGAGGAAACAATCTAGTAAAATCATTTTTGAAAAATAATATCATGATAAAGGATTAATTTTTATCACAAAATATTTTGAAAAATATTATAGATTGGAATTATTTTCAAAAATCTTTTGAAACAATCTAGATGAGGGTGTTTGAAATTATTTTTTTTAAATCATTAAAACGTTTCAAAAAATTAAAAATTAATTAAATGGAAAACCCATTTTTTTATTATTATTGTATATTGGTTCAGTTTTTGTATAATATTATGTAGCAGTGATTTAAATATTTTACAATGATAGCATGTAATTTCATATATATGGAACATTTTGTTTATGTTGAATTATGAGTTTATGACATTAATTGTATAGACTAAATAATTATGAATAGTTTGTAATACACTTCTTTATAAGAAAATTGTGATGCAATTATTATTATATGTAGGTTATATAAATGTCATTTTCAATTCCTAATCATGACTCAAACTCTAAAAGACCCATATGAAAACTAAACTATATATTATTTTTATGTTTTGTTTGAATAAAATTTTTTGTCCAAAAATTATACTAGAACGAAGCGTGAATACCCTTAAGCACAAGTGCAGAGTTTGCACCATAAAAGGGAGCTTTATTTTCTTCAACTTTTTGGTTTGCTCATTTCGAAGTACAACATTCCTATTGTCCAAGTCACCATAGAATTGAGGTGATACCAATATTAGTACAGTTGTTAAGCACTCATTCACATCTCATAATGAGAGTGGTTCAAATTTCTGCATTGATGTAAAGGTTTTATTAGTAGATAATTTGCTAGTATTTGCACAATACTCTTTGAACTTTGACACATGTTCACACCTTAGTAAATTTTCACAATTTAACTTACTTAAAATTTTAATAATAAAATATAGAATTAAGGCGATATTTGATAAGCAAAACCTTTTGTTTTCAATTAAATAAATTTTTTAGAATAAAATTCTTAAGAATAAGATTTTTGAAAAAATAAATATTTTTTATTATTATTTAAATTTCTTAAGAATAATGTTTAGTATCGATTACCGTGAAAATATTTAGTAATTTTATAGTTTATTAGCATGGGAAAGTTTTGTCCCCATTTGTGAAAATATGAAAACTTTACTCTCACTTGTTAACATTATTGTAAATGTATTAAAAATATTTTTATTTTTTTATTAAATATGAAAAACTTATATTTCTAGATTACTTTTTAAAAAATCTTAAAATATTCCTTATATTTAATGTCACGAAGGATGTCACTATTCCATTTATTTTGAAAATTATTGTCAAATTTTAAAGGGGAGAGAATATGGAAAGGTGTTTGTTATAGATTAGGCTTGAGGTCCAATTATATGATCCAACTTTGTTCAAATTAGATTAATTTAAATTATAAGTATTGACTAAAGTCAACACTTAGGTATAGGATTCCTAATATACATTCATGAATAATAAATCATTCTAGGACTTGAAATAAAGTTAGCTAGTTGCTACACCCATGAGAGGTCATGGACTTTGGGCTAGGAAATCTAGTTTGTCTTGGACTTCAATAAATACAATTAACACCACTATATCAAATAAGTATTTATTGTATATCTTTACTTTAGTTAAATCTTTATTAACTTAAGCAATGAAGTTTCTTTTGCAAGTATTTATTTATTTTTATAGTTATTGATCTTGTCAAAGAACTCACAGTCATAAGAGGATTTGAAATCTCGTTCTACTTAAGATACATCTTAGCCAACATTCTCCATAGTCTAATTTTAGTCAATGATATGCTTCAAACATGTTAACACAATTAATCTCAAATACATCAATGTCTAATGTTTATGGTAGCTAGTGACATTTCTCAAGCATGAGAAGCTTCCTAATGTTAATGTCCTTCTTCCCTAGGAGTAACATTGATACTTTTCCTAGCATTGCGTGCTTAAAGATGATTCAATTAAGGTATATGAACAATCTTGTTTCAATCAAATGCTTAAAAAATAAGCTATTATTTTTTCATTTAATAGTCCAAAATATATATTTTTTCTCTTATACATATTAGAAGTATTTCAAAGATTTAATATTTTAAAATAAATGAGTCTCACATTATCTATAAATATGAATATTTTAATTTATAAATTTATTTTTTTATCTTGTTAGTCTAAAGATGTGATAGATGAGGAACCATAGAGCAATTTGTGATGGAAAGGATTGAACTCGATCTAAGGTGGCTCAAAGTGTTAGACCCACACTTGAATGTGGATTTTTATTGTGTGGATAGTTAATATGGTCACAATGGTGATGTCTTTTAAAGACTTAATATTTAAGTCAGTAGAAATTTCAACAAAATAATATTTAAGACAAAGAATAAGATATTTGATTGTGTGGGATTTAGTATTTATATGTGAGGAGTTTAAGGGAGGTTATTAACCAGCATAAGCAAGTATCCACAAGTCACCCCATCTTGATGTGAAAGACAATGGCTCCTTAGATGTCTACAAGTCAGATCTTAGCTCAACAATCAAGGTTAATTCTAATGCTTTCCAAGGTACATGATGTGACAACTAACAAGGTACATACTGATGTTGTAGGTGATGTACTTTGACACTTGAGAGTGACTTGCCTCTTAAATGTATAGTAAGATTGACTTTGTAATAAGTATTCATGTGGAAGTAGCAAGGTGAAAATGAAACATTCAAAGTGTTCATCTAATCATCATAATGAAGTGCATATGTCAATATTAGCTAACACAAGTGATAGTCATTTGTGTATCTTAACTAAGATGTTAAAGATTTAAACATGATCTTGAGTATGAAAAAATCATGTTTGGAAGAAAATATTCATTGTCAATAAACTTATGATCTACAACAAAAATTAATTATTATTTTTACGATAAATACTTCACACATATTTTATAAATACTAAAATAAAATAAAATAATGAAGTGCATATGTCAACATTAGCTAAGATGTCGAAGATTTAAATATGATCTTGGGTATGAAAAAGATTTAAACATGATCTTGACTAAGATGTCAAAGATTTAAACATGATCTTGAGTATGAAAAAATCATGTATGGAAGAAAATATCCACTGTCGATAAACTCATGATCTACAACAAAGATTAATTATTATTTTTTACGATAAATACTTCACATTTATTTTATAAATACTAAAATAAAATAAAATAATGAAGTGCATATGTCAACATTAGCTAAGATGTCGAAGATTTAAACATGATCTTGGGTATGAAAAAATCATGTTTAGAAGGAAATGTTCACCATCAGTAAACTCACGATCTACAACAAGGATTAGTTATTGTTTTCGACGATAAATATTTCACACCTATTTTATAAGTACTAAAATAAAATAAAATAATGAAGTGCATATTTACTATTCCTATTTTAACAATGTTAATTATTTATTATATGTCATATTAAACTGTAGATCGAAATAATAACTTGGAAAGTGGCATTTTTAAGTTAATATTACCTTGAGTGTGTAGAGAGCTTGTGAGAGTGTTGATCTTGCGTCCAATAAGGAGTCAATGGTTCAAATTCAATGAATTTACCCCCTTAATCACGCGCGGGTGGAGAATTTTGTGACACTGTTGCAATAAAATAATCCTTAAAGATAAGTAGTTTACAATAATGCCGTTCCTTGTGAGGGTGCATCTAAGTAAATATGCAAATATCAATTTTGTTTGTTGCTTAATAATTACAACAATATTAAACTTTTGGACCCACAGAAATGAATGATACGTAGTCTGATGGTGTGTACGTAATCCATGGCCGTTGCTTATTGAAGAAGAAAGAAATTTCCAGCCATTCTTGAATCACAACTTTTGCGCTATCTTGATGGAAAAGTAATTCATCACCAGGTTCGGCATTAATGTCACATGATTGGGGCAACAATTTGTCTTCAATCACAATTTCTCTTTTCGCTATCTCATGAAAACAACTTCATTAACAATCTGCTTTTCTTTATCTCTATGCACGTACTATAGCCTTCTCTTTCTCACCATTTTCCCCCTTAAGCAAGGCATTGCATGCCATGTTATCCTTTCTAGATAAACAACTTCCATTTTTCTTGTCTTTTATTTTATTGTTCTCTCTCTCCGAAATTATGATTGATGATTGCAGAAGGAAACATGTTATTAGCCGTTACTAGCAGCAGGTAAGTGGTTGATTAATTATTCAATTTTCCCTTTATCATTTTGTACCATACTTCGAGACAGATTATTGCTCCTTCCTTTTCTTGTCCTCATCATTTGTGCGATTTCGTAGCAAAATTTCAGCCAATGCAATTATGCTTTGTTAGGTTGAAGTCAACTTCTATGAGCTTATGATTTAATTTATTTAACGAAAAGGAGAGAAATCGGTCCTAAAACCATGTATAATTGTATATGGCATGCAAATAAAGTATGATACTAATATTCATTAAATCATTAATTTTTTAATCATACGAGTACAATTTATTTCTCGTCACTCTGGAAGAGTTAAATCTGAAATTAAGATTTTATATTGGTAACTTATCACAAGTACGGGATTGTAAAATGCACTACTTTTTTTTCACAAAAGACAAGATCCAAAATTAGCCAATCTGTCTATATATTTGACAGCTTTCTGAATTTCTCACATTAAACGGCTCCTTCCTCTACAAAAAATAAAATAAAATAAAATATCACTACCTTTAATTTACTTAGAATATGTTTATAAATAGGGTTTTAAAGAGAAAACAAATAGATCGAGTATTTTGTATATTTAAACTAATTAAGATGTTTATAAAAAAAACAATTATAACATTAAATTTGTGTTGATTTGTTTTTTATTTATTTATTTAAAAATGTTAAATTAATTTTTTTATTAAAAATAAAAATTCTCTCTTTTGAAAGCCCACTCACAAACATATTTTTAAGTTTTAATTATGTTAGTTGCCTTAAAAGCTTAAGTAACTTATTTAAAATAGATTGCCTTTTTCTTTTCTTTTCTTTTTTTCAAATTCTTGATATTCGATCTCGTGTTAAATTATACTGGTTTCGTCATAATTAATTATATTGTGTAATTTTTTTTCCTTTCTAACTGGTGTGAATCGAACATATTGTTTGAAAAGTAATTTTTTTTTATATTTTGACTTTTATATCAATTTTCTACTTCTTTCTATTTTTTTTCCTTTTTCATGATTGATCTATCTTTTTCCTCCTCTCAAAGAATGTAAATGCTGAGTCTGTGAAAATAAAAAAAAAATTGTAGTTAAAAAATATATAAGGTCAAAATATGTTTAATGGCAATGAAGCCTTTCATGTTTCAATCTCGAGAAGATGGACTTCTTTTTTTTTTTTACTAAAATGGGGTATTTTGTTTTCAAAATTACTACAATAGTATATATATTTTTAAAACAAAATTACTTATATAGTATAAGTTGGACATGCGAAAATAAAATTTGATTTTGTATAAATAATTTATAGCAATTTTTCACTACCTGAAAACGTAAAAGCAAAGTCGACTTTTGCAAGTCTCACTTACACCGTACATGTAAAATCTTTTAAATATTTTTTGATAAAAAACTTTTGAATATTTTTTTATACAAAATCTTTTAAATATACCACTTTGATAGTTTAAAAATCAAATTAGTGAAATACCCCATTTTGGTATAAAAACCTAGCTCTTATTTTCTTCCCCGAGTCCCCGACCAATCCAGTGAAAAGTGAACAATATATATTTTATTTAGATAAAAGTGAAATATGAATAATGTTACTCGTTTATAAAGAAATTCTCTTGTCACAAAATATTATAACTACTTAATTTTTTTTTGCATATATAATTATTTTCAAATACTTTTAACTTTTTGCATTATAAATATAATCGTTTTCTAAACTTTAGCTTTAATGAACACTTTATTGTTTTTCTAATTAAGTGCACATAAAAAATGAATTAGGTGACATACGACGATCAAAACATTAGTAATGATATAACTATTTGAACAAGGTTTTGCAGCTCCTCAATGCAGCAAGGATTGTGAAAGAAAAAGTAAACAATTCTTGTTGGCATGGTCATCTAAGGGGCTGCTGAATAATATGAGAAAGTTTCTCATTATAACCATGAATTTTCTCTCTTTTTTTTTTCTCTCTTAAATAAACAATAATTTTTTTTTTTCCATTTCATCTCTATTTCCATAGAAACAAATAAGGTATAAAGGCTTTTTCTACAACATAACATACGCTTCGTGCCCTTATTTCTTAAAACTAAAACTATTTGAACATGTACTGCTCCAGCATTAATTTTTTTAGAATAATATTGTTTTGTTCATAAATTATTTTTTAATTATATTAAATTGATTTGATACATACTATATCTAATAATTCATATTCATATACTTTTTTACACATTACAAAAAAAAAAAATCACAATCAATCACTAAGATTTTTAATCTCCTCGGAAAGATCTAACGATACTAATAAGTGAGTTATCTCTTTTCAACCATTTTTTTAACTTCTTCAAATTCCTAACTACATAGTTAAAAAACCTAAAAATAATTCATTTGAAATTAAAGTTTTCATAATAAGCTAATAATAACACGGGTGCAGCTAACAACTATTAGTTGAGGAGCTTTTAATATATTACTAAGTTTATATTTTTAGTAATATATATTTATTATAAAAATATTATAAATACTTGTTTTAGTAATATTTATTAAATAAAAAAAGTTAATAATGACATTTTGTTCATTTTACAATAAAATAGGTAATATTTTTTTATATTTTTATAACTTTTTTTAATATTACTAAAAATTATATATGTTGTAATGATATGTTAATTATTTAAAATATAAATTTAATATAATAAATATTTTTAATTTTTATTTGAAAAAATAGATTGAAAATGTAAATTTTACAAATCATACATGTACCATGTGTAATAAATTTATTAATTTTTATATAAATTTCTTAAAATTCATCCCAATCATAATTTGTAATTGTATCAAAGTACATCAAAACTTATTAACATTTTCCAATAACTTATTACCATGATTCATATTATTATCGTAAGTTTTGTATTTTATCATTTTTTTTTAAATATCATTGTTACATTTTTTATTTATAAAACTATCATCATCAGTTTTAAAAGTTGATATAAAAATATATATTACAAATGCTTATCACTGATACATTAAAACGAAAATAAGAATTATTTTTTAAAATAATATAAATTTAATGAGCATGTATAATCAGTGTAAAAAAAATTATATTATCAACTAATTAAAAATTATATTTAATATAAATTTTAAAACAATTATTATTAAAATAAATTTTTTTTATCATATAACAAATTGTGATTAGATAATTATATAGAAATATTTTGTAACATATCTATCCAATTTTTCAAATAATATTATATAAATAACAAATAGTTAAAAATGCACTTGTTTGTTTACTTGCATTTTCACCTTTGCGACAAATATAATGGGTTTGTAGTAAAATAAATTATTATAATAAATGGTAAATTTTATTTTAAATTTTTTAATAAATTAAGTTAAATTTATGTATAACACTCATACCACTTTTAAAAACACATTTATATGTTAAAAAATATTATTTTATTACCTAAGTCAAATTATTTTTTAAATTGTTTTACCTATTAAACATAAATGATTATTTTTTTTCAAATTAATTTGATCAGAGTGTAACATAGTCAAAATAAATAAAAGTGAAAATAAAAATTGAGCAACGGAACAAAAAAAAAAATGAAACCATAGATACGGTTAAAAGACTAATAATTTATCGGTTCAGTGAGTTGTGTTTTTATATGTACCGACAACGAAACCTGTGATCTGAGAAACAAATCGAAAACAACCTCATCTAAACCTCGAAGCTGCATTGCTCTTTCAGATATTTTGTTCATCACTCTCTCTCTCTCTGTGTGACACCCCAATTCACACAAATAACACCATTCTGAACTCTGAAACTGAACCTTCTTTTCTCTTCTCTCGCACCTTAACTGTTCAGGGCATCGAAATTTCTGTGTTAGCCAATATGGTAACTGCAAATGAGAGGGTCGTCGCCGTGATCATGGTTGGAGGACCCACTAAAGGTATTCCATTTCATTCATAGCACAATCTTGATTCACTCAATGCCACTTCACCATTCTCTATTCACTAATTTCACTTCTCTTCACTTGACACCACACACATTGGTTTATCATGTTAATAGTTTTTGTTGTTAATGTTTGCATTTACAGGTACTAGATTCCGGCCATTGTCATTCAACATACCCAAGCCACTTTTTCCTTTGGCAGGACAACCCATGGTTCATCATCCAATTTCTGCTTGTAAAAGGGTATACTATACACAATTGAACACCATTGTGATTTTTCTTTAAAATAATAAATTATGTCATGTCTTGTATCTATATATAATCTTCCAAGTACCTAACTGTTATTTGTGTCCCAGATTCCTAATTTGGCTCAGATTTATCTGCTTGGTTTCTACGAGGAACGTGAGTTTGCTTTATATGTATCTTCTATCTCAAATGAGCTTAAAATCCCTGTTAGGTGTGTTGTCCTTTTCTTTCTAATCATCTTTTATTATAACCTTTAATTTTTTTTTTCTTAAGATGAGATTGGTCACTTATGTCATTTGCGCTGTAATATTAGATACATGAAGGAAGATAGGCCACATGGTTCGGCTGGTGGTCTTTATCACTTTAGAGATCTGATCATGGAAGAGGATCCGGTTTTTATCTTTACCTATGACTTTGTCCATGCTTGATTATATGAAACGAAAACCTACATGTGATTGTGTGTTCAGAAAGTTTGTTTTTTCTGTGTGATGTGATTGAAATGTTTTATGCACTAGTGCTTGTGTTATATGTTTTGATAGTGGTGATCATGTTTTTTATGGCAGTCACATATCTTCTTGCTGAACTGTGATGTATGCTGCAGTTTTCCACTGCCAGAAATGCTGGGTAATTTCTGTTCTGAAATAGCCAATGACTCTGTTTGGATAAATTTCTAAGCACTTACAGGAAAAATAATTGATTTTCTCTCATAAGTTAAAATCAACTTATTCATTTAGCTTTTATAGAAGTTCTCTTTCCTAATTTTTCTAACATTTTGTTTGGTTCAATAGAAATTGAGAAGAAAGAAGTGGGAGAGAAAAAGCATTTTTATATTGTTTGGTTAGGAAAAGAAATAGAGAAGAGAAAAAACAAGTGTGGGAGCTACCTAAAATTAATCTCTCCTTTTATGAGAAGAAAAAGGAGGAAGGGGAAATATATTGTACAAAATTACAATTCAAACCTTGTTATTTCTTCTGTGTCTCACAAGATCTATATATATTAAGGGCAAATATGTCTTTACAAGAAAAGCTCATTTTCTTGCTCTGTACTTTTTTATCCAACCAAATTTGTGGAGAAAAAACTCAATTTTTCTTTCTCTTCTACTTTTCTCCTACTTCTTTTAATCCAAAAACCCTAAAAATCTACCTCGTTTTCTACTCATTCTCTCTACTCTCCTACTTCTTTCCACCCTACTAATTTTCTCCATGCTTGTCTCTTTGTCCAAACAGAGTGTAAAAGTTGAGATGCATAAATTGATTTTAACTTATTGAAGAAACTCAAATCATTTTACCATTTTATTTTCTACTATTATAACTTTTTATGGACAAGTCCATCCAAACATGACTGATTTTTTTTTTTACATGCAACTGTTTGATGCTGGAGTTTCTTAGCAGAATAGTAACCTTGAGCTTCCTTGATATCTCTTAACTTTTATCAATGATTCAATGTGACTACTGCAACAATTAATGTTGCCTTTTCTTCCATCTATGCTTACAGATGCTCACAAAAGATATGGGGGGATGGGAACAATACTAGTTGTGAAGGTTGGAGAATACACACAAACACTGTATTTTTAGTTTTAGCATTAAATTTTGTTGATTAGCATCTGATTTTTTTTATTCCTTCCTCCTTTTGAAGGTTTCTGCAGAGTCAGCAAGCCAGTTTGGGGAATTAGTAGCTGATCCAAACACTAATGAACTATTGCATTACACAGAGAAACCAGAAACTTTTGTATGTTCATCATGTGCTTCTGCCTTGGATTGCTGAACTAAAATTTGAAAATCTTTCCTCTCCTTGCTGCTGTTGTTTACTGTCTTACACTACCTGAATGCAGGTAAGTGATCGTATAAATTGCGGTGTTTACATATTTACACCAGATATCTTTACAGCCATTGAGGGTGTTTCTACTCAGCGGAAAGACAGAGGTTAGTGAAATATCTTAGGCTGGATCATATGGATTTTGTTTTTAAAAATGACTTTAAATTTAATTTCAAAATGTGAAAATCTTCATTTTATTCATTGTTCTGGATATATGGAATTGAAGATAACTGGAGTTTGTCCTCCTGTATATTAACTCATTTTATTTGCAGCTAACCTAAGACGTGTCTCCAGCTTTGAAGCAATGCAGCCAGATACAAGGTTTGTACTTATGAATAGTCAAAAGATCATTAATAACATCAATTAGAGAAATTCATGCAGCGAGTTGAAGCTTAAATTCTGTTCAAGGATCCCCGCAGTTTGCATATTTAATTATTTACCTATCAATCATATATCATTCTGTTCATATTTGCTATTTTATTAAGTGTATGCATGCACTTGACTGTTACCTATTTTTAATATATAAATTTTATTGAATCTGACAAATAATTGTTGAAAACTTGAAATTAATTGCTGATCAACAATAGTCAGTTCACTTTGCTATGCTCGTCATTTGTCACAGAACACAGCATTTAAGGATGATCTTCCTTGCACCTAGTGACTCCCAATATAAGCAAAGTTAAAAATGGAAATTATATCACTTATGAAATACTGCCAATATGATCTTACCTGAATAAACAAATAAAGTATGAAAAGGAACTTTTAGTGGTATTACTTCTAACCTAGTTGACCATATGGTATATTCCCCAAAAATTTATTTCCGGAAATTTAGCACATGCTTACATATCTGGTCAGAACTAGTAGTTGGGATATGAAGTTATAATATGCTTGCTTGTTAACCATGCACAATAATATTGTGCCTTTTGGAACTTGTCTTTTTGGGTGGACTTTACTTACAATGCAGGGGTTCAAAACCCACCAGAAGCAACTTATGACCCAGGGCGGCAACACCCAAGTAAGGACTAGTCCCATACCCAAACTGTGTGAGGATACCTTGTGATCTTAAAAAGTTGTCAAAAAATTATTAAATTAGGGGTTTTATAATTCTGGTTTGCATATGTAAGTTATATTTTCAGGGTCACTTCAGGATGCATGTTGCTTTTCCTGCCTCTAAAGAATTATCTTTCTTCTTATTTCAAAGCCATTTGTAATGATACCATGTGTATATATTGTGTGCTTCTTTTGGTGCAACTTAAGTGTTTGGAAGAAATATCATTGAAATATATATAAAGCATGAAAATAAGGGTAGTTTACAAGGTTCACTGTCACATCTGATTCTGAAGAGTTCTTCTGCAGGAGTCTTCCTGCCAATTATGTCCGATTGGATCAAGATATCCTCTCACCTCTTGCAGGGAAGAAACAGTTATACATTTATGAAACCTCGGACTTTTGGGAACAAATCAAAACTCCAGGGTAAGCCCAAGTACTGTGTTACATATTGTCATCATTTTCTTTGTGAGCGATTATCATATATGTTGACTTAATGCTTGCAGAATGTCCATAAAATGTTCTGGCTTGTATCTTGCCCAATTTCGTCACACATCCCCCGATCTATTAGCAAATGGAGATGGTATGAAGAAAGCCAGCATCACTGGGGATGTTTATATTCACCCATCAGCAAAAGTGCATCCATCTGCAAAGGTGAATGAATATTCACCTTTTTTTCCTTGATCACTTACTAGAGGCTTTCCTAATCATCTTAGGCCCTGTTTAGATAAGCTTTTCTATAAGAATTTATTCAAAAATAAAATAAAATAAAAATGGAATAAATTTCTCTCATAAGCTAAAATAGCTAATGTATAAGTTAAAATCAACTTTTTGGAGAAGCTAAAATCCAACAAGTTGATTTTAACTTATGCACTAGTTTTAACTTATGGGAGAAGTTTATTTCATTTTTCTTTCTTATTTTCTACTTCTATAAATGCTTATGAAGAAACTTATACAAACACACCCTTAGTTTCTCTGTTTAAGCCATGTTATACGTAATAATTTTTAAATTTTGTAACAACTTAAGGATATTATTTGTACTTCTGATACATGATATATGTAATTTCCCTATTGGTATGTTTTCCTGTTGTACTTTATTGACAAGTTTTATATCTTTGGCCACTTGAGCTGTGTCATGATTCATGAACATACATAGACTTTTTTTATTCATGCACATCAACATCATGTAGCCCCCCACCCCCAAATGAAAATGCCATTAAGAAACAACATGATATGCAAATTGACTTTTGTAAATGTGATTGAACAGATTGGTCCGAGTGTATCAATATCTGCAAATGCTCGTATAGGAGCTGGTGCAAGGCTCATCAGTTGTATCGTCCTTGACGACGTTGAAATCAAGGCAGGTGTACAGTTAATTGGTTTGAAATACACAAGTATTTTTGGAGCTCAATTTGTTATACTTCATCTTACAGGAAAATGCTGTTGTTATTCATGCAATTGTTGGATGGAAATCCTCTATTGGACGGTGGGCCCGTGTCCAGGCAAGTTTAGAAAATTTAATATTAAATTAAATTGTTCTGCTACCTAAAATGCATGTGTTGTATTTTCTGCTACTTATCTGTAGCTCTATTGCTTAGAAGCAGTTATAACGATGCATTCCTGTCTTGTTAACTAGAAAATAGATGTTCACCTGTATGAGAAGCATTTTACACATCTTAAGTCTGATCGTATACATTTTTTAGTATAATTTGGTCCATAATCAGATCATATAGCATTATGCATAGTCCTAAAACATAGACTTGGAGACTTAAATGTCAAATAGTAAAAAAAAAAATCCTTGGCTGATTTTGTTTTCATTTCAGCAAAGTTATATTTAAACCATTAAAGCATGTAAATTATTTTATGAATTTAATTGTCATGGTTTTTACTAGCTTGACATCAGGATAAATTTATTCATCCCATCTATTCTTCAAATCAGGGTTGTTGTCACTACCATATGAATACAGTTGTTGCTTGTTGTGCTTTGGGAGTCATCTTTCGTGTTGAAAACTTGGAAAATATACTCTCTCCGTCCACTTTTATCAATGGCATTAGAAAATTTCTTTATCCCATTTATTTTCATTTTAAAAAACTAATGAATCATAAAATATTCTTTTTACTAACTTGAATAAAGGGTTATTTAGTTCAATACAATTCCTTTTGGACAAAACTTAGGTGCAAGGTGGTTTTGATATTGTTTTTCAATCAAAATTAAAGTTTTAACTTGTTAACCAATACATACCTTAAATGTCAACGATTAGTAAACATGGCTCACCAGAGAGTTGAGAGAAAATAGAAAATGAATAAGGTAAGGTCAAAATGATACATAAACCTTTTATATAGGCTAACAAACTAATAACTAATATCTAACTAGCTATAGCTCTAGTAGTTCCCCACAAGTTGGAAGGTGTTCACAACATCTTCAACTTGGAAAGAACAATACAAATGCATATCAAATCAAAGCGAATACAATGAAAATTTTCATAAATACACCGGCTAAAAGAGATGTAAACAATAACTAAACCCTCAAAGCCAATAGGCAAAAACTTAATCATTAAGCATAAGTTATAACTTAGGGCTTAACCACTTAACAAAAATAAATACATTTAACCACCTAAAAGACAGAAGCACTAATGAGGGTAAAGATTACATTTGATTTGAAACTCGCATCTTGACTCAAGAGTTTATGTGAGTTTAAAGAGTTCGTCTAGAAAAGAATTTGAAAGTTAACTTGTTTTCTGTACCTTGAAGTGTAAACTCGTAACTCTTACGAGTTTACTAGTTAACTCGAATAGTGAGGACCTCAAGATCAACCAGGCTCGACGACATCAGGCCCAATGTCAGGCCTAACATAAAGTCTGCGAAGAGCACCAACAGCATGATCACAAGAAAAGATTGGAAAATGAAGCAACCAGATGTGAAAGGACGTTGACTTGGTGGCGCCAGCCAAAACAAAACGAAATAAGAGAAACTGAGGACAAAGACGCCGATGGCGATTCCAATGGCGGAGAAGGTGTACAGTGAAATTGCGACAAGCAATATGAACAGCAGAATTTTGTGACATATTTGGGGCTTTCTTGTTGAGAAATCAAAAAGAAAATTTGAAACAAAGATGAACGAACAATCGCTCTAAAAATAAAGATGAACAAAGATGATGAAAGAAAAATCAAAATGAAGATGAAAGAAGAAAAGAAAGCAGCGGAAATTTCTCTTCAAAGTGGATGACATCGCTTGATAACATGCTAATAAACATGGCTCCGGAGAGTGTTGAGAGAAAAAGGAAAAATATATAATAGAAAATGATTACAGTAAGGTCAAAGTGATTACATGAAGCATTTTATATAGGCTAGCAAACTAACACTAATGTTTAACTAATTTTATCTCTAATATTAACTTTTATTTTACAGGTTATCAAAATAAAACTTTAAATATAAGGGGATAACAATACCAAAAGTATCTAAAAAATTACACCTAAGTTTTTTCCATTTTTTTTACTTATATTTCCTAATTAGTTACTTTCTTAATTATTGTACAACTACCTTGAGGAAGTAAATTTATAGACCCTGAACTAGCATAGATTTTCCCTTTAGCAGCCTCTTACATTTTTACCTTTTTACCAATGTTGAGGGTGATTTCACCAACTAAAGTATTTTTCAATGATGCTACTCACGGTGTTTGAGGATCGATTTGAATTGGTTTTAAGTTAAAAAATTATGTGATTCAAAGATTAAAATAATATGTACTTCCATTCGGCTCGAATGACTTTAAAAAAAATTATCCAATCTAATACACTAAAATGTGATTTAGTTTAGATTTCATGATTTGATTTTTATCACACATCTTCATCGATATTTTAATTTGTTATTACTAAAAATCTTTAATTCAAATATTTAACATTATTTTTAAAATAAGTGACTTATCTTTAAGGGTAAGTATACTAATAAATTATTTAAAAATAAAGAACACAAAAGATAAAAAAAAAAACATGTTAATTAATCAATTAATTATCCTACAACATAGTTTTTCCCTAAGAAAATAGGAACATATGTATTTAAAATAAAAATTAAGGAGAACGAAGTATATATAATTTTACTATGCTTGTTGTATATATGAAAAAGTATAATAAAAATATTGATGAAATACAAAAAAAATATAAAAAGATTACGTGTAAAAACACACAATAATGTATTAAAAAATATTAGTTTTGATTGGTTCGATTTTACAAATTTCATCTAAAATTCAATATGATATGATCGGTTGAGTAAAAAATGGTCCAAAACAATCCAAGAGTTTTTTTTTTTTTATTGATTTGTAGTTTTATTTTGAAATAGTTTGGATATGAACACTCCTAAACTTATGCTTACATTTTCATTTTCTATCTTTACAATTGATTTCTTTTTTGGTATATACTTGGATTTTATTTGCAATATGTTCGCTAAATTGGATAAACTAAATCAGGCTAGTGGAGATTACAATGCAAAGCTCGGGGTATCTATACTCGGTATCTTTCTTAACCCTATTACTTGTTTAGATAAATTTTTTTATAAACATGTATAAGAAAGAAAAATAAAATATCATTTTTCATGAGCTTTTAAGTTATGTATAAGTTAGAAGTCAAATTTTGAAAAAAATTAATATAAGAGAATTTTTACAAAGCAACTAATGCATAAGTTAATATTAGTTTATTAATAAACTTATTTTTTTTTATTTTATAAGTGGGTATGAAGAAGTTTATTTTAACTACCTTATTGTGTCTTGTATATTACTACCTTGTATTTTTATGGGGAAGTTTGAAAAGGCAAAGTTAAATTTCTAACTAGGCAAATCTTGTTCGTTTGGTGAGACAGGTGAATCTGTAACCGTTGAGGATGAGGTAGTGGTGGTTAATAGCATTGTTCTGCCACACAAGACCCTAAATGTGGGCGTTCAAGATGAGATTCTTTTATAGAACTTCCACTTCCCCCGTTGTTGGCTTTCTATTTTCCTCGTTATTGTATTTGCAGTGCTTGTGTTTAATTTAATATCTAGTTTGGAAACCCAAAATAGTGGATAGATATCATCCATTTTCTCACAATTGACTGTATTCGGAGCAAAATATTTATTGTTGTATACACAAAGTAATGTTGCTACTATAATAAAGAAATGAAAGCATATCAAGTGTGGGATAAATATATTCTATTGTGCAATAGGGGCATATATGACATTATAACTGCCCAATTAGCTTAAGAAACACAAAACAGCTGCATTTAGTTATTTGCAGAAATACCCGGACAACAATTTTTAAAAATTATTGTTATAAATAAATGAAACTAATAAATAAAATATATTAGTGTTATCGTATAATATTGTCTAGGAGAGCGAAAGAGCTAATTAAATCGGTTTAAACAGCTCAATCAATTCAACAAAATAAAAAACCAAACAATTTATTTAATGGAAAAAATAATAATAAAATGTTTTTATTTGGTTTAATCTTCAATTTTTATGTTCAAAATTAAATCAAAATGCAAATATACTAAACTTATATTTCTTATCTTATGTTTTTAAATAAACCTTAACTTAAAAGATTATGTATTGTTTAATTTATTGTGGACATGTATTTGTATTTTTAGAAAATTTGAGATTATTTTAATTTTTTATTTGTAATTTAGTGATTAATGAATACTTTGATCATGTTTTTTTTTTATATTATGCATTTGATTATTTATTTAATAAGTATTATCTTTTAAATGAAAATTATCCTTTAGATCTAATTAATAAAATTTTATTTGTTAATCAAAAATAAAGTATTGTTCAATAATACGAGAACACTTGTTATTGTATTGAACATGAGTAAAAAAAAGAGTTTTTTTAATCCGTTCAACACGAAATTAAAAAATTTATAATATTCATACATCTCTCATTGTTGATATTGATCTCGAAGAGGAGTTTGACTTTTGGAACCAAATAAAATTTTTAAAAAAAAATGAGATTTCTCCCCTTCAACAAAAGTGTTCTCCGGCCAGCACAGAATGGGCAAGTCAAGTGATGGTTACGTGGGTTGGCCGAAAAAATATATTTAAAAAAGTTAAAGTAAAGATTAAGTAAATTAATTGTTGATTACATAATTAATAACTCACTATTATCGATTTGAGACATGTAGAAATAATTTAAAAAGGTTGAGAGTACTTTTTTCAACTTTCGAAAAGGTTCATTGATCGCGTATTATAGAATTTTGAATTAAAATAATACCATTTTAATCAACAATGTCTACATTAATTAAATTTTTCATAGGAATCTAATTATAATTATTTTCATATTTTTTTATTGTCTGTTAAGATTCACCGTGTAATGCAACAATGTCAACATATAATGCAGTTTCAATTTTAATAAAATTTTCACTGAAACTTACCTATAAAATTATATATATTTATTTAATTATTTTTAATATATATATTGTAATATTTTTAATCAAATTATTAATAACATACGAGTAAATGAAGTCAGAAAACAAATAGATAAGAGAATATGGGATCTCCTTGTCAAGTTCTCTTAAAGTAGGTTTAAACTTTTCTAAAGCTTCCCCATTTCAATAACACATCGTGGATGTATGTATACGATGGATGCAGATTCCCTGCCGTCACTCCTCTCTAGCTCTCTCTACTTACATTTTCTTTTTTTGAACAAAACAAATCAAGGGTTGAGAGTGTGAGAAGAAAAAATCCAATGACGATGAAATGGGTGAGTGTGAGTGTGATTATCCTGACTGCAGAGAATCTAGGTCCACAGCTACAAAAAGTTTTGAGGCAAACCAATCACCTACAGGGTATTCCTAACAAAATCTCAGTTCAATTTATCATTTTTTTTCAAAGTCAAGTTTAATGGCCATCCTTCCTCTCCCATCTCTTTGTGATTGTGATTAATAAAATAAAAAAACTTCTTCAGTAATAATAACATTATCCCTACTCTGCCTATTAGGCACAAAGCTGCATTGAACAAGATAGAAGAGTAATAGGAAAAATCCCTATTCTGCCCCCTAGGTTCCTGTCCAACCACTCTACCCTAGCTTCTCCACCCTCGCTACGCTACAGGTAGTAGTAATCAACAAAAGAGTTACCTCCCTAGAGCGCCCTTTGATGTTGCTTCTGTTGAACGCTTGGGTACCTGCTTCTGTTGAACGCTTCAGTCCCTTTTTTCCTCCAACTGTTTGCATTTGTTAATAGGTACCGGAATTATATTTTCTTTTCTCTTTCTTGACCAATTTTCAGCAAGCCTTCTAGCCCTCTTTTTCAAAGTTTTTGCTCCTGATTTCTCCAAGATAGAAGTTTTTTCAAACTCTTCTCCTTTGTTCACCACTTCTTTTTATAGACCAATAGGGGTCGCTCCTCCTTGATTTCCTTAACACTCTAGTTGCTATCGTGGTGACATTGGAGTTGTTGGTGGGATGTGTTGCGTTTCTCAATCCGGATTGCAGGGGGTTGTTGATGGGATTTTGTTGCATTGCTTAGGCAGGATTGCAGAGAGTTGTTGATAAGCTTTTAGAGACTAAAATCCATCAACAATTCTCTGCAACCTCACTTAAGCAACGCCACAAAACCCCGTCAACAACCCCCTCAGCTCGGATTGAGAAATACAACACTCCCACCAACAACCTCCATTGTCATTATGACAACAACTAGAGTGTTAAGGAAACCAAGGAGGAGCGGCCCTGTTGGTCGATAAAAGGAAGTGGGGAACAAAGGAGAAAGGACTGGAAAAACTTCTGTCTAGGAGAAATCGGGACCAAAAATTTTGAAAAAGAGGGCTATAAAGCTTGCTGAAAATTGACAGAGAAAGAGAAAAGAAGCTTGGATCCCGGTACCCATTGACAAACGCAGAATGTGGGAGGAAAAAAGGGACTTAAGCGTTCAACAGAAGTAACAACGTAGGGCACTTTGTTCAGGTAACTCTTTTGTTAATTACTACTACCTATAACTTTCGTTTTTTCTTTCCTTTCTGTGTTAGTTAGTTGAATCCTTTATTCAATACGACTCAGGACCAGGAGGCCATTCGACGAATGACTCCCTCTCCCGTTCCTCATGACCTGGACTAGACTAGATCCTCTTGTTAGAGTTGTTTTCAACTTAGGAGTCTCCGTTCCAACTTCAGAATTATCCAAAATGGCTTGTCTTCGAGTTTAGGTGTCTCCAACGCCATGATCAGTAACCCTGAACCAATGGCCGGAGAAGCCCGGCCAGAGTCTCATGTGGAAGAGGAGTGTCAAGATATTTCATTTTGATTCTTAGAGCAGCCTTTGACTGTGTTGATAGTAGATCTGGTTACAGGTTGAGATTTTGATTCGACTTACTACAAAAATGACTGCTACTGCCAATCTTGTAGTTGGGTCCTATATTTGGGTGGAGGACCCTGATGTGGGTTAGATAGATGAGGAGGTCTTGGAGGTTGAAGGACAAGGAATTAGAGTTCTTTGTATTTTAGGGAAGACAATTTTTTTTTTATTTAAAAAAAAAAAACTTCTAGTGTTTATCATAAAGATACCGAAATCCTACCTAGTGGAGTGGATGATATGGCCAAGCCAGCGCACCTGCGTCAACCAGGACTAACAGGAGCAGTTTTTGGAAAGCCAAGTCCATGGATACAACATGTAGCTTGGTTATACAAATTATTGTGGATTTAGGCTTGTGATAAACGAAGGAATCAGCCAATCAATACTAGTTAATGAAAAGTGGAGCTGGTAATAAAGGGAAGGACTAAGTTACTCATGTGGCGTACCGGTTGGGCTATGTGAACAACCCGTCGGCCTACATCTCATCACGGCCGAGTTATGTCCCGATCGGTCCCCGCTACCTACCCTCTAGCCCATCATGAGGTCAGGCAAGGAGAAGGTATGTCAGGGCTTTGCGTACACGGCTCTCTGATGCGAAGGTTCCATCATTGACACACCTAACCCCACCTGCCTAAGGTCATGGTGATTACCACCACTAGGAGACAAAAATGGACTTTACGAAGGAAGGTAAAAAGGAGAACAAGGTTCGAGCTGAAGGCCAAGTTTTGAAGAACGAAAAACATAGTTGTAAAGAGAGTTCGAATAGAACATTGGCACCCACCGTGGGGCAAGGTAAAACTTATCCCAACGACCACAGCAGAAAAGAGACGACTACATAGGAGCGATGCCAATCATCAGAAACCAGGCATGTTCCACAAACGAGGGAGAGGAAGACACGCTGCAAAGATTGCTCCGAGCGGTGGCCTCTCTTTAGGCACGAAGCGACGAGCAATCGCGACTTAGTGCAAAAGCTAAGCAGAGGTAGGCAGAAGCGGAAGAGATGTATAGTCAAGCAAAAGAACGACACCTAGACGCCATGAGAATAGCGGAACAGAGAGAGGAGGAGTTACGCCAGCAGATTGCCGCTCTTAGAGCTGCAAGTGGGTGGGAACAAACAGAGCATGAAGAAAACCCCGCCCAACCATTCTGGGGACAACCATTTTGCAGGGAGATAGACGAGACCCCCATTCTCCCCAACTTCAGGGAAGTGATCGTGGAACCCTTCAACGGAAGCCAGGACCCCTACGCGCATTTGCAGGCCTTCCAAACGCAAATGTACATCAGTGGTGGGAATGACAGGCTAAGCTGTAAACTCTTCCCGGGAACGTTGAGGGGAGTAGCGATGCAGTGGATGGTAACAATTCCACCCAGGTCCATTCAGACCTTCAAAGATTTGGCCGGCTCTTTCATATCACAGTTTGCAGCCAACAAGGTGGAGAAGTTGGAGGTGGCGGACCTGTTCGATATTAGACAGGCCGAAGGAGAAAGCCTGAAGAGCTATTTAGCACACTTTAATAATGCGACGGTCAAAGTGGATGACCCTGACTAGAAGTTTTTTGTTAAAGTGTTCTAGAAGGGTCTGAGGGCAGGACCGTTTAGCGATGTCTTAGCTCTTAGAAAACCAATTAGCATGGAAGAGATACGTGCTCAAGCGAAGAAACACGTAGAGATGGAGGAAGATCAGTGTGAATGACGGAGATCGGAAAGGGGGCCTGACCGGAAGGATGTAAGGCATTCGGCTAAGGCCAAAGAAGACAGACACCATTTGCTCACCCGAACCAACGATCAACAACAACCTTTTACTCCTCTGACTGAAAAGAGGGCTCAGATCCTACATGAAATCTGTCATACCACCCTTTTAGAGTACCCACGAGGAGCCAAGGAAAAGATAATGGGAAAACATAAGGACGGCTGGTGCGACTTCCACCAAGCTTTTGGCCATGTCACTGAAGATTGCTGGGCATTGAGAACACAAATCGAAAAGCTGGTACAGGCGGGCTGCCTCAACCAGTATATTCGACAGACCTCCCTAGAGTGATGCCAACAGCACAGCAGGAGTTCTGAACGGTTAGTTGGCACCAGCAGAAGGGAAAGAAGCCGGTCCCGCCAAAGACCCCCCCAATCGGGGAACAATAGTCACTATTTCCGGAGGAAAGGCGGCCACCTTCCCCTCAAACTTCAGCGGCAGGGCAAAATGGACCAAAGAAGAGGGGAGGATCGAAAGGATCCAAACGGTGCTGACGGGGGCAAATGTGACGCCCTTAGCAAGAAGGAAGTCAGCGCCCACCATCACGTTCGATGACCGAGACATGAGACGTAGAGTATCTGGACAAGACGAGCCCATGGTAATCTCAGTTGTGGCGGCCGAATACAAGATAGAGCATGTTTTAATAGATCAAGGAAGCTCAGCCAATATCCTCTATTGGTCTACTGTCCAGAAGATCCAATTACCACCCGATCAACTACAGGAGGGCTCAGGAAACCTATACGGTTTTGCGGGAGAATGTGTTCCCATTAGGGGAACCGTCAAATTGGAAACCAGTTTTGGAGAGCAGTCGGATACGATGACTATCCCGGTCCTTTACACCGTCGTGGACGCGCCTGCATCGTATAACATTATCATAGGTCGACCGGCACTAAACAGGTTGGGCGCGGTCGTGTCCACCAAACATTTGTGCATGAAGTTCCCAGTAGGAAGGAAGGTGGGAAGTGTATGGGATGACTCTCATGTAGCCCTAAGGTGTTATGAAGATAGCTTAAGAGTAGGGGCTCGGCCGCCTGGAGGCGCCGTTAACACCCTAGAATTAGACCTGGACCCGAGGGATCGATATCAACATGAGGGACCTCACCCAGCCAAGGATTTAAAGGAGATACGGCTGGGGGTTCGATTGGAGTAGACGACTAAGATAGGAACATACATGAACCCAGAGGAGGAGGACTTGTTGGTAACCTTCCTAAGAGCGAACCGTGACGTGTTTGCGTGGTTAGCCGAAGATATGCCAAGCGTGGATCCTGAATTCATATGCCACCAACTATCGATAGTACAGGGGGCGAAGCCGGTTGCTCAAAAGAAGCGAAAAACAGGAGAAGCGAAGCGTGAGGCAGCCAGGGAAGAGACGCGCAAGCTACTGTCGGCCGGATTTGTGCGAGAAGTACAGTACCCAACGTGGCTAGCCAATGTTGTAATGGTCAAGAAGCTAAGTGGCAAGTGGAGGATGTGCACAGACTACACGGACCTGAACAAAGCCTGTCCTAAGAATCCCTACCCTTTGCCCAGTATAGACAGACTGGTTGACAGCGTTGCAGGATTTGCTCTTTTAAGCTTCATGGATGCATATTCAGGGTACAATCAAATTCGAATGCACCCGTAAGACGAGGAGAAGACGGCATTCATTACTGACGACGAAGCTTTTTGTTACAAGGTTATTCCTTTTGGCCTCAAAAATGCAGAGGCCACCTACCAACGCCTAATGGATAAAATATTCAAGGGACTAATGGGGGTGGATGTGGAGGTATATGTCGATGATATGGTAGTTAAATCTCAAGAAGTGGCGAGGCATTGTGAAGCGCAGGGACGAGTATTTCATATTCTAAGGAAGCATCAGCTCAGATTGAATCCAAATAAATGTTCATTCTGCGTTCGCGCGGGGAAGTTTTTAGGCTTCATGTTAACTGAAAGAGGTATTGAAGCCAACCCCGAGAAGTGTCAGGTGGTCGTCAACATGAGAAGCCCCCAGAATGTTAAGGAGGTCCAACAATTCATGGGTAAAATCACAGCACTATCACGCTTCATCTCAAAAGCCGCGGAAACAGCCACACCTATATTCTTCACTCGTAGGAAAGGAAGGAGGTTCACGTGGATGGCCGAGTGTGAAAAGGCTTTTCTACGCCTGAAAGCCATGATGGCTACACCACCCGTATTGATCCGCCCGAGCCCAGGTACACCTCTACACTTATACATCTCTATGTCTGATGCTGCCGTTAGTTCGGCCTTAATCCAGGAGGAGAAGGGAGAACAATGGCCAGTATATTTTACCAGTAAGGTACTCCAAGGTGTAGAAAGGAGGTACCAGAAGATTGAGAAAACTGCCTTAGCCTTGGTGGTAGCGTCACGAAGGCTACGCCCATATTTCCAAAACTTCAGATAATAGTTTGAACGGATTTGCCCATACGGCAGGTGTTGAAGAAACCGGATCTGGCAGGGAGAATGGTCGCATGGAGTATCCAGTTGTCAGAGTTCGACACTTCATTTGAACGGAAGGGTCATGTCAAAGCGCAAGCGTTGGCCAACTTTATCGCAGAGCTAACCCCGAAAGGTCCCCCTACTGACAATAAAGACGAGTGGTACTTATCGGTCGACGAGTCTACGAACTAATCAGGTGTAGGAGTCATCTTAGAAGGGTCGGATGGCGTCCTCTTAGAGCAGTTATTGCATTTTGACTTTAGAGCCAATAATAATCAAGCGGAGTACGAGGCATTGCTAGCCGGGATGAGATTGGCTCAGAACTTGGAAGCTAGGGAAGTTAACGCTAAAAGTGACTCAAAACTGGTAACAGGACAGGTGAATAATGAATACCAGACAAGAGACCCTCAACTAGCTAAGTATAGAGAACAAGCAGTGAAGTTGACGGCTTCCTTTAAGAAATTTGTGCTGGTCCACGTGCCGAGAGATCAGAATGAACGGGCCGACCTACTGGCTAAGTTGGCAAGCACCCAGAAGAGAGGCCAGCTAAGATCAGTTATTCATGAAAATCTGGAGGCACCAACTATAGACAAAGGAGAGGTGTGGAATGTTGAAGAAAGGACGACCTGGATGACTCCGCTGATCCAATTCCTAAAAGACGGGCCAGGTCCCAAAAACGATCAAGAGGCCAGGAGAGTGGTCAAGGAGGCGACAAGGTATACTTTGGTGGGACAATGGTTATACAGGAGGGGCTTCGCTTTCCCCGTCCTCAGATGTCTAGAGGGGGATGAGGCAGAGTATGTAATGAAGGAAGTCCACGAGGGCATATGCGGAACCCACATAGGAAGACGGGCCTTGGCAAGCAAGATTACTAGGGCCGGATACTATTGGCCCACTTTAAAAGGTGATTGCATGAGCTACGTCAAGAAATGCGACAAATGTCAGAGGTTTGCTGAAGGGCATCAGGCACCCCAGAGCGATTACACTCGATCTCATCACCTTGGTCGTTCTGCAAGTGAGGGGTAGACATACTAGGCCCATTCCCTTTAGCCCTAGGGCAAATTAAATTTCTGATTGTAGTAGTGGATTACTTCACGAAGTGGGTCGAAGCAGAGCCGGTTGCTACCATCTCGGCTGAGAGGGTCAAGCGCTTCTATTGGAAAAAGATCATTTATCGATTCGGTATCCCGGCCGAGATAGTATCGGACAATGGAACCCAGTTTGCCTCCAAAGCCATGGCCGAATTTTGCAAAGAATTGGGGATTAAGCAAACGTTCATGTCAGTGGAACACCTGCAATCGAACGGCCAAGCAGAAGCAACTAATAGGGTCATCCTAAAAGGATTGAAGAGAAGATTGGAGGAGGCAAAGGGTAGATGAGCTGAAGAATTGCCACAGGTGTTATGGTCATACCACACCACTCCTCACTCGACCACCAATGAAACCCCGTTTCACTTGACGTTCGGGACTGAAGCCGTCATACCAGTAGAAATAGGGGAGCCGTCCGCACGTACAACGTTATTTGAGCCAAGCCAAAGCGAGAATGAGCTGAGGGCGAATTTAGATATGTTGCAGGAGGTAAGAGAAGCAGCCCACATAAGAGAGTTTGCAGTAAAGACTAGAGTGGCTAAGATGTACAACAAAAGAGTGATCCCCCGCAGCTTCAAACCTCAGGATCTGGTGCTAAGAAAAATAGTGCAAAAGGCCGAGCACAACAAGCTAACACCCAAATGGGAGGGACCCTTCAGGATCAGAGAAGAAGTGGGAAAGGGGGCATATCGGTTAGAATCCCTAGGAGGCAAAGAGATACCAGGGACCTGGAATGCCGCTTCTTTACGAATGTATTATAGTTAACACTCATGAAATGCTATTTCTATGCAAAATGCAATATGCCATTGACAACAGCTCGCCTCGAATAAAGTCCTATAGCGCCACCAACACAATCGGCCAGGGGCTCGCCTCAGATAGTCCTATAGCGCCACCAACACGGTCGGTTAGGGGCTCGCCTCGAATAAAGTCCTATAGCGCCACCAACACGACGGCCTAGGGGCTCGCCTCGAATAAAGTCCAAGAAGGGCGACTCTACAAAGTCGACCCTGGGCTCGCCTCGAATAAAGTCCTATAGCGCCACTAACACGGTCGACCAGGGGCTCGCCTCGGATAAAGTCCAAGATGGGCGACTCTACAAAGTCGACCCTAGGCTTGCCTCGGATAAAGTCCTATAGCGCCACCAACACGGTCGGCCAGGGGCTCGCCTCGGATAAAGTCCAAGAAGGGCGACTCTACAAAGTCGACCTTGGGCTCGCCTCGGATAAAGTTCTATAGCGCCACCTACACGGTCGGTCAAGGGCTTGCCTCGGATAAAGTCCAAGAAGGGCGACTCTACAAAGTCGATCTTGGGCTCGCCTCGGATAAAGTCCTATAGCGTCACCTACACGGTCGGCCAAGGGCTCACTTCGGATGAGTCCTAAAAAGCCATCTGCACGGTCGGCTATAGACTTGCCTCGATTGCCCTAAAGGGCGACCTAAACGAATAACCTAACTCGACCGACCGAACGATTCCTAACGCGAAATTCGCTAAGGGTCACCTAAGACAATCAACCTATAGATGCCTCAGAATTGGGATGAAAAATGCTTGAAACAGGTTACGGGCACATGACGAGAGCAATTCATTTTGCCTTGATATAAAGGGCAGAAAAGGCGCAAGAATAGCCGTAGACTTAAATCAAAGCATGGACTAAATATAAAATGCGAAACATACAAGTAAAATCAATACGAGCAACATACCCAAAAAAGAACCGAAGTCAAAAGCAAGTATAAATTAAAGAGCGCAGTAAGAAGAAGCAGATCAATTGTTCCAAAGTCAAATTAAAAATTTACAAGTAGGAATCAAGGAATTGGGGACCCTGGAGGAGTCTCCACAAACACTAGTCGGCCATCCACGATCTCTTTGAAAGGATCAGCCTCTGAAACATCAATGGAGGGATGGAGGAATTTGAATTGCCCTATGGCACGCTCAAAACCCACCTCGTACTGATCCACAATATCAATACCTTGCTAGTAAATGGTTTTGTCACGCGCCATAATGGTATCCTGAGCCTATTTAAGAGACTCCTCCATCGATGCTATTTTGCCTTGTTGATCCTTTTGGACCTCCTCCAAGTCAGCGACATCTTCGCGCAACCTTTTCAATTCAGCTTGGAGCGAATCCTTCTCCAGCTCCAAATCTGACCTTGTCTGCGACCATTAAGCTTTGGCTTCCAAGAGTTCCCCGTTCATTTGCTGTGTCGCTCGAAGGAGTTCTTGAAGCTTTTCCATGGATAACCTGTAATCATTGAGTTTGGTCTCAGCTTTAGAAAGTGTCGAAGACAATTTGTGGGCCTCCTCCTCAGATTTCTTACTTTGTTTGGCCCAAGTCAGCCGCTCTGACTCCAAGCACCCGAATTCTTTCTCGGCAGCACGAGTAGGAGCGAACTCATGAGCCGCGTATTGCTGAAGGGCAGCATAGGTTCCAATGAGGCCTAAAAGCTCAACGTCTTGCCCCAATGATGAAGTGGCCAGAGTTTGATCCACCGCCCGAATAAAGGATTTATAAAGTAGCGGCCCGGGGTCAGAAGGTAGGGGCATGGATTCATCACGACCAGTAGAAGGATCCTCATAATTTGTTTGAATTGGTTCTTCTAAGTGTGGGTGCTTATTCGGCCGACCATCGAACTCTTCAAGCCCTTGCTCAACCTGAAGAGGAGATGGGGGAGCGGTCTTCTCAAGCACGAAAATCGAAGGGGTAAGCGACGTCCCTTCTTGAGAAACTTGCGGTGGGTCAACTGGACTAGCGGTAGAGAGGGGAGCAGCTTCAACCTCGACGCTGACCGTTTGCAAGGCTTGTTGAGAGGCTTGTTCTTTCTATTTCCTCAAGTCCTTCAAAGCCTTGGTCGAATACCCTGAAAAAAGCAAGAAATAGAAAAGATAAGCAATAGTAAGAAGATAACAACAGGTAAACGGCAATCATTCCACAAACTTATCCCTTTAATAATCTCTACGCTGTGGAGGATGAGCATCTCCTCTAACTCAGCGATGAAGGAACGCTCCTAACTCTCTAAGTTCTTGCGGTCGACCGTGATGGACACGGCCGGTTGACGGGTCCATTGAAGAGGAAAGAATGGCCGCCCAGATCGATCAACCAGTAGTTTAGAGTTCGTGTCACTGGGTGCAACCCTAAAGAAACGATCCTTAAAAGTCTTAGAACTCTCAAGGAACGACCTTAGCAGCTTACGCCTTGCCCTATTGCTCAGCGAAGTCCAACCCGCTCGGTCGGTCTTACAAGGAGAGAAAAACTAGAAGAACACCCCCAAGGAGGGGGCTTTACCCAGGTCTTTGCATAGAAGTTCGAAAGCCCGGACGAATGCCCAACTGTTGGGGTGAAGTTGGGTAGGAGCCACGTTCAGGGCATGCAAGCCCGCCCGTTCGAAATGGGTAAAAGGGAGTTTTGTCCCCAATTTCGAGTGAAGCGTATCATATAGGTAAAAGAACGACTCAACTCCTTCAATCGGGCACATGTAGACCGATTCCCCCTGCCGGCAAGGCGACACCGACACCAACCATGATTTCGGCTGACAAATAGCGGAAGTCATCCCTAGTAATGAGTTGGGCCGCATCAAGACGGATGAGACCCTCAGGACTTCCGGATCCACCCAGGATTATGGGTCCTCGGCAACGTCATCAGAGGTATGGTCACGATACCATATCTCAAAAAGATAGTTGTTGCAGGACTCGAAGCTTGAAGAGAAACTGCTCCCCTTATCAAAGGCACCAACATCAGGCGTAGCACCTAATGAAGGATGGGCTCCTTGGGTAGAGGCGCCCAACAGATCCCTTGAAAACTCTCTTGCGAACGAAGAAGAGCAAGGGTCAGACTACAACCCTGGCTAGGGCACAAGTTCCTTCGGAAAGTCGAAGGAAATCAGAAACAGTGAAATCCAAGCGAAAAAAGGTAAGAAAAATTAAAAGTTGAAAACCTTGCTAAAGATGGAAAAAATTACCTGTTGGTGCCATTGAGAAAAACGCTGAAGTAGGATGCGTGATGGCTGAAAAGGAAGGCAGATACGCGTTCTCCAAGAAGAAGCAATGAAGAAGATGAAAGAAGGAAAGGCGGAGTAAAAGCTGTTGAGAAGACAAGAAACTAATTCAATCACTTTACTGGCCTCGAGCCACGATTCCGTAATGATTGTAGGAAGTTGAGGGTTCGCGTAGTCCCGAGAGAATAATAACTGTAGCAAAACCAAGCGTCACCTAACCTAACCCTGATACCCAACCAAGAGTCGCAAACTGTCCCTTATATGGCACCGTATCCCCAGAACGACCGGATAATAATAAGCTCACGTCTTACAGACGGAGCTTAAGGGGCTGTGTACCGGTCGGGCTACGTGAACAACCCGTCAGCCTACATCTCATCACGGCCGAGTTATGTCCCGGTCGGTCCCCGCCACCCAACCGACCGGCATTAAAAACGGATTTACTCCTACGTTACCTACCCTCTAGCCCATCATGAGGTCAGGCGAGGAGAAGGTATGTCAAGACTTTGCGTACATGGCTCTTTGATGCGAAGCTTCCATCACTGACACACCTAACCCCACCTGCCTAAGGTCATGGAGATTACCGCCACTAGGAGACAAAAATGGACTTTATGAAGGAAGGTAAAAAGGAGAACGAGGTTCGAGCTAAAGGCCAAGTTTTGAAGAACGAAAAACATAGCAGTAAAGAGAGTTCGAACAGAACATGTGCTATCTTACCCACATGAATGGGAGAGTTGTTGTTGTTGAAGGTAGAATTGTTGAGTAAAAGATCCTGAAGTTCAATCCCATTCTAGAAGCCTTCGGCAATACAAAGACTGGTAGGAATAATAATTTAAGGTATTTTGGTAAGTTTGTGGAGATTCAATTTGATCAGAGGGGAAGAATTCTAGGAGCTGTTGCGCTCAGCCAAGATGCCTTGGCCAAGATTGGGTATACAAGATTGTTTTGTTTGGCTATTTGATTAATAAAATCAGTAAGTCTTATTGGTTAAGACCCTGAGTCAAGATCCTTAATTGGTGTGCTGGATGTATGGCTTTGAGATTAATAGTTTCAAGTAATTTTATATTGATGAAAAGTTCCAGCAACATTTTGATGGGCTTGTTTTCAAAATGGATTGAAAAGAATATAAAAAGAGGGAATTGATTGGAGTTCCGTTGGATTTGTGGGCAACTAAGATATTATGGATTAAAAAAGAGAAACTGAAGGACATTATTGCTTTTCCGGATAAAATCGTGTTTCCTAGATCCACACGTGAAACTTTAGTCCAAAAGTTTCAATACGGCTGCATATGTGTATGAATATGTACATGGGGGGCTTGTAGAATTATGGAACTGCTTAGACTATGAAAGCTAGCTTCCAGCCATGTACATCGTCAAAGATACCTTTTGTGCTGGCAAGCTATACACCAAAGAAAAGCCTACAGGTGAGATTCACGAAGCATTGGGAAGTATATCTCACACTTGACCCATGATCATCCAAGAGAAGAGACGTGAGGCATCAAAAGGCTGGGGACATGCACTTAAAGCAAACCACATGGAAACAAGCCTAAGTTATTGTTGGAATTCCCTTCTTAATTGTGGTTCACAAGTCACAATGTTTGGGGGATGAACATACTCCCAACTATGTGGACAAAAGCCTAATACTCTCAAGCCCGCTAGGTTTCTCTTTATAAGAGGAGAAGGGGTTAGATTGAGAGATATAACAACAACACACATCCAAGTGAAGAAACCCTAAGAGAGTTAGAGTGTCTTTTCTGTATTCTTCTTTGAGAGAAAGAGAGATATATACAGAGAGGTTTGTATACCATCCGAGAGGGTGAGATTCATTGAGAGATCCTCAGAGATTGAGAGAAACATTTTGTAATCCTACTTTTATAGTGGAGATCTTTTATTGGACTAGGTCCCGTGGTTTTTCCCTAGAGGGTTTTCCACGTAAAAATTCTGGTGTCATCTTCTTCTATGCTCTCTCATTATATTTTTACGCTTTCGCATAGTGCCCACTTTGTGTTCACAGAGGAGGGAATAGGCATTGCTATTTCCCAACAGTGGTATTAGAGCCTGGTTCGAAAAATCATAGTCCTGTGAATCCCAAAATGGAAGATACATTCGCTCATGATGGAGACATGTTCAAGCTAACTGCAGATAATTATTCCTATTAGAAGCCAATAATGGAAGATCATCTATACTGCAAAGAATTGTATGAGTCAATCACAAATGATCAAATGCCAGAAGGGAAGATTGAAAAAGATTGGGAGATTCTGAACCGTAAAACTGTTGCTATGATTCGAAAATACATCGACAAAAGCTTGTTTGAGCATGTGTCGACTTATACCAACGCGTATGAGTTGTGGACAAAACTTGAATCTATGATTCAAAAGAAAACTCCTAGAAACAAAGCTTATCTTGTCACACGGTTAGTGAAATTAGAATACTCTGACGACTAGAATATGATCGAGCATCTAAACACCTTCAAAGGTATTGTGAATCAATTAATGAAAGCAGAAATGAAGATTGATGATGAATTACAAGCTCTTCTACTCCTTAGTTCTCTACCTGAGAGCTGGGACACATTGGTTGTCACTCTCAGCAACTCAACACCAGATGGAAAGCTTAGTCTGGATACTATTACAGATAGTCTGCTGAATGAAGAATCTAGAAGGAAAGAAAGAGGAATGAGTAGTCACTCAGAAGCCAACGTTGTTGAGAATAGAGGAAGGAATGAGCATAGAAGCAAAGGAAGCCATGGAAAGTCACGAGGAAAATCCAAGTCTCGTCCTAGAGGTTTGACATGTTTCTATTGTGGAAAAATTGGCCACAAGAAACAAGAATGTAGATTCTTGAAGAGAGATCAGAAGGCTGGATCAGTCCATCCTGACGAGATAGACCCCAAAAAGAAGTTGGAAGAGAAAACCACAACAGCGGTGGTATCAGACGACGAAAACGTATTCCTTATTGGTAAAGAAAATTATCTAAATGTTGCTTGATGATTGCACTTGGATAGTTGATACTAGAGCATCCTTTCATGTTACCCCTCATGAAGGATTCTTCTCATCTTATCAAAAAGGAGATTTTGGAGCAGTAAAAATGGGAAATCATGTCACAAGCAAGATTGTGGGAATAGGAGAAGTGACTTTGATAACAGAAAATGGAAACAAACTTGTGCTAAAGGAGGTAAGGCATGTGCCTGAGATACGCCTAAACCTTCTCTCAATAGGCAAACTAAATGATACTGGAATGAACAACCAGTTTGGTGGTGGAAAATGGAAACTTAGCCGAGGAAGCTTAATTGTTGCTCGCGGCAAGAAGGAAGGCTCCTTGTACATCATGCAAGGAAAGATATGTAAAGGGGAGACAAATGTTGCTCAAGAAGAAAGTAAGGAGTTGTGGCATAAAAGATTGGGCCACATGAGCGAGAAGGGTTTAGAGATCCTTGCGAAAGATCATCTCCAAAGCATAAAGGGACAGCCACTTGAATTATGTGAAGATTGCCTAGTAGGTAAGCATCACAAAGTATCCTTCCATAGACCTGATAGTGGAAGAAGAAGAAAGCATATTTTGGATCTTGTACATTCAGATGTTTGTTCAACATCTGAAAGGTCCCTTGGTGGTGCTCAATATTTTGTGACCTTTATTAATGACCACTCCAGAAAGTTGTGGGTGTATCCATTAAAGAGAAAAGATGAAGTTCTTCGAGCATTCAAGGAGTTTCACGCCTCAGTTGAACGAGAAACTAGTAAAAAGTTGAAATGTTTGAGGAGTGATAATGGTGGAGAATATAGAGGTCCATTCGAGCACTATTGTAAGACTCAAGGGATCAGACACGAGAAAGTACCTCCCAAGACACCTCAATTGAATGGTGTAGCTGAAAGATTCAATAGAACGATTGTTGAGAAGGTCAGAAGTATGTTGTCTCATGCAAAACTTCCTAAAACATTCTGGGGAGAGGTAGTGGTTACTGCAGCTGATTTGATCAACTTATCACCCTCAAGACCATTAAATGGAGAGATACCAGAAGAAGTATGGACCGGCAAAAAGGCCTCATACCGCAACCTGAGAGTTTTTGGATGTAAGGCATATGTTCACATTCCAAAAGATGAACGAGCAAAGCTTGATGATAAGGCTGAAGAATGTGTATATCTTGGTTCACAAAGAAATGAATTTGGTTTCAGATTATGGGATCCTGAAAATAAAAAGATTGTTCGAAGCAGAGATGTGATTTTTGAAGATCATACAATCCAAGACATCAAGAAAATAGAGAAACCAACACTCAAGGTGATTACTGATCAAAGTCCTCTTGTGGTAAACAACATAAGGGGAAAGACTCCTCAGATAGAGCCCGTTCAGGAGCGACAACCTGATGTGATGGCTGAAGAACCTGATCAGATAGATCAACCTAACATGACGATAGAAGATCAAGCAATTGAGAATGTTCAGCAAGAACCCCAATTGAAACGATCAACAAGAGAGAAGCAACCGTCAAGAAGGTATTTTTCAGATGAATATGTAAATCTTGCTGATGAAGGTGAACCTCAATGTTTTGCAGAAGCCATTGAGGTGGAAGACAAAGACAAATGGTTGCAAGCCATGGAAGAAGAGATTCAATCCTTAAAGGATAATCAGACATACGATTTGGTAGAATTACCAAAAGGAAGAAAAGTATTACAAAACAAATGGGTGTTCAAGCTCAAGAATGAAGAGAACAATCCAAACCCAAGATACAAAGCACGAATTGTCGTGAAGGGATGCAACCAGAAGAAAGGAATAGACTTTGATGAAATATTCTCACCAGTGGGGAAGATGACATCTATAAGAGCAGTTCTCGGTCTGGCAGCAAAACTAGACCTGGAGATTGAACAAATGGATGCCAAAATAGCATTCTTACATGGAGATCTAGAGGAGGAAATTTACATGAAGCAACCAGAAGGCTTTGAAGAACCAGGCAAAGAACACTTGGTGTGTCGTCTGAAGAAAAGCCTTTATGGTCTAAAGCAAGCCCCAAGACAATGGTATAAGAAATTCGATTCTTTTATGACCCAACATAATTTTAAGAAGAGCTCTGCAGACCATTGTGTGTTTGTGAAGAAATATGAAAATGGTGAGTCCATCATACTTCTCTTATATGTTGATGATATGTTGATTGTGGGGAATGACAAAATAAAAATAACTGCTCTCAAGAAGGCATTGAGTAAGTCTTTTGCCATGAAAGACCTGGGTGCAGTAAAGAGGATTCTTGGAATGAAAATTTCTAGAGATCGTTCAAAAAGAATGTTGTGGGAATCTCAAAAAGATTACATTGAGAAGATTCTCAAAAGGTTCAACATGCACAATGCCAAACCTGCTCATGTTCCAATTGCTGGACATTTCAAACTTAGCAAATCCCAATGTCCAAAGAATGAAGAAGGAAAAGAAGAAATGAACAAGGTGCCCTATTCTTCTACCGTGGGTAGCCTTATGTATGCAATAGTTTGTACAAGACCAGATATTGGCTATGCTGTAGGAGTTGTGAGCAGATTCCTACCAAACCCAGGAAAGGAGCATTGAGAAGCTATTAAATGGATATTAAGATATCTAAGAGGAACTGCCAAAAGAAGTTTATGTTTTGGCAATGAAAATCTAAAGCTCATTGGATATTCAGACTCAGATATGGCAGGAGATGTGGATTCAAGGAAGTCAACATCAGGCTATTTGATTACTTTTGCAGGGGGAGTTGTTTCTTGGCAGTCAAAAACTTCAAAAATGTGTGACATTGTCTACAACAACTGAAGCAGAGTATGTAGCAGTAGCCATGAAGCCTCAAAAAGAGATGCTATGGATGAAGAATTTTCTAAGAGAATTGGGACATGATCAAGATGATTATGTAGTGAACTGTGATAATCAAAGTACAATTCATTTGACCAAGAATCCCATGTTCCATTCACGCTTAAAGCATATTGACATCCGTTATCATTGGATACGAGAAGTGTTGGATAGGAAGGAATTGAAGATAGAGAAAATTCATACAGATTTGAATTGGTCTGACATGATGACTAAGTCAATGTCAACCAAGAAGATTGAAAACTGTTGCCAAGGTACTGGTATTGTGGTGCCTCCCAATTAAGTCAGGAAGGGGGAGATTTGTTGGAATTCCCTCCTTAATTGTGGTTCACAAGTCACAATGCTTGGGGGATGAACATATTGGGTTATTTTTGGGCTCCCAACTATGTGGACAAAAGCCCAATACTCTCAAGCCCATTAGGTTTCTCTTTATAAGAGGAGAAGGGGTTAGATTGAGAGATATAACAACAACACACATCCAAGTGAAGAAACCCTAAGAGAGTTAGAGTGTCTTTTCTGTATTCTTCTTTGAGAGAAAGAGAGAGATATACAGAGAGGTTTGTATACCATCCGAGAGGGTGAGATTCATTGAGAGATCCTCAGAGATTGAGAGAAACACTTTGTAATCCTACTTTTATAGTGGAGATCTTTTACTGGACTAGGTCCCCGTGGTTTTTCCCTAAAAGGTTTTCCACGTAAAAATTCTGGTGTCATCTTCTTCTATGCTCTCTCATTATATTTTTACGCTTCCGCATAGTGCCCACTTTGTGTTCACAAAGGAGGGAATAGACATTGCTATTTCCCAACAGTTATTGAGATTGATGAAAAAAATAAGAAGTATTTATTTATTTGCTGTAGTTGGTATTCAGTAAGCAATAACAAAAAGGGATGATTCATAGACAGCGGATTTCCAAATCATATAACCCACATTGCTGATATTTTTAAGGAATTGAATCGATATTACTTCTTCAAAGTTATTATTAGTTGGCAATGGAAAAAAGGTTGATGTCAAAGGAAAAAATTTTATTGTTAATTCATGTACTAAACATATTTCAGATTTCTTAAATGTGTTTGTGATAAATAAAGTCTTTTTTCTTTCATCAGCTACTAAATATATTTTATGTCTTTCAAGTGTGAGTTAACGTTCATTAAAATGAGAAATAAAAGTTTTTCATTAGAGTAGAAGAAAAAGGTCATACATGATGTTTTAAAAGAATATAAGGATTTGAAAAATATGTCACTTAAGAAGGAATTTCAAACTTTGAATTATGATTCAAATCAGCTCACAACAAAAGTTATTAAAGAGAAGTTAGTCATCTTTGGACATAAGAAATTTGAGGAGAAAAAGGAGAGAAAGGTTAGCTCATTTACCGCCTAAAGTTAGGTCCTTCAAGATTGAAAATGGATTAATGTCTCGTATGGAAGAGCTTGTACATAGTTTATTTGAACTTATCTTATGTTATAAGTATTTTGTGAAAGTGTTTAAAAGAGCTTATGAAAATATCTTATAATTGGTCTATAAGATGTTTTTAATTTATTTTCATAAACTTTATAAGATAGCTTATAGGAATAACTTATGTGGAGCTTATAAAAAGACTAATCTTCAAATATTGATAGGACCAAATATATAGTATTTATCTTTTTATTTTTTTTTATTTTTTCAAATTAAATATTATATTTTTTCATTTATTCATCTAAATTAATATAAACATTAACTTCTACACAAAACAAATTATAATTATTCGTTGCTAGTAATTTTTTATATTTATTTTTATTTTTCACTATAAAATATAATTTAATTAAACAAATTTATATTTTTACATGTTGATAGTAATTTCTTTTAAACATTACTAATAATATTTTATATGTTTTCTTCTATAGTAACATGTAGGGATCAAATTTTTATATTGATTTACTATTTTATATACTTATATTTATTTATACAATGGTGAATTTTTTAATCTTATATCATGATTTTAATATTAACACCTTAATTTATATTTTAATTGTACTTTGATTGTTAAATATTTTAACTTTTAAAATTATTGATAGGCACATAGTGAATTGTGCGAATGTCACATTTTAAAAAAAAAAATATGATACTTATATTTTTATAAAAAACTAAAAATACGTAAATGGTGACTAATAGTTTTATTTTTAATATTTTTGTGATATATAATGTTAGTATAACAATTACTTAGTTTTTTTAATTTTTATTGTTTCTAATCATGATTTAATTTTTTTTTAATTTTTAAAATAAGATAACATCTTATAAATACTTACATAGTAATGCATCCAAACACTTTTAAAATGTATAATCATTTATCAACATATATATTCAAATACAAAGAACTTATTGAATTTTAATCATTTATAACAAGCTATTGTATAATAAAAACTTATTGAATAGGATCTTAATTAAGATGTTTTTTTTCAAATAGGTCCTAAGGAGGATGAAAACATTCTTGTTCCAAATGATATAATTATGTACTCATATGTTTGTCTACTCGAAGGTGATTCACTAAAGATGTGAGATTGATAGCTGAGACCAAAGTTTGGATAATAGAAGAAAAATCTCAAAAAAAAAATATTAAAATTTGAGATTTTCTAACTATCATTAAAATATTTTAGTCTATGAATTTTTTCTTTTTCTTTTTTTTTTTTTGTAATTTTGGTTGAACGTTGCATACGTTCAATAAAAGTAACTAATAATATTACTTATTAGCTTATTCCTAATTACTTCTTATTTTACCTAATAAAATGTTCCATAGCTTTTATATTTAAATTTATGCTATAAGTATACAAAAATTGAGTTCCTCCTTAAAATATATCAAAACAAATTTTTACTCCTTTATGTATGTGCGAGGTTACTAATCTCTTCGAACAATATTTCTAACATATCTAATAGCTTAATCAAGGTATCCAGTAGCTATGATAAAGCATTCAATAATTCTAATAAAGTATCCAATAGCTCTATTTGCATGTTTCCCTTCAAATGAAGATAGCCTTGGTAAGAATGAATTTTCACTATATTTTGATAAACCACTTTCATATGCAAAAATTCTATTTACCTTTAAAATAAGACTTATGATAGGTAATTGGTATATTGTGCATTTTTTAAATTACTTTTAAAACATTGTAGAGGTCATCGGAAGGAGTGATTTAGTATATAAAAATGTTTTGCTTTTAAAAAGCGTTTCCATAGAAAACTATACATGGTCATTAAAACCTATTTTAGTAATTACAAACTAAATTAATTTTACTAGCAAATTTTAAAACAATTTTTTTTATAAAACTTATTTTTTTAACATTTTTTCCAAAAAAAATTATATTATTTTAAACTCACATTTATTCAAAATTAGTTTTATAAACGCACTAGTTTTAAACAAAAATATAAAAAATTTTATTTTTCTTTTGCGAAGAAAATGCATTTTAAAGTGTTTTTTTTTTGTCATTCAATGTTCATTTAAATGAAAAAAAAAAAAGGTAGGGTAGGAGTAGGTTTGGCGTTCATCTACCAAAACGGCAATGCAAGGGACAAGGTTTTGAGAAGCATGAATAAAAAATTTAAATCCAACCTCATCCTTATTGAATTTTAATAAGTTAAGAGAAACCCACGAGAAACTTGCCTCATTTTTTTAGTATGCCTTTTAATTTTTACACATTCAATGTAGAAATACAAATGTATGGGCATAACAATTTCTACGAATCAGACTTACAAAAAGGTAGGTGTACTCACTAAATACAACTTATCCCATATTAGAATATTTGTTCAAAAACTACACTAGTTTGAAAATTTGAAAAGTAAAGTACACTAGGAAAAAAACTCCCTTAGATCCAAACTAGGGGGCGAAGAAAACCAACTTCGTCCAACCCACTTTCAACTTACTAAGGCAAGAACTATCATTTCAAATTAGAGATAGCAAAGCAAACCAATTTGATCCAAGGCGGATTGACGCCTAATTCAAACCTCTAACTAACCAACAAATTTATATAAATTAATAAAGCTATATAATAATTTTAATAAATATGATAAATATTCTGCGAGAACTGCCAACTGATCTTTAATCAGATAACATGTGACAGTTAGAAAATCCGCACGCGACAATCTATTACGGCGCATGGAGAACATGCATCTGATAATGGATCATCTCTATTTGAGAAAGCTATAATTATTTGACTGACTTTGGACAGGTTACAAAGTTTTTGTTGACCTCTTCCCAGCAACTTCTGAGTACCAAGATTCCCATGCTTCCATGTAGTGAGAGAATAGCTCTTTCAAAGCTGGCATCATAAGAAACCCAAACATCAAATTAGATGGATTTTCAGAAATAGAATTGTTAATTTCTTATATACGTTGAAATGGCAAATAGAAATATCATATTACAACCAATTGTCCTACTCTAATTTGTCATTACTACGAAAAGTAAAGACATTTATACTAGAGAATTGCCCTAGTCTCGTAAAGCAGAACATCATACGAAACCCAAACATCAAATTAGATGAATTTTCAAAATAGAATTGTCAGGATGGTACATTCAAATGACAAATAAAAATATCATATTATGACCAATTGTCCTACCCTAATTTGTCGATACTACAAAAAAATAAAGACATCTATACTTGAGAACGCCCTACTTGTACACCCAAGCCTAAACTTGTTTAATGCATACTACGTCCCCAAACTAAACTTTAATCTTATCTTTGTTGAACAACTTTAAAATCAAGGAACGTTCCGTACAAGATCCATAAAAGGTAAATCATAGAGAATGATCATAAAGTTAGTAGATTGATTTAACTCTTTAGTGGAGGGATGTTAAGATTTATTGCAAGACATGTGACTTGAGTCTTACATTCGGAATATTGAATTCTAGTGTGTAGGGTTTAAAGCCTTAGGCTTACAACAACTAACTTTTGTAGTCTGATTTTCCAAAGTTTTTATCAATTTAGTTATGTTAAAAAAAGGGAATTGACCTAATTAGTTGAAGGCTCATTCATCTTCTTTCTAACCTAACTAACTAATTTGTATCTATCGTATGAGATGAGAAACATAGAATACAGGGTGAATTCTTACCGGAATCAAACAACTAAATGTTATAAGCAACTCTACACAAGTCTATTCGAAAAAGGCCAAAATACACCTGGGGAATAACTTAGCATTGATCCTTAAAGCTATAGAACCTTGTCTATGAAGCCTCAATTTAATTTAAACTCAGTCCATTTATCAAAGGTAACATGCTGACAATGGGAATTAACATAACTTTTACTTTATTCAGAGCAACGGAGATGGCCCTTGAGATGTCATAGCACCTTACCCTTATCTAATAGCACCATGACCACTATTTGCACCATAGTTTTGCCACCAAAAATAAAGGTCTTTCAAGTGGTTTAGGTTTCGCAAACCTTTCAGTCCTCCTGAAATGGTTTTTATCTAATAGCACCTTGACCACTATTTGCACCATAGTTTTGCCACCAAAAATAAAGGTCTTTCAAGTGGTTTAGGTTTCGCAAACCTTTCAGTCCTCCTGAAATGGTGGTGCGAACCATCCTTATTCAATCAACCTCCTAACCAAGATCAATTTATAGCAATTTAATAGATCAAAGCCAAAACCTCCATTATAATTTCTTCCTTCATGTCACCTAGGAAAAAGCTCATAAATTGCTCCTTTGACATTGACTGTGCCATAAAGACCTCAAATGCCCCCCACTTATTCACCTTTGATTCTAATCTGTTGAAGGAGCTTAAGTTTGTAAAAGATTCCTAGATTGATGGTCATCATAATGATCCATTAGTAACTAAAAGAAATAACAGAAACTTGAGATGTTCCCAAGAGCACATCTCTTTATAAAAGAGAATCTCTCTACAGTGATTCCCCCCACGATACCCCACTCCAGAATGGTACTCGTTAGTTATAACTAACGAGTACCTCTCGCACCATGGGCCTCATTGTTATAAACTTCCCATAAATTGGGTCGAAAACAATTGGTTAATGGAACTAGTATTCAGGTAAAGTTCTCAATGGCGAGTTGTCCAAGAACCGTAGGGATCGAACTCCTATCATAACACATCACCTGCTATGCTCTTCACATTCCCTCTGTTGGGAAATCAATCAACCTACCAACTTGGTAGGCTTGTAGATTGCTTACATCTACTCACTCCACACCACACATGTAGACCCTTAATATAAAATATAAAACTATACGGTAACTAATAAACAAACATTCAATTTTCCTTTATTTTCCACAAGGCTTATAATTAATCCACCTAATAGATGAACTTCTTAAATATAAATCATTCTAATTTTTCACCCAACAAGTTGAGTTTTTAAAATCAAAGAACTACCAAACAATCACCCCCCGTTCCTTAACGTTTAAAAAATCACTTCAAATTAACTATTGTCATAAATAACTGGGGCCAAATGGAACAGAACATGTTATATAATGGTGTTTTGTTAGGACTAGGAAAGAGTAGAGTAGCTTTTAAGTTCTAACTATACTAAGCTACACCAACTCACGAGGATGTATGTAATGCAAAGATACTCCATTTAATAAATTCACTGATTCACAAGCAACCGTAATTTATCATGGACCGTGCTATTTTCATGATTGGTGAAGTCGAACTAGACAAAGGCAGAGAAGAAATTAAGGGAGTCATTTAATGGTAATAAACAAATAGAAAAACAACTTTCGAGAGATAAAAATTAGATTTTTCTTATAATCATAGTACACATATAAATCTGATTCTATTTCAAAAGATTAAGCAAGGTTGAGGTGTCATGTCATGAAGATTTGTGATTTTGCAATATGCAAGTAAATTTACATGACATTAGGAGAAACAAGTAAACAAGTTTTAGAAAGAAATTAAATGCTGTATTAGTCAAGTTGTAACCTTCGTTCCACATTGGCTAATAAAATTGCAACTTCACACTTGGTAAGTCACATTCATTATAAATCAAGCAAAACATTTTTTTTTGGCACAAAAATAATATACATAATTGAGCCTACAAATTTTTTTCCCAAAAGAATATGTAAATGGAGGGAAAAATATTTACATCTATTTCAATTACTGTCATGCAGAAATATAAATATATACCGAACAAAATTCTATATCTATCTAAAGCAGGGATGAATTTTACCTAGATACCTTGGTTTTGATACTGAGGACGATGCACCTGTGCGAGGTTGTCCCAGTCTTGCACCTGTTTCACACTATTATTTTCAGAGGCTCCAACTTTGGGCACATAAGCTGGAGCGAAAGGGCCAAACTGATAGCTCTTTGAAGTCTGTTTTGCATCTTTTATTGAGTTGCTTTTCTCTGGCTGAGCTCTGTAACTAATACTTTCCTGTTGGTTTTGCAATTTAGAGTTCTGCCCATCCATGAGCAAATCAACTTTGTTCCTTTTAAAACTTATGTTTGTGATGTCAGCTCCAAACATCCTTTTTCCTAACTCATTGATATTTGAATTGTGAGCTAAGTCAACTGATTCACTCCATATTTTCCCTCTCCAACCCAGCCACCTGAATGCTGGTTTTCTAGTGTTTGTTGTATGGGTCTGCATCCATTGTAAACTCATTGTAAGCTTATTGTATGTAATTCGTTAGAATACAAAAAGCTGCAGAGGCAAATTTAAATGGTGAAAATAAACAATAAAACACTCTTATTGTCAGGATCTACGGAAAAGTTAAAGTGAACCTCACCTTCTCGATTAGGTTCATGGAGGATAACACGTTTGCAATATCATATAGGCGTCTGACTTTTGCTGAAAGGCCAATATCAAAAGTAAAAACTTAGAAAGTTAAATATTTCTTCCTTTGTCAATCGATAATGAACAAGCCTTGGGTGTATTTGGAAGCATTTATTTGGACTTATCTTATGACACAAATACTTATGTAAGTGATTGAGAAAGCTTAAGAAAATAATTTATGATTTATCCATAAATTGTTTTCAACTTATTTCAATAAGTTTTTCAATATAACTTACGAAAACAACTTACAATTTAAATAAAATATAGTTTAACCTTATATTTCTTAGATTATAAAAACAATTTATACATAAATACTTATATGATAAGTACTTGTTCAATAAGTGTTTAATTAACATATTTACCTAAACAGACTGCGAGTTTAGTATCACTTACTTCTCATTATTGATGTATTGTGGGCATTTCCAAGCAATAACTTAGCAGCTTCGTCAAGGGAGATCATTTCAATCTGAAAAGTAATTGTTGAAAAATATCAACATATTAACACGTTATCAATTTGGAATGTCAAAGAATCATCCGATAAATTGGCGACACTCACGTTAGAGCAGACAAAAAGCTTGACAAAATTCTGAGTAAGCAGTGCCAGAGATTTTTCCCTTCTGTTTTCTGCAAAACATGAAGCGGTGTCAATACTCATAATATCACAATGCCCCATTTGTAAATACCACACCCTCTTTTATGTTTCATATTTCAAAGAAAACAAATACTAATGACATAGTCTCTAACACATTCATTACTTTCACGAAACCACACTCGTTTTAAGTCCACACTATTATTTTAAAAACTTTAAAGATATATAAATGGTAAGCCATCCTTACCATCAACAAATAAAACAGTTACGCCAAAATAACGTAGTCTCTTATTTAGTGGTTTTATATTCGGTCGTGGAATCCATTTCCGGTCAAAAAAATGAGGTAGCAGATTACCAACTTTTGGTAATTCTTTTTTATTTCCCAAAAATAATTTTTTTAATGAGTAAATACAATTTTAGGCATAAAAACCTACCAAATATTTTACAAATAAATTTTAATTTTTTTATCATTCAAGTAAAAAAAATAATCTTATCAGTAATCAATAATAATGTTAAAAAATCCCTCCAACTCCCATGTCACAAATTTATCACCTTTTGTCCTGCTCAATGCCTCTTCGGAACTGGATCCTCTATAGTTCAATGTTCAACTGCATAAGATGCAGTTTTTCATCAAAAGGTGAGTAAATTTTTAGAGCGAATTTTATGCTTTGCTTTAATACAGAATAAAATATTTTGAAGAGTTGAGATTAGTGCTGTTAAAAGATTAACTGTAGGAGATGAAGTCCATGCCTCTTCTGTTATTTTTCTTCAAAAAACACACAATTAGTATATTTCTGCGCTGATAGTACATATGCAAGGTCAGGATTATGATCCTCTACAGTTTTTAAAAAAAGTGCATGGATCTCATCTCATCCATTCTTTTAATTTTAATATTTAATCATTTTAATATATAATAAAGGAGGGGAAAACTTGCATGAAAGATGAGATTAGTAACTGCACAGGGTGCAGTTCTTTTCAAACGAGATCCATTGCAGGAGAGAACATGCCACAGACTTCTAGTTTATCAAAATAACGTTCACATACGCAAATCAGGATTTATAACATTTATTCAAATGAAGTTTAAACCAACCCAACCATTTATCTTTAAATCGGTGACTTATTCCGAAGTAAAAGGAAAAGTTTTTAGGTATACCATTCTTCGAACATTTGACAGGAGCGCAGGAATCAGGATTTGCCTTGTCACCCTGACTTTCAGTACTGGGATTGGGAAATGTTTCTTCCTCGTCCTCATCATCAGACACCTAAAACAATTAGTATAAAGTAAATTAAGTATCAATAGACAAATCCATGTAAAATTTTAAAATAAAATAAGACCTTTAGAAAAAGAAAAAAAAATGCAATTGACTCACTTTGGTACTGTCAATGGAGTCGTCAAAAGATCCAGGGTTCTCCTTCAAACTCTCATCCTACAAAGGAATCAGAAACCTAGAATCAATGTCAAATCTTAATTGCTCGGTGTCGAATAAACACGCAGATTTAGTTTTCGAAACAAGAAGAACCTTGAGTTCTTGCAGAGCCGCAGGAATTGCAGAAAACCCTTTCCATGTATACTGATTTTTAGCTTTTCTCGCAAGCACCTAAAAATTTAAGAAAACACAAACGCAGAGCGATCGAATGAGAAACAGTGAGAGTAGTTCCGTATGAGGAGGAAAAAGAGAAACTAACCCCGACGCTCTCCAAGACGTTGACGATATCATAGATCCGTCTTCTTTCGACTCCCAATCGTGAAGCGGCGTCATCGAGACCGATTAAGCGCGTGCCTTCTTTGTTGTATAGACTCAAGAAACTGCAGGATGAAGAAGCACGTTGAAAATAATCGATTACGTTTAATTGAAGAGAGGAGAGAGTGAGAGAAGTACTTAGTGCAGAGGAGACCGAGAGACTTTTGCTTTCGACTGTAAGTGTGGTGCGTCGACGAGGAAGACATGGATGGGATGGTTAGGGTGGATGGGAAGAAGAGGCGGATTTCGGCGGCGGAATGATAAAAAAAGTGCTTTACTAAGTTTAAATGAGCGGGAATTCCATATGTTCACGCGCCCCACATTTTTTATTTCCTTTACGTCCAACTTCTTTTCTTTTTTAACCACGAATATTTTACCAAAACTATCTATATTAATATCTACAAAATCAAACAATTAAATATGGTTTCAATCTCGTTAAATAAGTAATCTTTTATTTTAAATTTTTATTTTTTTAAATTTAAAATTTTTATTTTTTAATCTTTATTATTATCCAATACTTATTAGTCAATATATCTTAAAAAAAAAATATCAAGTGATCATCAAAGGTTATATATTAGTGTACGTAGTATTTTGTTAACCTATGATATCTTTAAAAATTATAAATTTTAAAAATAAATATTATTTATTTATTTTAAAATTAAATATTAAAAATAGATATTTTAAATTTTAAAAAAATGAAAATCAAATAAAATACTTTATAGAGATCAAAATCAAAATTTATTTATTTTATAGATACTAAAATCAATAATTATAAATTCTCGAAAAAATAATTTTACACAAATTAAAATTAATATTGATTTATTTTATATGAATTAAAAATATATTTAAGATAAATTTAAATTTAAATTTTTACGTAGTCAAACTTATTTTTATATTATAAAAATAAGTGAAATGTGAGTTGCATAAGTAGAAGAAAAAGAGAAAAAAAAATTGGTTGAGAATTTTCAAATGAGAAATAGAGAAAGGAACAAATAAAAGAAAAATGAGAAAACATATCTCAATTATTTTATTTTTTATTTTGAAAATAATTTTCAAATGTTGAATAATTTGGGTGAGAATTTGATTACTCAATCATGTAAATTGTTTTAAAACAAAATTTTTAAAAGAAAAAAAAAGTTAAAAAAAAAACACAAACAAGTCATGTTTATTTTTTCAATTTTAAAAACTATTTCATGGAACAAGTTTTGAAAACTAATTCTTAGACCGTAAGAGCGAGGGAGAGAAGATTGAAAAGGCACGAGAATGTAAAAAAAAAAATAAATAACAGGAACCAAAACAACTTAAAGATATTTTAAATTTTTATTTTAAAAACTAAAAAACTGAATATTACTTTTAAAAAAAAAAAAAAAACAAATTAATTATAATTATATTGTCATTCAATATAACTCCATTTATAATAAGTTTATTAATATTTACGATAAATACTTTAAAAATTATGTGAACAATAATTTAGAAGTTAATTACTTTTAAAAAATATTATATCAAATGAGTTTTTTAGTTACTAAGTTTAAAAAATAAATAACACTTTCACCGATAGGAAGGAAAAAGTTCCTAAATTTCTGCATCTTATTTAAGAGGAGGTAAGAAAAAGAAATTTATTTCATGCTATTCATAAATAAATAAATAAAAAAGTCAGTAAAAACATTTCAAATAAAAATATCTCATAAAATGAAAAAAAAAATCATTTCAATCCTTAAATTAAAATTCAAAATAAATACTAAAACTCAAACTCAATTAAAAATATCTTTCATATACTCTCCTTGTTCTGTTCCCTTGGTAAAGAGAAAAGTGAGAGAGCGGAGTTTTTTTATTTTAATTATCTTAAAAATTAAATATACTTCTTTTATAACATGATAAATAAATCAATATTTTATATTAAAAATAATATAATAAAAAATTGTATTCAAAATTAAAAATTTTAATTATAATACAATATTTTAATATAATTTATTTTGAAATTCATTATCGTACAATATTATCATAAAAAATTACAATATGATCAATCAAAAATCATATTTAATATAATATTTAAGATAAATATTATAAAAATTAAAAAATTATTATATATAATTAAATTACAATATAAAAATATATTATATATACATTCTAATTAAATTTATTTATTTATACTCTATATTCCATATGAAATAGAGGTATTCATGTATCAATGAAGATTTCATTAATATAATGTCATACACATGTAGCGAACATTTTATAAAAGTACAATAAAAATATAATACAGTTGCATAAGCTAATAATTAAACTAAACTTAGGTGACTCATTAATTTTAGTTTGATGCCAGAATATTTTCTACGTCCTCGTTGAATATATAAAAGCAATATATAATACAAACTCATTTAAGACAATTCAGTCTATAATTTTAATAATAACAAGTACAAAACTATATGTTATTAATAAAGACTATAATGTATTTATACTGAATGAAATTACTTCTTATAAGTAGGTTTCTTTTTTGGTCTTTAATAATATTAAGTTGTGTTATTAAAAATAATTACATTTCAAAATTTCTATATTTTACCAGTGTTAACTTTAAAAAAATGTTTTCGATTTCATGCTTCCTTCTTCCACCGAAAGGGAAAATTCACGATCTTTAAATTGTGCATCGCTCTCTCAAGGTTAGAAAACTACACAGATCAGCCTTGTGTCTGATTGCAAGGTGGGGAGAAAATATATATTTGATATAATTAATGTTATATTAACGACATGCTGGGAATAGATTCCAATATTATCTGCCACCGACTCACCCTTTTGGCGAAGCCAAGTTGATCACACATGGAGAGGAAAATAGGAGGAGACAGGCGAAAAGCCACATGATAGAAAACGACCGAGCTTAGAGCCGTCAACTTTATTTGAGAGCTTACACGATGTGGTTGTCTAACGTGGTACTCGTAGAAAAGAATAATGGAAAGTGGTGAATATGCATTGGGTATTATGATATGAACAATTGTTGAAAAGACTCCTACTCCTTATCGAGAAAAGATTGATTGGTCGATGAGGTATCGGATTTTCAAGTTTTCAGCTTCTGAGACACATACTTCGACTATAATCAAATCAAGTTGTATCCGTTAGACGTAGACAAAACTGTCTTCATGATGGATGGACCGACCTATTATTATCAACTCATGTCATTCAGCTTGAAAAAACGCAGGGGTCACCTACCAACGACCAATGGATAGGGTCTTTGCCAACCACATTAGTTGTAACTTGGAAGTATACATAGACAACATTGTTGTCAAGTTTCCCAACCCCAAAGAGCACATCAAGGATCTAGAAGAGATCATCGTCCAAGTCCAAAAATATGACATGCGATTGAAGCTCGGCAAATGCGACGCCATCATCCAAATGAAGAGTCCCCAAAACATGAAGGAGGTACAGAGGTTGACGGGACAACTTGTTTCATTGTCTCACTTCCTACCAAGAATGCCTAGTCCTTCTTCCAATTCCTCAAGAAGTTGACCTCTTTTCACTTAAACGACGACTGTGAAAAGGCCTTTCAAGACTTTAAGCAGTTCCTAGCCTCGCTGCCTGTCTTGGCAAGATCAATTGACAGCCAAGACCTATATTAGTATCTGGTCGTCTCAGAACACTATATCAGTGTAGTAATAGTCCAAGAGGTTGGAAAATCACAAAGCCTCATTTACTACATTAATAGGACGCTGCAGGATGCGGAATCCAGATATCAAATGATAGAGAAACATCATCCTCACCCTTGTTACCTTGGCCCAATGGCTATGCCCCTATTTCCATTCTTGTACTCTTATCGTCTACACTGACCAACCCATTCGATAGGTGCTACAAAAGCCCGAATTGGCAGGTAGATGATGGCCTGGTTAGTAGAACTGTCCAAATTCACCCTCAAGTTCGAGCCAAGAGGAGCCATCAAGACTCGAGCACTGGCCAACTTCATAGTCGAGATGACTTCGAGCCCCATGGTGGACATTGTACATGGACGATTCGTCAAACCCGAAGGGTGGAGGTGTCGTGATCATCCTTGAAGGCCCCGTAGGAGTCACTTTTGAGCACTCGCTCAAGTTCGATTTTAAAGCCTCTAATAACTAGGCCGAGTACGAAGCCCTCGTCGTAAGACTCGACCTAGCCCAAGAGGTTGGAGCACGACGAGTGTGCTACCACACTAACTCCCAGTTGGTGGCCGAGCACATTGATGAGTCACAAATTATACATCTTTTAGACACCTAAGAAGGGTGGTAGCAAGACTATTTCGTGTTTAAGAATGGATTGTTAGCTAAGATTCATTTTATGGGCTTAAGTAGAGAGAAAATACAAATTTGTGTTAATTCAGAAGTCTTAGCTAATAAAAAGTATCACTCCTTCTTCTGCAAGGCAAGTCGAGTTGACCAGGGTCAATAGCAGTCTTGGCCGAGATGAGGTCGTCCCGGCCAGACCGACTCCATCTCGGCCAAGCCAGAGTCGTCTCGACAGTCCTTATCTTGTAGTCCAGTAGCTCAATAAAGAGCGGCCCAATTGTATTGACCACATCAGCTATCCAGCTCGGAGGCCACCTCAGCGTTAGCTCAGCTGCCATGTCACTCTTAGGGAATTTGCCACATCACGTTGGAAGATCTTCATAGGGGTAGAATAGGAAATTCACATTGTGATTCTGTTAGGATTCGTTAGGATTAGCATATCACAACTCGTGTATATATAGGAGGAGCTGTGCACTTTTTACGCGTCTTGGAATTCACTCTTGCTACACTCTCATTATACCCATTCCTTCGCTCTCGTTCTTCCAGTCTATGGTGGTACACGGTGCTACATTGGTGTTTCTCTCGATCGAGGAGGTGCAGGTCTGAGACTGGGAAGCCGAAGTCTATCAGAGGGGACCGATCAGATTACTGACGTACTCTGGTGGAGCTGATCCTCAACGCTCAGGCTAACGGAGGTGAACCACCACCATCAACCATGGCGATCGTCGTGGGAGATGAAACCATCTGAATTCAGACCATTGTATTTGTATTCTGTTTCTGTTAAATCAATCTCATTATGCATTTCTTACCTCCATTCTCTTCCTCTCCTTTAATTCATGATTTAATTCGCGATTGCAATTGAATTGTGAACAATGTTAAGCTAAGCCGATTGGAACTGGTTCAACGACTTTAGTAGGTAATCATTTAACGATTGTTATTCGAGAACCTAAAATCAGCTCTAAACTTAATCCCTGCCAACTAATGAGGTAGCGATTGCATAAATCCTCGGTATGGCACTGAACGAACCTTTGGCGATTGCCATAAAACTTCCCAAGGCTGATATGAACTAAGAACTAGAGTGTGAAAATTGGACTGGATTTGGACTTACAAGACTGAGCACGAACACAGTTAAATAATAATAATAATAGATAACTAGTAACAATAGTATATGTTTACTGCATTCATAGTCTTAGTTTACTTTCTGCTTTGCTTACATTCAAAATCCCCCCTGTTTACTATTTTCTAGTCTGAGACAGAGATAGTTCATTTCTGTAGCATCTGTCTACACTTAGCCGAGACCTAGCTGGATTGTCTCTGCCGAGATCATCTCGGCTCAGTCTCTGCCGAGAGCCACTCGGCCAATGCCGAAGAGAGTCAACACTTTACATCTCAGATTCTATGTCACTTCACTTCACACTAAGTCACAACTGAGCACACTGTGTCCTTGAGAAGAATGACCTAGGGTTGACTATGCTATAGTTAGCTTTAGTTATTTGATAAAGCGCGTAAAACGACTGTAAAAATGCACGTCATCACACATCAAGGAGACATATCAAGTAAAGAACCCCCTACTCCTAAGGTATTACCACCAGGCCCGGAATGCACTCTAGAGGTTTGACGGGAGTGAGGTCCAACACGTCCCTCACACCAACAACTCCCACGCCAACACCCTTATAAGGCTGGCCACGACCGAAATCCCTCATCGACGCATCGTTCTCCATAGGGTCCTGCCATCATCGGTAGTGGACAAACCTGAGATTCTACACGCCAAGACTGAGGATCGGGAATGGATGAGGTCGAAGCAGGCAAGGTACGCCAGATGGCCAGCCGATACATCATCGAGGCTGACCACCTATACAAAAGAAGGTTCTCTAACACCTTCCTAAAATGCTTGACAAAGAATCAGGCAGCATATGTCCTGAACGAAATCCATCGAGGCATCTGTGGATTCCATTCTAGTGGCAGGATCGTGGCGGCACGAATACTAAGAGCAGGCTACTATTAGTCGATGATAAGGGAGGATTGTCGACTTGATGTCCACAAATGCCAAGAGTGTCAAGCCCATGGCCTTATCGATCACTCCCCCACCAAGGAACTACAACACATCACGACACCATGGGCTTTCTCATCATGGGGCATGGACATCCTCGAACATTTCCCAAAGTCAAAGGACAAGTAAAATTCTTGCTCATCAACGTAGACTACTTCACGAAATGGATCAAAATCGAGCCCCTAGGTAAGATCACCACCCAGAAAGTTCAAAATCTCATGTGGAAAAACATCATATGCCAGTATGGAGTCCCCAACTCAATGGTAACCAACAACGACACCCAAGTTGTTAGCAAGATCCTATGCAAATTCTAGGAACACTTGCAAATCACACACAAGGTGACTTCGGTCGAGCACCCCCCAGGCGAAAGGCCAAGTTGAAGCCGCCAACAAAGTCATTCTAAGTGAGCTTTGGTGACGGCTCGACAAAGCCAAGGGACTATGGGCCGAGAATTTGCCCAACATCCTATGGACTTACCACTACTCTCCTCAATCCGCCACGGGAGAGACTCCCTATTGATTAACATACGAGATTGACACCATGATTCTGATTGTGATCAAAGAACCCTCGCTAAGGAGGAGCCCTTTCAACCCCTCTGAAAACATTTCTTCCCTAAGGACAGACCTTGGCATAGTGGAGGAAGCTAGGGAACAAACGTGCATAAGGCAAGAGGCCTACCAATAGTGAGTAGCCCATTGTTACAACTCCGAGGTCCGACCGCGGAAACTTGGCGAACACGACCTAGTGTGGCGGAGGACCGGGGGTGCAAGGAAAACAAAGGAAGACAAGTAACTTGCAGCCAACTAGGAGGGACCATTCCAAATATGAGAATCCCTCAGAATCGGTGCATATCGCCTAGAACAGTTGGACGGTACAACCATCCACATGACATGGAACTTCACCTATCTCAAGTACTACTTTAGTTAGATTTTATGATGTACTCTTTTTCCAACCCTTAGTCGTCGGCCCCTTTCAGGGCATTGTAAAGGGGCACCTACAACCGGGAAAGTTTTTCAATGAGATATCTTGACTAATTTCGCCTCTCCTATTTATGTTTTTATGTGCACTCTTGTTGAGCATCCCTTAAACCACTTGGATCTGAACACATAAATGCTCAAGACCTAAGTGCGCACTCTCACCAAGCATCCTCGGAACACTCGAATTCGAACACAGACATGCCTAAGTGTCTAAATGCACACTGTCATCGAGCATCCACCAGACCACTTGAATCTGAACATGGAGATGCTTAGGCACTTAAGTGTGCACCCTCGCCAATAAGGCACGCTGGATGTCGGCACCTCACCCGTGCACTCACAATTGCACTTGTAACTAACGTAAGCATATTAAAGCAAAACAATTTAACAAATCAATATGGTAACAAAAGTGCACTTCATTAAATATAAGACGATAAGTACAAAATCGTTTTTTCTACTACATTCAAGATTCATCCTCGAACAGCTCATCCAGACCCACTATCGTCCCATCCTTCACATCCTTGTGGACACTTAGAATAGATAGGTCCAGATCCAGCACGATCACAGCCACCTGACAAGCAACCTTCGCAAAGCCAACCTCATGCTCGAACATAATGGCCAGCTTGGCCTCCTTCAATTCCTTGTCCAACCTATTTACCTCGGTCAGTTCCTCGATAGGATGGCTTCCGCCAAAGACGCCCTCGCCTTCACAACTCATCTACTCTCTACTAGGGATGCAACCTTGTCCTTCTCTTGGGCAAGCTCTTCATCCTTGATCGCTAGCAAGGCCTGAGCTGTCATGACTTCTTTCAACAGCTCGTCTGAGGTCTGCTTGACACTTGTCAATTCCTCCTTCAGAACACCAACCTCCTTCTAAAGCCCCTCGAGCTACGCAGTCTTGGCACCCTATTCCTTGATCAACTCTTGGGAGTGCTTGAAAGCTCCCACCCAAAACTACGTCATCGCCCAAGAGCAGGCGTAGTAGACAACGACTGCCTCCATGGTCGTTATGGGACTCGCCCTCAACAATAGCTCACGATAATGTATCAGTAAGAAGTCAGGTCTGATCATACTTCATGACCTAAACCTTAATTAATTTGTATTTTGAAATAAAAATAAATTTTGAAAAAGTTCTTAACTTCAATATGCTATAAATTTTCATCAAAATATATAATTGTATTATTAATAAAACAATATTCAAATAATAATTGATTACCATAATTATAAAAAATAATCAATAAAATTTAATAAATAAATTACCATACTATATAAAATCAAAACTTATTGAATGATTCAATTAATAAATGTAATCAAATTATTCTCACAAAAAATTCAAACTAAATATTTAATTTTGGAAACTCATAATAATAACATATCCGAGACTTTAATGTAGAAAATCATCACTTTAATTGTATTTACCTACGTGATAGACCTTAATTAATTTGTATTTTGAAATAAAAATAAGTTTTGAAAATTTTCTTAACTTCAATATGCTGTAAATTTTCATCAAAATATATAATTGTATTATCAATAAAAATATTCAAATCATGATTGATTACCGTAATTATAAAAAATAATCAATAAAATTTAATAAATTAATTACCATATTATATAAAATCAAAACTTATATAAAGTTTAATGATTCAATTGATTAATATAATCAGATTATTCTAAAAAAAATCAAACTAAATATATAAGTTTGGAAACTCAATAATAACATATCCGAGACTTTAATGTAGAAAATCATTACTATATGTAGAAAACAAGAATTTTTATATGGTAAATATAATAAATATTTTTGTTGATTACATTTATAATATAATAATTTTACGGTTAATTAATGTAAATAATTAATTATTTAGAAAAAACAATAATAGTACTATTTGCAAAAAGAAAATGTAGTATTATTTTTATTTTGAGTAGTTTTAACGAAATTGAATGAGTCAATCGCACATGTAGGCGGAGAAGATTCGGTTCCTGACAGGCTGATACTTTTGATTTAGGTACTTATTTTACTGTGATGGCGCCCAAGCTGAAACACAGCATGGACATAATTTTCGAGCTTCAAAGAGGGAAGTCATTTACCATCGAAATTGGTTACTACGACACCGTTTTAGAAATGAAAGAAAAGGTGCAAAAGTACCACAACATTCCCGTCTCTAAGCAAACACTGATTCTCAACGGCCAAGTTCTCCAAGACAGCGACGATCCTTGGAAGATCGAAATCTTCCACAACACGCGCCTTCAGCTCCAACTCTCCCCCGACAAAGACGACAACAAGGACCTCGTTACTTCTTCTCCTCTCGTCAAGATCCAGCTCAACGTTAAAGCCGCGTCCAAAACGCACGTCGTTCCTCTCGAGGTGGACGTCAACGACACCGTTCTCAGGCTCAAGGAGAGGATTCACGAGATGGAAGCTGTGGCCGCGCCGGTGAACCGCCTCCTCCTGCACTCTTCCACGGCGGTGGAGCTGCAGGATCACCAGCTGCTGCGGGACTGTGACGTTTCCGAGAACACTGAGATTGATGTGAGTTTCCGGCCGTCGCCCACGGCGTCGCCGGGATCGAAGAAACTGAAACTGATGGTGCTTCCGAAGAGCGGGACGAAGAAGGTTCCGGTGGAGGTGAACGCGTCGGATAACGTGGGAGAGTTGAGGAAGGAGTTGCAGAAGTTGCACCAGAGGATTCAGTTTCATTTGCCGCAAGATGGATATTTCTTCATTTACAAGCAGAATGTTATGGACGATGATAGGTCTTTCCGTTGGCACCATGTTACGCAGGGTGATACCATTGAAATCTTCAATGGAAGCGTTACCGGTGGATCGTGAAATGAAAATATTGTTAGTTAGGGTTTATAGGATGCACTTAATTAATTCCCCTGAGATTTAACCAGTTATGCTTGTTTTATAACTTCTTTACCATCACACCTTTTTTCATATTTAACTATTGTTGCACTTTTTTGGGGATTTTCCCAATAGAGGTGTATGTTTTAAAACAAGAGAGGTGACGAGTCTAATTGGATTAGACATGAGTGGAAATAGATGTAAATTTTTTTAGTTTTTAAACTCTCTCTTAATTCATTATTAATTTGTTTTTATCCTTTCATTTGTTCCTTTCTTTTCAATATATAATAGTTTTGTATTTCATTCAATTGTGTTGTAAATTGTTTGAAGGACTCGTTCAGTTTTTTTATGAACCAAAGTGTTTAGCTTTGGTGTTCTGTTGTTTTAATTTTTTTTTCTTCTTCTAGAATGAAGAAAAAACAAAGGCGATTCTGAAAATTTTGGCTACTTTTGTTAAGGATACATACAGGATCGAGATGTAACCCTTATATTTGTTTTAAAAGTAAGCAAAAACATGATTGATTAATTATTTAGTTAATCTATTTTAAAATTAACATTAATCAAATTACTGGAAATTATTTTATTAAAATTTAAATATGCTTTTAGTCTTATAAAATAAGTTTAGTTTTGATTTTAGTTCCTATAAAATGTTTTTATCAATTTATATCATTTGAAAATTTGTAATTACTTATTTTGTTCCTTATAAAATGAGTAAATTTTAGTTTTTGTCTCTATAAATTTTTTTTTTTATTTTCATCCTTTTAAATTTTGAAATATCTATTTTTGGTCAATAATTTTTATTTTAAGATAGATAAATAACATTTATTTTAGGAATCTAAATTTTTTTTAAGATGTCATATACTAACAACATACACTAATGTGTATAACTTATGATGGTTACTTGACATTTCTTTGAAGACATATGTGACTAACATGTGTTATATAATATTAAGAAAAAAAAACAAAAATTTATATTTTAAAGGAATGAAAATTGATCAAAAATTTTTATAGAAATCAAAATAAAAAAATCACTTATTTTATAAGGACTAAAAACATATTTAAACTTTTTTTAATATATTGTTTATGGTCAATAGTTATTATTATAACATCTAATTAATTAGTTGATGTTATATTGGACTTTTGTTTGGAATAATTCTTGATGAGTTTGACTATTGAATTAATGTCGAATGAGATGAGTTACATAATCTGATTAATATATTCTTTCTTGTTAAGCCAATTGTAGTTTACAATAATCTTCTCTCCTCCTAATTTTTCACATGGTTTACATGAATATCACCAAGAACAAAACAAAATAATTCTTTATATCAAGTGTACAAATTCTATCATCTTATTCTCTCCATACTCATGCAATAATATGTTAGAACCTTATATCTATTTTGATTTTGGTATGTTAAATTTAGGGATTTTAAAAATTAGCAATTGACATTAGAGCCATGCCAAATACATATTATAACTATTTTTCATTGGTAGTATTTTGTGTACCATGCTCTCCTCATGTTTTACAATAATTCTTTTTTCAAACTTGTTTTTTTTTTGTACCATTTTTGGTTGAACAAATGAATTATTTCTTGATCCATGGATCTATCAAATCGATTTAGGGTTTTGTTATGTGTTTCAATTAATATAGTGAAAAATCATATGATTTCGTTGAAACATTTGTGAGAATTGAAGTTTTTCATGTGGCAAGTTAGAGAAAATTCATTTTGTTCCTATATTCTTTTCATGTTTTTAGTCCATATTTTTTTGTAATTAATTAAGATTTTAGGTTATTATTTTAATAAAGATGGAAGAGAATGATCCAAGGCTAGCTCATTAAGTATATTTGTTATAGGTTATAATCAATATATTAATTAATATAGCGTAAAAGGTATATTTATATTTATTAGATTGTGAGAGAGAATTGATGTTTAAATAATTACAATCTATGTATTTATGTTTCAGTTATATTTATTTTTATTATTTTTATTTATTTATTCTATAAATTTTATATATCTTGTGTATTTTGGAGTGCAAGTCTCTTGTTGTACAAGTGAAATTTAGTATATTATATTTTATTTATTTAATCCTTGAAAATGTAAATATTAATTAAATTAGTTTCTAAAATTAATAATATGATAAAATAGTTAAGGAAACTATGCATTAACAATAAATTTAATCCTAATATTGTAATGGACTGAAATTAATTTAGTTTTTGAAATTATAATAGTTAGTCAAATTGGTTCCAAAACTAAAAAAAATTGATTACAATTTTACCTTTTAACTTTTAAATTTTGTAAATTTTAAATTTATTTTTTAGTCTTGTAAATAAGTTTAGTTTGTATTTTTTTTTTTTTTTTTGTTCTTGTAAAATGTTTTAATCAATTTTTATCATTTGAAAATTTGTAATTACTTATTTTAGTCCCTATAAAATGAGTAAATTTTAGTTTTTGTCCCTATAAAATATTTTATTTAATTTTCAACCTTCTAAATTTTGAAATATCTATTTTTAATGAATAATTTTCAGTTTAAGATAGATAAATAACATTTATTTTAGGAATCTAATTTTTTTTGAAGATATCATATACTAACAACATACACTTGACCTTTTTTTGAAGATATATGTGACTAATAAGTGTCATATAATAGTAAGGACAAAAACAAAAATTCATATTTTAAAAGAATGAAAATTGATCAAAAAAATTTTGTAGGAACCAAAATAAAAAATCACTTATTTTACATGGACTAAAAATGTATTTAAAATTTTTTAATATATTGTTTATGGTCAATAATTATTATTATAACATCTAATTAATTGATTGATGTTATATTGGACTTTTGTCTGGAATAACCCGTGATGAGTTTGACTATTGAATTAATGTCCAATGGGAGGTCTCTACCCTTTATACAGTGAGCTACTTAATCTGATTAATATATTCTTTCTTGTGAAGTCAATTGTAGTTTATGGTAGTCTTCTCTCCTCATAATTTTCCACATGGTTTACATGAATATCACAAAAACAAAACAAAATAATTCTTTATATTGGGTGCACAAATTTTATCATCTTATTCTCTCCGTACTCATGCAATAATATGTTAAAACCTTATATCTATTTTGATTTTGGTACGTTAAATTTAGGGATTTTAAAATTTAGCAATTGACATCAGAGCCATGTCAGATACATGTTATAGCTATTTTTCATTGGTAGTATTTTGTGTACCATGTTCTCCTCATGTTCTACCATAATTCCTTTTTCAAACTTTTTTTTTTTGCACAATTTTTGGTCGAACAAATGAACTCTTTCTTGATTCACTGATCCATCAAATAATCATATGATTTCATTAAAATATTTGTGAGAATTGAACTTTTTCATGTGGCAAGTTAGACAAAATTCATTTTATTTCTATATTCTTTTTCATGCTTTTAGTTCATATTTTTTTTGTAATTAATTAAGAGTTTAGGTTACTATTCTAATAAAGATTGAAGAGAATGACCCAACCAAAAATTGGGTTGAAAAAATCTTTTTATTTTTCTCATTTGGGTGAGGAAGATGATATGATTTGTGAAGTTCACTCGCGCTAGTTCATTAAGTATATTTGTTATAGGTTATAATCAATATACTAATAGCATAAAAGGTATATTTTTCTTTATTAGATTGGTAGAGAGAATTGATGTTTGAATTATTACAATCTATGTAATTATGTTTCAGTTATATTTATTTTTATCATTTTTATTTATTTATTCTATAAATTTTATATATTTTGGAGTGCAAAATCCCTTGTTGTACAAGTGAAATATAGTATATTATATTCTATTTATTTAATCCCTGAAAATATAATTATTGGTTAAATTAGTTTTTAAAATTAATAATATGATAAAATAGCTATGGAAACTATACATTAACAATCAACTTAATCATAATATTGTAATGGACTGAAATTAATTTAGTCTTTGAAGTTATAATAGTTAATCAAATTGGTTCCCAAAACTAAAAAAAAAAAAGTTAATTATAATTTTTATCTCTTAACTTTTAAATTTTGTAAATTTTATCCCTCAAAATATTTCCACATTTCACCCTAAACTTATATAAATTTATCAAAAAAATTTTCTCTTTTTAAATTTTTATGACCACCAAAGCAATTATTTATTAAATATTTTATTTTAATTATACTTTATTTATTCAATTATATAAAATTATTTATTATTTATACATCTTTCAATATTTTATTTGAGAGTAGTTATTAAGAAATAAAAATATTTGATAAATAAAATTATAAGATATTATATAATTTAACTACTAAATTATTTTATATAATTTAATATGTAAATATATATTATTATAAGTTTATATAATTAAAAAGTATTTAAAAAATAAATTTATTATCTTAATTTTTAATTTTTTATATAATAAATATAAACATATACTTGAAGAAGGTAAAGTTTAATTAACAAATGCAATAATTATATATTTTTATATATAAACTAAACAAGTAAAATGTGTGAAAAAATTGTAACAAAATTTATAAAATTTTAAAGTTATAAGAAAAAAGTGTAATTAAGTTGTATCAATCTAACTTATCATTACAATTTAAAGGACTAAATAAATTGATGATGCACAATTTTAAGGACTTAAATGATTACTATCATTTCACTGGCTAAATTACTTATTCATTCCATATGAAATGGAAATATTCTTGTATCAATAAAGATGTCATTTTTAAAAGTTTAATCTTTTTAGTTAAAAACTTAATAAAAAAATAATAAACTTAACCATTTGTAATTAAAAAAATAATATAAACAACTTATATATTGTTAATAGATTTTAATTAAATTTTTTTTAATTAGTATAAAAATATTTATATTATTTATTTATTTATACTTGTTTTTATACATGAATGTGTATAGGTTGGTCCAAGGTTCTTGATACAATTTGTTATGATCAATTTGTTAGAGGTGATTGATACATTACATAAGCATTTAATGTCTGCTGGACACTTGAGAGTGTACAGGTTGGCCTAAGGTTCTCCCGGCCATCCAAATTCATCCCAGTCGGTTGTTGGAAGTGACCACCTTATAAAGCGCTCTCTCCGAGATCGACACGCTTGAGGGACTGTGTACTAGTCGGATAGGGTTCTCCCAACCATCAAAACCCATCCCAAGTAGTCAGGAGACACACGCCTAGAAGCTCGCCTGCAACACGACACAACAGGATAAGGATCAAATGTCGCCCCATCAGACGACAATGTCACATCCTACCACGGACTCCTTTCTCTTTAGCCACTATAAAGAGAAGGAAGGGGTGAGGAGTAGAAACAGGAAAAAAACGAGAAAAGAGATAATATAGTAGTGTTCACATGGAATCATACCCAAACTTTTTAATATGAAAAATATATCGTAACAACAAAAATATCATTCTATACATATACTTTTTTTAATATATATTTGTATATTTTTTTAAGTACATTACTAATTTAATGTAATTAATGTCATAAACATGTAATGGCTATTTTATAAAAGTAGAATAAAATGTGATGCAATGAAATAAATTGGTTAAATTGAATTTGGATCACCCTTATTTTTTAGTTGGATGATGAAACTATTTTCTACATGTAATAAAATTTAAAGTTTTTTCATATATATATATATATATATATGTGAAAATTAAGTTTTATCCAAATAATATAAATATTCAAATTCCTAATCCAAATAATATAAATATTCAAATTCCTAAAAAAAAAAAGCTCCCACAAAAAAATCTCAGTAAATAAATTTTTAATTTTAAAGGAGATTTTAAACTAAAATTGATAAATAACTTCTACTTTAAGAAAACCTTCATGTTTTAAGTTTTAAATTTAAACAATTTTAAGTAAAAAAAAAAAAAGACAAATATTAAATACAACTCTACTTACTTTGATGCTATCATATATGGACGGCATCAAAAGTAGTGATCTTTAAAAAATATATATTAAATGTAAATTATCTGAAAACCTTTTCCCACAAAAACATGAAAAATTAAAATCATTATCAAACTTGTAATTACTTAGTGTCAATTAAACACATTCAGATTTTAAGATAAGGATAACTCTTAAGTTTTTAACTCTTAAGTTTTTAACTTAAGTTTTTTTTATTTTAAGATAAAGATAACTCTAAGTTTTGTTTTACTTCTAATCTCAATAAAACGTAAATTACACATCTGTACCTCAACTTTCTTTTTGTTGTGTTTTTATCATTTATCTTCAAACAAAAGACAAAGTATTATTCATTGATTTCACCGCCGTGGTGAAGAATTTAGTTTTCGTGAAATAAATAGTCAATGATTATATATTGATTTAAATTAGATAAAAAATTATATCTTTTTGAGAAAAGTAAAAGAACAAAATTATTTAGCAATACAATTTTTTTTTATATGATTTGTTTCATGATTTTTTTTATTTGAAAAAATATATAATCTAAAAAAATACGAAGAAGAACAACACTAATAAATTATAAATCTAAGTTATTCCACAAAATGTGTGATTCAGAATTTTTATTTATTATCAAATTTTCATTTTATACTAAATATTTTACTTACATTTTTAAGACATTAGACTGAACTTTTAATTTTTAAAATATATACCTTTTGTTTTGTTTTCAACATAACTTCTTAAATTAACACCATGTGGAATGAATTTCAAAGTTCTTATAAAATTCATACAAATGTGAATTAAATGACTTGCTAACAGAGAGAATGTATGACTTATAAATGTAGAATGAATAACTTACTTGGACACATGAATTGATTATTTTGCTCTTTTCTGTAATCTTCGTATTATTTGATTTATTTATTTTATGTATTTAGTGCATCTTCGTATTATTTGATTTATTTATTTTATGTATTTAGTGCGGGGAGTTCGTATATTGACTTGTCAATAAGTTAGTTTATAATGTCTTCTAAGAGTCTGTATAGATAAATAAAAAATTCATAAGTATCTATAATAAAAAAAAGAAATAAAACTTTCTATAAATTAAAAATTAATTTTTAAATAAATTAATAAAAAAATTATAAATTAACTTATGCATAAATTAATTTTAATTTATAAAAAAATTATTTTATTTTTCTTTATATTTTTCTCCTATAAATATTTATAAAAACGTTTACCTAAATATTTCTTAAGTCATTAATCCAGTAGTTTTAACAGAGATTATCTATTTTCCTTTAAGTACATTATATTGTTTCTTTAGTTATATATATTGTTATATTTGAAGAATTTTATTTATGTTGGTTAACTTTGTCTGTAGTTAAAAATTGACTTTATAACTTAATGCAATACAATGGCGACTGGTAGAACTTAAAGATAATGCAAAAGATGAGAGGTATAAATGCAATGGATCTTGTTTTCATGATGAATCATACGAAGTAAGAATAGTAATCCTGTTTTGCACTTTCATAAAACATTTATGGAACATCTATTCCTTTAGATGATAACTACAACAAATTTGTAGCCTAACTGAAGGATTTATGTTCAAATTTGGGATCTCCAATATTCTGTTCAAATACTACTACATATACAAGATCTAATCAATCCGACGTAGCCATTAGCATCTGCTAGTTACAAATCAAAGTTTCCAGAAAAGTTACAATATTGGTTTCGAAAGGACCTTGGCAATGAAATTAACTAATTAGTAAGGTGAAAAAACAAAATAAAAGAAAATTGAGAGAGAAAGTGGCTTTGTTTCAACACTCAAGAAATATAGTAAAAATGACTCGTAAATAAGAAACATTAATCCATAAATAATTAACATCCAATTGCAATAACTAATTACTAAGGTGAAATTGAAAAACAAAAGAAAATTGAGGGAGAAGTTGGTTTTGTTTCAACACTCAAAAAATATAGGAAAAATGACTCGTTAATAAGAAATATTAATCCATAAACAATTAATATTCAATTGCAATAACTATGATTGACTACAAAATATTAGTCAGTTCCTCTAATGATTGCAATTATAGTTATTTATAGTCAATTAAGCAAATGTCGATTGAATATTCTAGTCAATTATAGTTATTACAATTGAATATTAATATTCTAGTAAATTATAGTTATTGCAATTGAATATTAATATTCTAGTCAATTATAGTTATTTATAGTCAATTCCTATAAACGACTCCTTTAATTTAAACCCAATTATGCAAATGTAAATTGAAATAGATTCTCTCCTGCAATAAACACCCAGAATATGATCGATTTAAGAAGGAAAAACATAATTGGTTTTCAGCTTCCAGATCAATTTTTCAAGTTACAGAATCCAAAACCTAACAACCAAGCATTGCTAAAAACTCATTTTCTTCAACTGCAGATACTCAGCTAAACACCTAATCCAAAGGGTCAATTCGAATAAGCTTTTCTTCCTCAATGGTTAAGAAAAACCATTAAATGCAAGATGCCAAGTTAACAACATATATTAAATTACCAAAGATAGATGAAGGAGTTTAGTAATTAGTAACCCATGAGAGTAGGTGAAAATTTATGAAGGTCGAAAAATTGTTCAAACTTCAAACTGTAACAAACTAGGAGCAAGTTTAGTAATTCACGTTTATTTTCCAATACCAATTCCACCACAAATTTCAGCGGCTACCAAGGTGGCACATTATGGAGTTAAAACAACAACAATCATTTTTATGCATCAAACCCAGTATTGTATTCTCAACCACAGCACACATACTACATGGCTGGAGAAAGCAACCACATTTTGTTTTCTAAATGAACGATAAAACATAATAGAAATCACATCTCACATTAACCTTTGTTTATTCAAAGCAACTTAGTTGCTATTTGTGTCAGCGAAGAAGCTGTTGATGGAAGGCATAATCTCTGGCGACCTGTTGCGCACATACTTCCTCAGGAAATGCTCGGCATACTTCTCTCCCTCAGAGAAGTTCTCCAACACTCCTGCCTTCCTTCCCTCTTTGTTCACCCTGAATACAGGACAAGAACAACACAACCATCGTTATTTTCCATAAATAACAAAAACACCAATACTAAAAATGATTTGTGTAAAACTTTTACAAAAGCATGTCAAATTATCTCTTAAATTAGCTAACAACAGAAACAACTCCTGTGATGATGAATGACTCAATGCCTGAAAGAAATTAGTTCAATTTCTATACACATGTAAACTAATAATCATCATTAGTATTACTATTAAAATAATTATTGTAAAAATTAACAAACTTTTCATACCTAATGGGTTTATGATTGAATGAAAGTGTAAAAATCATTTATAGAATGTCAATGCATACACTATATATTCTAAGTTAAGCAATTTTTTTAATTGATGCCTGGTCCCTCAAGCTCAAGCTACGATTTGTATTGACTCAACTTACTTTAAAAACATAATAAAACAGTACTTATTTGTCAAGATTAATTTGTTTCCAAACATTCCAAATTGAATGAATCAAGTCAATAGTCATCCTGCTTCTTCAACTTGATTTTGACTAAGCTAGTCAAGGAAGGAGGACTTTTAATCATTTATCTTTCATCATTTCATCTTCAATAGGTATACCAATTGATTTTTTTTTTAAAATTCGGAAAATCACAATTCACAAAGGGTCAAAAAGTAACAAGCGAGAAGTTTAACAAAAATATCAGTATTAATCCTCAATCCCAAGAGAAAACCCTCGTAGCATCCCTGGTCTTTTGACACCAAAAACTAATAAATTAAAAAATCAAAACCTACAATTAAAAGCGTACTTAATTTTTAATTAATTGATTTTTTTAAAATTGATGCATGTTCCCTCTAGCTATGATTTGGATTGACTCAATTTATTTAAAAACAGAATAAAAAGTACTTATTTCTCAAGATTAATCTGTTTCGAAACATTCCGAATTGAATAAATCAAGTCAATAATCATTCTGCTTTTTCAACTCGATTTTGATTTGGCTACTCAAGGAAGGATTTTTATCTATACTCAACACTTTCCAACAAATGAATCCTCTTTTCCTCCATTGTTTTCCCCATTTCTTTCACCATTTCATCTTCAATAGGCATGCCAATCTATTGTTAAAAAAACAATTCGAATAATCACAACTAGTAAAGAAGAGACACTTATTGCCTGTGCTTTTTTTAAATAAAAAACCATGGAAGTCAAATAATAGTGAAGAAATTAGGTATAAGTTGCAGAAAATTATGGTGTGAATTGAGGAGCAAATGAAGAGGGTAAAAATGTAAAAAAAAAAAAAGTGAAAACCAAGCTACCATATCCTTCATATAATAGAGTAAAAGGCGAGAATTTTAACAAAAAAAAAGGAATAAGCATTAATCCAAATAACAAATTAACAAGAGAAAACCCTCGAAGAATTCCTAGTCTTTCAACATAAAAACCAATAATTTCAAAGATCAAAACTACAACTGAAAAAAAGAATGAAATACAGAAAACGAGAGTGATACCTAACTTCTGGGTTGATGCAAATATTACGAACCAGTTGGAAGCCACAGATCCCAATAGCAACACCAACAGCCGCGAAAAGCGGATACACCTGAAAAGAAACACAAAACCAGTGAAACCCTAAAAGGAAAATGGTGGAAAATGAAAAATCCGATGATGGATCGAAACGCACCTCAGGCCTGAGCCAGCGATTAGCAGCCATGAATAGTTGAAAGCTGAAAAGGGTAAACGGAAGAGAGAGCGCTTGCAGAGCGAAAGGAGTGAGACAGAGAGAGTAGTGAATAGTGACAAAGCCTTTATAAAATATTGTGTAAATTCCGAGGCACAACCCTATTGGTGGTTGCAACTTGCAAGGGTAATGATCCCGCGTTGTGCTCCTGCACACTTCTCGATACTATGCAAATTGACAGCCATTGATTAAACGCCAGCTCGACACTATTTAAATGCCATATTTTTATCTTCGGTTTTTCTGGGGATGTACGTTCTAATTAAAGGCAACTGGAATTCAGTTTTTCAATCTATTCATTCTTTTTATTTTTTATATTAAATATTAAAATTCATCTATTGTCACATTTCATCCAATTTGTTATATTTTGGTTAATTATTAGGTATAATTTAGGTACGAAACTTAATTTTAGTAATAAGAAAAATATGACGAGTAAACTTTTAAAATTAGAATGAGGAGACTAACCAATAAAATTAGCACATTTATTCCCGTCTTTCAATATTATGTTGGATTATTAAATTTCTTTCCTAAGAGATGTAGGTTTTATTATAAATTATTACTAAGATTAGTGTTATTTTCGCGTCTAGCAAGAGGCGTATTTTTTCTAATATAAACTTTACTATACCAAAAAAATTGAGACTAAAATTTTTTATCTTTTATATAATTTATATAATAAATAAATAAATAGTGTAATTTTTTCACTAAATAAGGGGTACTTTAGATAATTTCTTCTCGATTATTTTATTTCTTATTTATTTAATAAATTATATTAATTATTGAGACATTTAATATAAAGTGAACTTTTAATACACACTTTATAAATATTTTATATTTCATTTTCTTTAATGAGTATGTATTGGAGGAAGGATTTCATTATTAAATATTTGAATTCAGGCATTCATTTATTGGTTATTATGAATTTTTTTTACTAAATTTATGAATTTTTAACTTCTTAAAAGAAAAAAACATCAGATACAATAAATAAATAGATAAATATTTAGTTTTTACTGTTTTTTGTTTTATTTTATAAATAATTACAAATAAAATAATATTTTTTTATAATTATAAGTGTTTAAATTTGTGCGTTCATTTATTATATTTCCTTTTACATGTGCGATGTATGAGACCTTGTGTAGTAACAATAATGAATTATATCAATAATAATAAAATTAAAATACAAAATATATTAATTTAAATTTCCAAAACATAATGAGCGTAAGAAATATGCGAAAAATGTTAAATATTTATTGGACATAAAACTAAAAAACAAAAAACACAATTGATTAAACACATTACAAAACAAAAAATAAACATAAATAAGTTAAAATATATTACATTGCAACAACCGATTTAAAATATATGCATGAATATTTTGAGTTTAATTTTTATACATAGTCAATATAAATATTTGTATATTGTCAATGAATAAAAAATTATGGTAAGTATTTTTTTTAATTGAATAATAAAGTAAAATTCTTTTACAATATACACAAATTATATTTTCAAATATTTTTATTAGTCTTATAATATTTAAAATATTACATTACAATAACATATTTCAAATATAAGTGTAAATATTTTAATTAGTAATATAATATTTTAAATATTACATTAATTGGGGTCAGACGTTTTATGTGAAAGATTAAAGACAATTTTGAAGACTCTCGTATTCATAAGCATTAAAAAATTTAATGTTTAAAATATAATGCATTAATTTCAATAATGAACATGTTTAATGAGTTATTAAACAATAAAATATAGATTATAAAAAGCGAAAATATACATCAACAACAATATAAAATAAGTTTTCGTACTATCGAATATAATAAATTTATTGACTTTACATTAATTACTTTAAAGTCATAATAAAGACTGTTTTAAATTATAAATACATAATCTTAAACTCTTATAAAAAATATCTTTCATTTAAAAAATACATTAAATTATTGTTAAAAATAAAATACATTAATTACAATAATAATGACTTTTTAATGATTCATCATACAACAAAATTTATATTAGGAAAAATTCTTCAAATAATATTTAATTTTAAACAATATAAGTATTATTTTTATTTTACTTTTTGCATTTGATATTTTTATTTGAAAAAATTAAAAGCCATAATAATTATACTAAATGAATGCACATACTTAAACATTTTTAATTATAAAAATACTGTTTTATTTTGAATTTAATTATTTTCTAACTTAAAAAAACAATGAAAAGAAAATATTCCTTTTACTTTATTTTTATTTAGTATTTTTATTTTTTTTAAATCATAAATATAATAAATGAATGTATAATAACCAGTAAACAATGCATGAATTCAAATACACAAATATTATAATCATTAAAATCCATTATCCTTCTCTCAATACATAATAATGAATAAAAACAAAAAAATAATTTTATAAAGTGTGAATTAAAAACTCATTATCATTTAATAAAAAATGTGGTTGACATACATTAAAGAATATAATCTAAGTTTCTTAACATATATTAATCAACATTAATTTTATTTTTTTTTGTATTCTCCCCTCAATAGTTAGGAAATACTTTGTAACATGTTAACAAGAAAATATCCTAATAATTAACATAATTTATTCAATAAATAAGAAATAAAATAATTAAAACAAAATGTTTGAAGTGCCTTTAGTTTTGGGGGTTTTTTTATATTTAATGATAAAAATATTATTTTATTTTATTTTAATTATTTTTAAAATTAAAAGAAACAAAAAAATTATTTTATTTTTGAATATGATATTTTCATTTAAAAATTAAAATATTGTATATAATAAAGTATGGAAATTTTTGCCTAATTTTTACCACCTAAATTAGAGGCACTTTAGACAATACTTTTTAATTAATTTATTTCTTATTTATTTAAAATTTTAACCATGAACTTAAGGATAATGCTTAACAAAACTGTAAATATTTCTAATTATTTAAAAATTAAGTATGTATATTTTTTTATATTTTCACCTAACGTATTTATTTTCAATTTTTTTTATTTTTTGAATATGTTTATAAGTATATATTATATTTTTTTAAATGTTATGGGTCATTAAATTTATAATACCATAATTGGCCTTAATCAATTTTAAGAAAGCATACCAAAATCAATTCTCTTTGAAAATGTTGCAATACAAGTTCTACAAAACACAAAATGGAAAAAATCTTTCGCACATAAAAGATATAGGGTATATATTATTATGTAAACTAAACTCGTCAATAAGGTCTAAATCTCACGCTTAAGGACAACAATGAAATTTAAAACTAAAAAACATTATGGTAATTATTATTTTGTCTTAAATATTCTTCTAGATTTTGCACCTTCCAAAATTTTTTTTTCTATTAAAAAGTTTTCAAAATACCCTTTTCACAAATTTTTTATACTTATGTGTAAATGATTAGGTTAAAAATATTTGTCTTTTGATGCCTATGGCTTCCTTACTTAAAATGAATGTTATCATCTAAGTGACTTTGGGAACCCAAGTTGTTTTAGGTCCATATGTGTTAATGATTGTTCTTTAATTATCAAATTTTGTTTAGGTACCTGGGGTGTCCTATATCTATTATAACACACATAAGTTGTATGTCCTTTTCTACCACATTAAAAACATGTGATGTATTTGTTCTTTGATTTCTTGGATATGTGCAATTTTTTTCCAGTTATTTCCTTTTTAGAGTGAATCCTAGAAGTTTCTTTTGTTTCATCTCCTCTTTAAACCACCCATATTACCTATTCTTTTCTAATTTCCTATAAAGGTGTTCAAATTGTTTCTTTCTTGGGTGAACCTAGCCAAATCAATTATTAAAACATTGTTTTCTTCTTCTAGGATGGGATGCATTGGACAATTATGTAATTTTTGCTTTTTACTATTATCTGAAGAGAGTAATCATGAGTAGACAAATTGGAGAGTTTATTATGAAATTCAGCCAATTCCATTTCAATCTTTGAAACTTCTTTCTAAGTAGTTTTTTTTCTATTCTTAATAATTCAATAAATTTCTTTCTTTCTTTATTATTTTAATAAAATCTTGTTGTAACTCATCATACGAAGGCATAACATCAGAGTTAGAGTCAAACCTTAGGATTATGACATGTCATGAGACAAAAACTTGCCTCTTCCTTCGATCTTCCTAAAGAGTCTTGATCATTTTCAAGAATAGGGTATTAACATCGTCTTCATCAAAGTCATTATCATTGTCTTTTGTATTATTAGTTAGGTTGGCAATGCTTTTTTTCGTCTTCTTCTTTGCCCTTAGCCAATTTCTTTAGTATCAATTCATGTTCTCAGAGCTTTCCAAATAACATGCAGAGGTCCATGTTTTTGAATGCTTCAGATTCAGCTATGGCTATGACCTTTGGTTGCCAAGTCTTGTATAGACTAATGCTTTAAAATTCAGATCGATCATTGACTCAGTCATTATACTAGGAAAGTGGGTCACTAGTCAAACTAGTGATATTAAATCACATAAACAATATATATTAAAATTTAAATTTTCCCTTAAAGATTATATATAATATATTTATAGATACATATTAAATTATTAACAATGGTTAAGTGATATTAAAACTTTTAGTATCTAGTTTAAAACTAGTTAAACCAAGTATTGTGTCCACATGTTTGAGTATATTTTTTGTCTAGTAGATTGATCCAACCATTATAAAAATAGCTCATTAACGAGCAATTTAACAACCAAATTGTATATGTTTATCAAATAGCGATCAAATTAGCAACCGAATCATGTTGTAACTAAATAATCGATCGCTAATTCGTCAAAAAACAATGAAGAAGTTTGGATATAATATAACCACTGAATTAGTCACCAGAATCTGAAAGTAATTTAGCGACCAAACAAATTCGTCATTAAATGATGAATAGTAGGAAAATAGTAACCAAGTTTTCATTTTTAATTAAAAATTTAAAAAGTGAAATAGCGACCGAATCTTAATTTTTAAGTAAAAATAAAAAAGAAAATAGAACCGAATTAGCGACTGAAATGAAATTTTTAAATAAAAATAATAACAAAACATTAGCGATTAAGTTTTAATTTTTTAATTATAAAAAAATAAAACGTGAAATAGCTACCAAAATGAAAATTTTAAATAAAAATAAAAACAAAAATATTAGGGACGAATTAGTAACTGAATGTTAATTTTTAATATAAAATAGAAAACATAAAATATCTACCTAATTTTAATTTTAAAAAATAAAAAACATGAAATAACAACTAAATTAGCAACTAAATCTTATTTTATAATTTAAAAATAAAACAAATAAATATATCGGTAGCCAATTGTGAACAATAAGAAATTACCTTATTTAAATAAAAATAGTGACCTTAATTTTTTTTATAAATATTTTAAATTTAAAGTTAATTTTATAAATAAAAATCTACATATTTTATAGTTAAAAATTTGGAAGAATAATTAATATAACCATTTAAGTTAATAGATATAATTTATATAAATGGGTATGAAAAATTGTTTTAGTGTATTTAAAATAACAAATTTAAAAATTTAAAATTTTAAAAATTGAAATGTTATTTTTAATATATCATGTAAGAATAATATTATAATAAAAATAGTAATAAATAATTTCTTTACCATAAATAATGTTATTTAAATAAACAAAAAAATTATATAAATATAAGAAAATATTCTATATAAAGTGTGAAACATACTTAAAAAAAATATATAAAAGAGTTATTAATATGAAATAATGTTTTTAATGACGTCATACCTCACAAATTAAGTAAAAGAAATATATGGAAATCTTCGATTAAATAAAGCAAAATACATTTTATTAGAGTATATCCATTCCATCTTATTTGAAATAATTCAAGCAATATGTTTTTTCGTGATATTTGATCAAATATAACATATTATGTTTCATATTTATTTTCATCAAATCAAACACATGTAACCTAATTTTTTTTTTTGTGATATTTGATTATTCTCTCAAAATAATTCAATTAGTTATTTTTTATTTGTACCTATACATGGAAAATTCTGTTAATAGTGTGGTTTTTATTAAATTTATCTTTTGTTGTTGAAGATTTGTGTAATTATGGTGTTGAAGTTTATTTTAAGTTAATTAAGTCTATTTATTTAAAAATAAAGTAAACTTACTATTTTTGTATTTAAATTTTAGGTATTTTCATTGTGTATCCATGTAATAGTGTGATTTTTATTAAAATTGTCTTTTAAGTTTACATTTTGTATAATTATGGTGCTGAGTTTTATTTTAAGTCAAGTGAGTTTATTTACTTTTAAAAATTTTGAAGAATAATTAATATAACCATTTAAGTTAATAGATATAGTTTATATAAATTGTTTTAGTATATTTCAAATACATAAATTTGAAATTAAAAAATTGAAATATTATTTTATAATATGTCATGTAGGAATAATATTATAAAAAACGTTGTTCTTGTAATAATATTATTATAAAAAATAGTAATAAATAAATCTTTTTCCATAAATAATGTCATTTAAATAAATAAAAAGATTATAAAAATATAAAAATATTTAAAATAAAATTTCAAACATAATTAAAAAAAGATATAAAAAAAATTATTAATATGAAATAAGGTTTTGAATCACCTCGTACCTTCCAAATTAAACAAAAGAAAAATATAAAAGTATTCGATGAATTAAAAAAATTATATTTTATTAAAGTATATCAATTCCATCTTATTTAAAATAATACATATTTATTTTCATCAAATCTAATATATATAACATTACGGCTAGAGTCGTGAGTGATTTTGAGTTCATCTAAAAATATTTTAAGAACTTTTACTGATTTTTTTTCATGCATGTTTTTTTAAAAGATCCTAACTTATATATAATTTAACGTTTTTAATTAGAGAAAATAAACTATTGATAGTATAAAATAAGTTTATATATTTTATTTAAGTAAGAAATATGGCATGCTCCACTTATAACTTAGATAAGCTAAAAGAACTGTAATGTTTTTTTTTATATATTTTATTTTAGAAACTACTATTATTATTTATAGACTCTTGCCAATGACAATCGCAAGAACATTGATTAAGAGTATTTGCCTGAATTATTTTTAAATAAACACTTATTTATAATATATATTTTATACTTTATTTTTTAATTAATATTCAGTGCCTTTATAAAAAGAAATAGTGCGCTGCTTTTGTAGTTATGGAAAAATATCAAAGTAACTTTTTTAAGATTTTTACTTTTCGAAAAAAAAAATATTTAATTAAAAATATACTTTTTTTATAAGAAAATATACAAAAAAGGTTTTTAAATAACACTAACAACTAATTTTCTAAACTTTAAATTATTTATCATTTTATAGTAAAAATATTAAAAAAAACATAGTGTATGCACCGATAATAAATAGAGTAAATTTTAATAAAATATATGCTGATCTATGATTTTTTTAATAAATAGAATAAATTTTAAGTTATCAAAATAAAAATACATTAGCCATCAAATTAAATAAATACACAATTATTGTTGATACCGAATTAAACTATAATAAAAACGTATATGAAATTGAAACGGTTTAAAATAGGAATATACATGATTTCATCTGTCTTAATAATATACAGAAAGCGATAATCTAGAAAATTCCACTTCAGCTGACTTTAGATATTCTTTGAACATAGCTTTGGAAATAATAATTCTTAATTTTTGGAAATATGTCCGAATAAAACTGGGAAGAAACAGGAGTACATAGTTTTTTTATTTTTCTTTTTAACCTCACGAACTAGATTTAATGAAAGTTTGGAGTCCGGACATGAGAGAGAAACGAGAGAGGTGTAAGAAACTGGGAAGAGAAGATGTTGTTGGCATTCTGACCTAAAGCTTGTGTCTTTATGCTTCCTTGTATCTTCTGCTGCGTAAAAAGGATCCCTTTCTAATTTTTCTGTAGATTTCATTTCTGAAACTAGTGCAATGGGCTTGTCATGTCTTCACCATAATGTGTAAATCTGATTTTACTTCTGCTTTAATGTGTATTATTTAAGTCTTCACCATATGTTCATTATTTTCCAAAGGTGGCAAACTAAATTGTTTATTATTTTTCCATTTTACAGTCCAAAATGGGGTTGTGTCAAATCATGTTGAAGTCATTTAAAGCCAATCAAACCTTTTTTTAGTGGCCTTGTATGTACATTGCTCCTGCCATAGTTTTTTGTTGTCTTCCATAGAAATGGATCCTCTCATATTGAATTTCCCATCTAGCAAGTGTTTAATTTGAGTAGCTGTTTAAATTCCACCAAATGATGAGATATTCGGTTTAATATGGTTTTTTAAATTAAAAAGTTTTATTTTTGATTTTTGAATATTTAAATCCTTTGCTAACTCCACTATTTTATGGCTTCTTTTGCAGCAATAGCTGCCAAGAGCAAAAATCACTGATGCTTCTTATTTTTTTATTTTTTATTTTTTATCTTTTTGCCTCTTATTTTTTTTATTTAACCTTCTGCCTTGGTCTTTCCTGCAACAGATTTGGAAGCCTTTCTGTATTCTTTTAAATTTTCTTTTTCCTTCTATTTAGAGTTTTCTGTTTTGGTGGGCATAGCCTCCTCCTCCAAGTTATACCTTCCTTCTTCTGTGAAATAAAATGTCCTATTTTATGGGAACAATATTTACTGAGTAGACCTTTATGCTTCATATCCATTAAGAGATGTTTTATAATTAGCAACCATATCAATGGTTAACGTGAACACTTGCACAAGTGCACCACAATATGGCATTCATTTCATTTGAATTTTATCTCCTTCTTCCAGCTGGTATTACAGAATCATAAATGAGTAATTCTTCGGTCGTCTGTATCTCATAACCACTTATTTGTCTTGTTATATAATATATTACTCCTTCCTCATGTACCTTTTTCTTTTTAATTGTGTTTTCTTTCATCTTGATGTAATCTCTTTAATTACATAAAATTGCCATTTATGGAACTTGAAGTTGCATAATAACACTATTGGAACTGCATTTGTACTACAATTGCTGATTATGATTTTATACTGGTTATATTTTTTTATATAAATGATCATTGTAATTCTTGATATACTATTTTTATAATTTATCAGTCTTTTGTTATTTATAGTGATTGAAAATTTAATTTAATTTTTTAATTAATTGTTTTTTTTAATTGTTCATTTTTAGTGACAGAAAAATTAAATTAATTTTTATTTTTTAAATTAATCATTTTTAGTGACTAATATATCGACCAAAAATTAAAATATATATTTTCAATTGATCGTTTTTTAGAGACTGAAACAGTGATAAAAAATTAAATTAATTTTTATTTTTTGAATTAATTAATTTTGGCAACCAATATAGCAATTGAATAATTAAATTAATTTTTTATAATAATTTTTTAGCGATCAAAATAAAGACTGAAATATTATTTTATTATTATTATTTTGTAAGAATTTATTTTTTATCAACCAAAATAACGACTTAACAACTAACTTCATCTTTTACTTTTTAGCAATCAAAATAATTATCAAATAACTAACTTTATTTTTTAATTTTTTGTTGATGTTTTAGTAATTGAAATAGGGACTAATATTAATTTTGGTCCCCTTTAGTGAATGGATCATTGACTACTAATGTCAATAGTCGTTGAATTATACGGTTGTGAAATGGTTAAGGATTAAGATTTTTGCAATGGTCAATACTAGATTGCCAATTTGGTCGCTAATGTATTTAGCTACTAGTTTCCAAAATTAGTGATTGGTTTTTTTTAAATTTAATAACTAATGTTGGTGGTTGCTAAAATTTTTTTTTTTTTTTGTAGTGGATCGATTTTATGTCCAATTCACAAATGAATAATTAAATCACAATTATGAACATATAATGCAACTAAAAGAGTTTGCCAATATTTTATATTAGTCCAGCCATAACCTATGACTTACATCCAATTCTCAACCCACAATTGAGATTTTCCACTATGCCAAACTATTACATAACAACAAACATTTTATACTTAAGGCAACCTACCTTAACATCCCCTCACAATATGCCTCTTTTTAAGCACTCTTGACCTCGCCCTTAGGGATCACTGATAAGCTCATTTTTAGTTGTTTCAACGCACATCAAATAACTAAAGTTAACTATAGTATAACCAACCCTAGGTCGATTTTTCTCAAGGACAGAGTGTGCTTAATTGTGATTTGGTGTGAAGTGAAATGACGTAGAATCTGAGGTGTAAAGTACTGACTCGTCTCGGCAATGGTCAAGTTTCTCTCGACAGAAACTGAGTCGATATGATCTCGGCAGAGATCTATCCGACTTGGTTTCGGCTGAGTGCAGACAGATACTAAAGAGACAAACTATCTCTATCTCGGACTAAAAAGCAGTAAATGAGGGGGGTTGGAATGCAAGTAAAGCAGAAAGTAAACTAAAACTATGAATGCAGTGAACATATACTAATGCTACTGATTTTACTATTATTATTATTATGATATAATTGTGCTCATGTTCAGTTCTATTAGTGCAAGTCCAGTCCAATTTCCTCACTCCTGTTCTCAGTTCATATCAGCCTTCGATATTCTTATCACGATCGCCAAAGATTCATCCATTGTCATACCGAGGAATTATGCAATCGCTACCTCATTAGTTGGCAGTGATTAAGTACAGAGTTGATTTTAGGTTCTCAATCAACATTCGTTAAGTGATTACCTACTAAATTAGTTAAACCAGTTCGGATCGGCTTAGCTTAACATTATGCACATCTTAAATGCAATCGTGATTCAATCCGTGAATTACAGAAGAGGAAGGGAATAGAGATAAGAAATGCAAAATGAAATTGATTAATAGAAAACAGAGTACAAACACAGTGGTCTGAATTCAGGTGGATCCATCTTCCACGACGATCGCCATGGTTGATGGTGGTGGTTCACCTCCGGTAGCCTAAGTGTTGAGGATCAAATCCACCAGAGTACATTGGAATCCCAAACAGTCCCCTCTGACAGACTTCGGCTTCCCAGTCTCAAACCTGTACTTCCTCGATCGAGAGAAACACCATTGCAGCACCGCGCACCACAGTAAATGAAGGAAAACGAGAGTGAGAGAATGGATACAATGAGAGTGTGTAGTAAGTGAATTCAAAGACCCCTAAAAAGTGCACAACTTCTTCTATATATACACGAGCTGTGACTTGCTACTCCTAACGATTCCTAACAGAATTACAACATGAATTGCCTATTCTATCCTTGCGTAACTTGCGCTGCAAGCTTCTCCAGAAGTGACGTGGCAGTTGAGTTGGAGCTGAGGTGGCCTTGAGCTGGATAGCTGACTTGGATAGCGTCTTTGGGTTGCTCCTTATTGGACTGCACCTACTTGGGCTGCTGGGCCGTGAAGCTTGGCATGATCTGGTTTGGCTGAGATGGAGTCAGTCTTGGCCAAGACGACTTCATCTCGGTTGAGTCTTCTCATGATGGACCCGAGAACATCTCGACTAACCTGCAAGAAAAGAAAGAGTTAGCTAAGATCCTCGAATTAGCACAGATTTGTATTTTTTCTATTTTTAGGTCCATAATATGAATCTCAGCTAACTTTTAATTCTTAAGCACAAGATAGTCTTGTAGACATCCTTCTTAGGTCCATAAAAGATGCATAACTTGTGACTTATCAATCACATACATTAAGAAATCTAAGATACAATAGCATACCTTTTTTTACACTCAAGGCAACCTACATCGACAACCCTTCTTAGAAAGTCTCTACCTATATCACTCAAATAAAACCCTTTAAGGGAAAACCCTTAAATACAAAAGGAAAATCAAAACCTTGTTTCTCAACCAATAATTATCCTTTATGATTGTAACAACCGGTCATATGGCCCAGTCCCAGTAAGAGGAGCATCTCAACCCAATAAGGTACCATGACCTAGAAGAAGGGGGACTTTGAGCTAGCCAACCTCCCTACAGTTGGGCTGGTCTAATTGACCAATCTGCTCCAGGAAACATGCAGCCCATAAGCCAATAAAGAGTTCGTTAAAACAATTATGAATTGGTTAGGAGGTAGCTTAAAATGCAAGCAACCCACCCACATATATACTAAACTAGGGCAGGTTTAGAGGCTGATATGGAATTAGTGATATGTACTCTAAGACGAGAACAGTGGCGCCCATTGTGGGTCTCGGTGAAACTTTTCTCGACTCCTGCAAGATTGGGGGACCAAGTGGGAAGTTTAGGATCTACGAAGGAAGAAAGGAGTGACAATGCCCATGACGCAAAATCAGGCGACAAGTTCTACCAATGAAGGCGAGGAAGATACCCTATAAAAGCTACTCCGAGTAGTGGCATCACTGCAAGCCTGCAGTGACGAGCACTATCGGTTCAGTGCCAAGGCAGAGTAATGACAGCTCGAAGTGGAGGAGAGGCACCGCTTGTTGAGAAGCGGCACATGGAGGCTATGAAAGCGGCTGAACAAAGGGAAGAAGAGCTCCGTCGCCAAATAAGAATGATGAAGGCAGTAGCAGAAAAGCCGGGAGGAGGAGTGGGGTGCCAACGGCATGTACCCAAGCTTTTTGGGGCCAACCATTTAGTGAGGAAATTGATGGGACTCCCATTTCCGCTAATTTTCGTGAAGTAGTTGTAGAGCCATTTGACAGAACTCAGGATCCTCATACACTCATCTACAAGCCTTTTAAACCCAGATGTACATCAGTAGAGGAAATGACTCCCTTAGCTGCAAATTGTTTGCAAGTACCCTACGAGGAGTGACTATGCATTGGTTAGCAACTCTTCCGCCTCGCTCCATCAGGTCATTCAACGACTTGGCCGCCTCATTTATTTCATAGTTCACAACGAACAAGGTCAAATGACTGGAGATGACTGACCTATTCGATATCAGGCAAGTAAAGGGTGAGACCCTTAAGAGTTATCTGGCTCGATTCAATAACGCCACGGTTCGGGTGAATGACCCAAATTAGAAGTTTTTCGTAAAAGCCTTTTAAAAGGGTTTGAGAGCTGGCCAGTTCAGTAATTTCCTGGCATTGAGGAGGCTATAGAGCATGGAGGAGATAAGGACGCATGTCGAGAAGCATATCAAGGCCGAGGAAGACTAAGCAGACCAGTTCGAGGTCAAACAATAGTTTGGCCCGCGGGAGCCCAGGCCTGCAATTCCCGAAGGTCAAAAAGGGGAGGCAAAGCACCCGACCCAGCCCCAACCATGGGACTACCCCTTGACCTCCACTCTTTTGAGAGAGAAGAGAGCATAGATACTACGGGAGATATGCCACACACGATTGTTGAAGTTCCCAAAGGAAGTGAAGGGCCGAGTGTAGGAGGCAACCGACAAGACTGGTACGAGTTCCACAGAGCATACAACCACTCCATAGAGGAATGTCAGACCTTGTAGGAATAGATTGAAAGGCTAATCTAGGAGGGACACCTAGGTCGTTACGTCCTAGGCAGAGACGAGAAATACCGTACGAGCCCGAGGCTAGCCAAAAAGGAGGTCGGGGACGAATCATGTAGAGGTGGCCGAGACGACGCGAGAGGAAGAGACGGAGGGAAAGGAGTAGGTCAAGGCAGAGAATGGATACCCGACACCAAAGCATCATCACCACCATTTCAGGTGGAGGTGCCAGCATGGCCAAGGGAAGTTCAAGTCGAAGACGAGGATCACGTGACGTGCTAGCAGTACGTATGAAGGTCGGCGCTACCCCACCCCTGGTCATCAATTTGGTGAAAGGGATATGAGGTATGAGCCACCTCAACAAGATGAGCCCATGGTGATATCAGTAGTAACTACCGAATACAAAGTCAAGAGGGTCCTGATCGATTAGGAGAGTTTGGTTAACATCCTGTATTGATCGACTTATAGGAAGTTGGGGCTCCCGCCAACCAGCCTAGAAGTATGCTCAGGAATGATGTACAGGTTCATCAGCAAACAGGTGATGATAAAGGGAGTCATAGAGTTGAAAACCGCATTTGGAGAACATGGCCATGCACATAGCATCCTAGTACTATACACGATGGTGGACGTAGAGGCATCATACAACATAATCATGAGAAGACTAGCCCTGAACAAATTGGGAGCAGTATTCTCTACGCTACACTTATGTATGAAGTACCTGGTCGAATAGGAAGTAGGCAGAATATGGGCCGATCACCGAGTTTCCCGACGATGTTATGAAGACAGCCTAAGAATAGGATCTCGACTTGGATCCCCGTTGTGAGCCCGAGCATGAGAGGCCTGTACCGGCCGAGGACTTGAAGGATGTCAATATTGGACCTTGGCTGACTCGCAAGACCAGGATAGGCACGACATTAGCGAAGGAGGAGGAGAGTCATCTTGTGTCTTTTCGCTGGAGGGACAGGGATGTGTTTGCATGGTCTCCAACCGACATGCCTGGGATCGACCCAAAGTTCTTGTGCCATCACCTCTCGGTATCCCTAGAGTCACAGCCAATCACCTAGAGGAAGAGGAAGTTAAGGGAAGAGAAGCGAAGGGCTGCCAGAAAGGAGACAAGCAAATTACTTGCTGTAGGGTTCATTAGGGAGATACAGTACCCTACTTGGCTAGCCAATGTAGTCATGGTAAAAAAGGCTAGCGGTAAATGGCGAATGTGCACAAACTACATCGACTTGAATAAAGCTTGGCCCAAAGGTCCATACTCATTACCTAGCATTGACCGGTTGGTGGATGGGCGTCAGGCTTTACCCTTCTAAGTTTCATGGACGCGTACTTAGGGTACAATCAAATCAAAATACATCCCCGTGACAAATCCAAAACCATCTCCATAACTGACGCTGGGACTTTCTGCTGTAAGGTGATGCCATTCGGATTAAAAAACGCGGGGCGACATACCAACGCCTGATGGACAATATCTTCGAGGAAATAATAGGCATTGATGTGGAGGTGTACGTGGACGATATGGTGGTAAAGTCCACGATGACAGGAGAACACTGCAGTGCCCTAGAAAGAGTTTTCCAGGTTTTGAGAAAATATTAGCTTAAATTAAACCCGGAAAAGTGCTCCTTCGGGGTTCAAGCAGGAAAATTCTTGGGTTTCATGCTCATTTAGAGGGGGATAGAGGCTAACCCGAAAAAGTGTCAAGCTATCACCAACATGAGGAGTCCACAAACGGTGAAGGAGGTCCAATAATTAGTGAGGAGAATCCTAGCTTTATCTCGATTCCTGTCTCGGTCAGTGGAGACGATCATACCCATTTTTAACACCCTCAAGAAAGGAGAGAGTTTTGCATGGACAGTCGAGAGTGAGGAGGCCTTTTTGAGGTTGAAAGCAATGCTGGTAACCCCTCCAACCCTCACGAAGTTGACCTCAGGTATACCTCTTCTAGTTTATACATTTATATCTAATGACGACGTTAGTGCAGTAATAGTCCAAGAAAGGGAAGGGAGGCAGCACCAAGTCTATTTTATTAGCAAGGTCCTACAGGACGCAGAAAGGAGGTACCAAAGAATTGAGAAGGCAACCCTCGCCCTTATAATCACCTTGAGGAGACTCCGCACATACTTTCAAGGGTACAACATAGTCGTATGGACTAACTTGCTTATTAAGTAGGTGCTAAGGAAACTGAACTTGGTAGGGAGGATGGTAGTGTGGAGCATCCAGTTGTCCGAGTTTGACATCTCCTACGAAAACAGAGGTCATATTAAAGCCTAAGCACTAGTTGACTTCATCACCGAGATGACGGCTATGGGATCGGTCACCAGTGAAGACAGCGAGTGGTTCTTATTTGTAGATGGGGCATCTAATCAGGTGGGGAGCGGAGCAGGCATAATATTGGAGGGCCTAAATAGAGTGTTAATCGAGCAATCATTACACTTTGAGTTTAAGAGCAGCAACAATCAAGTCGAGTATGAAGGATTGCTGGCCGGGATGAAGCTAGCCAAGGAGTTGGAGGCAAATATTAGCTTAAATTAAACCCGGAAAAGTGCTCCTTCGAGGTTCAAGCAGGAAAATTCTTGGGTTTCATGCTCACTAAGAGGGGGATAGAGGCTAACCCGAAAAAGTGTCAAGCTATCATCAACATGAGGAGTCCACAGATGGTGAAGGAGGTCCAATAGTTAGTGAGGAGAATCATAGCTTTATCTCGATTCCTGTCTCGGTTAGTGGAGACGATCATACCCATTTTTAACACCCTCAAGAAAGGAGAGAGTTTTGCATGGACAGCCGAAAGTGAGGAGGCCTTTTTGAGGTTGAAAGCAATGTTGGTAACCCCTCCAACCCTCACGAAGTCGACCTCAGGTATACCTCTTCTAGTTTATATATTTATATCTAATGACGACGTTAGTGCAGTAATAGTCTAAGAAAGGGAAGGGAGGCAGCACCCGGTCTATTTTATTAGCAAGGTCCTACAGGACGCAGAAAGGAGGTACCAAAGAATTGAGAAGGCAACCCTCGCCCTTATAATCACCTCGAGGAGACTCCGCACATACTTTCAAGGGTACAACATAGTCGTATGGACTGACTTGCCTATTAAGTAGGTGCTAAGGAAACTGGACCTGGTAGGGAGGATGGTAGTGTGGAGCATCCAGTTGTCCGAGTTTCACATCTCCTACGAAAACAAAGGCCATATTAAAGCCCAAGCACTAGTTGACTTCATCACCGAGATGACGACTATGAGATCGGTCACCAGTGAAGACAGCGAGTGGTTCTTGTTTATAGATGGGGCATCCAATCAGGTGGGGAGTGGAGCAAGCATAATATTGAGGGCCTGAACAGAGTGTTAATCGAGAAATCATTACACTTTGAGTTTAAGACCAGCAACAATCAAGTCGAGTATGAAGGATTGCTGGCCGGGATGAAGCTAGCCAAGGAGTTGGAGGCAAAAATCTTGACGGTAAAGAGCGACTCAAAATTGGTGATAGGCTAGGTGAATGAGGAATACTAGGCGAGAGATCCTCAGCTGGCAAAATATTGGGAGAAGGCGACAAAAATGCGATCACATTCGAGAAATTCACACTCCTCCCCGTGCCATGAGAGTAGAACGAAAGGGTCGACTTGCTATCGAAGTTGGCTAGTACCCAGAAAATAGGGTAGCAAAGGTTAATCATTCATAAGAACATAAGCCGGTCGATGATTGAAGAGCGGGGAGTGTGCTGCGTGGAAGGGAAAAAGACGTGGATGAGCCTAAATTGACCCCAAATTGGGCAATTGAAAATCACACGAACTGCAGACAACAATAAATTGACCCCAAATTGGGAGGGCCCCTTTAGGGTGACAAAGGAAGTAAGAAAGGGAGCATACCACATAGAGCATCTCGATGGCATGAAAATTCCCTAAACATGGAACGCGATTAATCTTTGAATGTTTTACAATTGAACCAATGTACTAACAATCGAAATCAAATAAAAAACATATTCAACAACACATCCTCGAGAGACCTGTAAGAGGCCGACCATCTAGGTTTGTCCCGGGCAATTAAAGATAAGACCTGTAAGAGGCTGACCACCAAGGCTGGTCCTGGGAATGAAGATGAGACCTGTAAGAGGCCGTCCATTTAGGCTTATCCCGTGCTATTGAAGATGAGGCCTATAAGAGGTTGGCCACCAAGGCTAGTCCCGGACACGAGAGACCTGTAAGAGGCTGGCCACCAAGGCTGGTGTCAGGCATGAAGGTGAGACCTGTAAGAGGCTGGTCACTAAGGCTGGTATGGGGCATGAAGATGAGACCTGTAAGAGGCTGACCACCAAGGCTGGTCCTGGGCATGAAGATAAGACTTGTAAGAGGCCAACCACTAAGGCTGGTCTTGGGCATAAATATGAGATCTGTAAGACGTCGACCACCAAGGCTGGTCCCAAGCGTGAAGATGGGACCTGTAAGAGGCTGGCCACCAAGGCTGATCTTGGACATGAAGATAAGACCTGTAAGAGGCTGACTACCAAGGCTAGTCTAGGGCATGAACATGAAACCTATAAGAGATTGGCCACCAAGGCTGGTCCGGGGCATGAAGATGAGACTTGTAATAGGCCAGCCACTAAGGCTAGTCCCGAGCATGAAGATAGGACCTGTAAGAGGTCAGCCACCAAGGCTGATCCTTGGCATGAAGATGAGACCTGTAAGAGGCTGGCCACCAAAACTGGTCTCGAGCATGAAGATCAGACCTGTAAGAGGTTGGCCACTAAGGCTGGTCCCGGGCACAAGAGACCTGTAAAAGGCCGGCCATCTAGGCTTGTCCCGAGCAATTGAAGACGAGACCTGTAAGAGGTTGACCATCAAGGCTGGTCCCAGGCACGAAAGACTTGTGAAGGGTTGATCCATAGACCCCCTATAGGCGAGATAAGTAAAGACGTGATAGAGACAAGCCGATCAAGGCTGTCCAGGAACCAAACAAGATAATTAAAAACCTATAAAAGGAGCGCCCATTCAAGGCTGGACCCATGGAAGCTAAAGACGTAAGACCTCTAAACAACCAGCCGGTAAGGATGCCCTTGACACTCAAGTCCAAAAACCACCCGGTATATTAAGAAATCATAAATAGTACAAAGGAAGATTACAACATTATTTAAAATGCAGACGCAAAATCAAATAAAAGGACCTAGCACTAAGCAAGAGAGTTTGGGGGAGACTCAGCTTGAACCAGCTTGCCATCCATAATCTCCTTGAAGTGTCCACAACCAGATGAAGGAAAGCCACCTGCTCCAAAGCCGCGGCGAAACCCTCTTCAAATTGCTCAACAATGGCAAGTCCACACTCGTCTAGGGCAGCGTTCTTATCCTTTAGAAGGTGGTCCCTCTCCTGGAGTTCCTCCTTCAGCCAAGACACCTCATCATCCTTCCACCCCCTCAATTATGAAAGAGCTGCCTCCGTCGATACCTTGTCCACCAACAACCCCTCCTTCTCCTGCTGTATAGCAAGGACCTGAGCATTCAGAGCATCCTAGGCATGCTCCAAGTCCCGTTGGGCCAGCATTAGATCCTTGGTTTGCTCCATGGCCTGGTGGAGCTCACTCTGCAAACTCATTGTCGCATCCCGATAGTTGTTTATTTTTCCTTGGGCATCAGTGTAATCAACTGACAGCTTCAAAAGGGCCTTATGAGCCCTCTGGTTCTTCTCGGCCAGGGACTTCCGATGGGCCTCCAAGCTCCCAAACTCCAATTCAACAGCTCAGGATAACGCTAACGAATACTCGACATACCTTTGGATGACCTCTAGCACCCCTGGCAACCCCAGCTCTTTGGCCTTATGGCGGTCAGAAAGGGCAGCCAGGTTTTGATCCACCATGTCACCAATGGCGAAATTAGGGGTCCAAATCAGGAGGCTCAGATGTTGGCTGGCCATGATCGCCCCCAGTCGTTGTCATCATAAGCGGTCATGCCACTAGCTCCAATAAAGCCTCCAAGTGCGAAGTCCCCAACATCACCAGCCTTAGTGCCGGTAGTGACCATCCGCTTCAAGGGCCGCTCCTGGCTCTCTAGAGCCCCCTCCTCAACCAAGTGTTTGGCAGTAGAGTCACCAGCATCAATGTTCGCATACCCTAGAGAGCCGTTGGAAGAGTCCAGTGCAATTATGGGAGGGGAAAGGACAATCTCCTTGGTCGGCCGAGAGGGTTCCGATCGGGCAGCGGCCAAAGGAATGGCCTCTACAATCGCCCCTACCGCAGCCGCAACTGGGGAGCACGAAGCTCTTTTCTTCAAGGCCATCAAGTCCTTAGCGAAGTAACCTATCCAGGAAAGCACACATTAGAAAGCCGGAACGAAGCCAAATATATATATATATATAAGAAAAGCATATACATGAACATATATATATATAACAATAACGAGCTAATCACCCTTATTCGTTATAAGTGTTGAGCAAGAGAGTGTGGGCAGACGACTAAGCTCTTCTACAAACTCTTCCTCCCAATCCTCCAAACCGACACGATCGACTAATCTGACCAGTATAGAGGGAAGAGAGGATTCCCGGATTCGTGAAAGAGAAGGCTAGGTCTGGAGCTGCTGGGAGCCATCTGGAAGAAGCGATCCTTGAAGAACTTGTAGCTCTCATGGAAAGGCTTTATCAGCTTATGTCGAGGCTGGCTGCTCAAGGACGTTCAGCTGACCTTCTCTACTTGGCGTAGGGAGAAAAACCAAAAGAAGACGCTGAGCGAAAGGCTCCCTCCCATATCCTCATACAAGAGCTCAAAGGCCTGTACAAAGGTCCAATTGTTGGGATGAAGCTGGGTAGGGGCGATGTTCAGCACCCATAGCATCGCTCGCTCGAAGTCGATAAAAAGAAGCTTGATGCCCAACTTCAAGAATAAGGTGTCATAAAAATAAAAGAACGAGCCCTTAGCGTCCTCTAGCCACTCGTAGACGAACTTGTCCGATCAGCAAGGCAAAACCTCAATTGATCAAAGGTTGCGTCGTCAGATAGCGTCGACCATCCCCACCAAGGATTCAAGGCGAGTGCAAGTAGAATAGACCCTTGTCACACCAGGGTCAATCCATGAGGGCAATCCTCCCGAGAAATCACTCTCCTCCGCCTCGCAGATCTAGACTTTGAAGGGGACCTCCTTTTCTGTTGCCGGAGTAGCAAAGCATTGAGGCTCATTCCCTTGTGCAGAGGAGTCGCTGGCCACCACGTCACTTAGGTTGGAAGAACCAGAAGACCCATTAGAGAGGCTCCCTACGACTAAAATGCGAGGGTCAACCAAGAGACCCAAGCCAAAAAAAAGGGGGAAAAAGAAAAAAAATCTCTCCCCTAAAGGAGAAAAACCCAAAAAAATGGTAACCAAGCAGAAACACACACAGGCAGACAAGAGAAACAACAAGGCTTACCTCCTCGTTTGGCCATCAAGAGTAGTTGGTGGGCTGAAAGTGGAAAGGAGTAAGTAGGCAAAGTGATGAAGACACAAGAGGCTGCAGAGCTCGCGTAGAAGACACAAGAAAACCCAGAGAGCAAAGGATGTGAGAGGCGTTCGAAGGTATGCAAAGGAAAGAGGGAAATCGAAGAAAGAAAGAAAAAGGCCAAATAACGTGGATGGAAAGCGAAAAGATAGGGCAATGATTGACAGTTGCACAGGAGAGGAGGTGAGGCGCAGACGCATTTGAGAGGGGCGTGAACAACCAAGCGTACGAAGACAACCAGCCATTCAGGCCATGGGACACGGCCGGGGATTAAGGTTGGCATGGCCGACTGGCAGAAGGTCGTGAGGCATGTCCAGCCGACATAAGGCGAAAGGAAAAATTAAGCTCCTCACCCACGGTTAGAAGCTTGAGGGGATGTGTACCGGCCGACCATATGGCCTAGCCCAATAGGAGGAGATTCCCGACCTAATAATGCACCATGACCCAGAAAAGGGGAAGGGGACTTTGCTAGCCAACCTCCCCGCAGTTGGGCTGGTCCAATGGACCAATCTGCTCCAGGAAACATGTGGCCCATAAGCCAACAAAGAGTTCGTTAAAACATTTACGAGTTGGTTAGGAGGCAGCTTGTAGTGCAAGCAACCCACCCACATATGTACCAGACTAGGCCAGGTCTAGAGGTTGATATGGAATTAGTGACTTATACTTTAGGACGAGAACAATGATCTAACACTCTTTTTCAAGCAATAATTATTCTTTAGAATTATATCTTAGTTAATTTATTTTGGAAAAACCTTTCTCTTTTTATATGGTTTGTAGAGATAAATAATATTTTATTTTAAAAACCCTTAATATGATGACAATCCTTAATATTCTATTTTGATAATATAAAATATGTGAATATGATTTAGATAAAAAAAAAACTTTGAAATCTCATTTTTATTACTAAGACTCAAGTTTTAATTTTTAAATCTCATTTCTATTGCTAAGACTCAAGTTCTTTATAAGATGTGTTTTTGAAAACTTTTAATGCATAAACTCGATTATGTCCCAAAGAACTCAAGTTTTCTTCATGAGACTCGAATCTTACAATGATTTATTTTAGTCTTTTACTCATTTTAGCCTAAATGCGAGATTTTTAAGTTTTTAAGTCTTTTCTTATGAAATTGATTTATTTAATCATCTCTTTAGAAAATCAATTTTTGTTTTAGTTACCTAGATGAATCATTTGAGCCAAACTTGGTTGAGATGTAGAGTAATTACATAAAATACTCAAGGCATGGGCTTTAGTCTTCATTATTTCACTTAGTCTTCTATGAGTTTTTCCTTTTTTTCTCATCCTGTCTCTTGTTCTCATAAAATTGCTTTATTTGTTAGTTTTGTCAAGCTTGTTTCTTGTCACTAATAGTGTTATTCAATCACAAATCACCACCATGTTAGGTTTGTTGACTTTTTAAAATAATGAACAAAGTCATAGATGATTAATGATTGGATAACAATATAAAATTAATTTACAATATTTTTATTATTAAATTCTTAATTAATTATTTTTATATAATATTATTAAATTCTTAATTAATTATTTTTATAATTATATAATTAACTTGTTTTTTAAGAAAAATAATTAACTTTTTTTAAAGACAAATAATTAAGTTACTACGTACAAATTTTGAAAATTATATTATTTCATTTTATTACAAACATAACAAAGTGTAATAAAATAAAAACAAACCATGAATATAAGTACTAATGTCTAGGTCCTCAAATTCAAAAATTTTCCATTGAAAAAATATTTATTTTTTAATCATTCTCCATGCAATTGCGCGAAGCTGCTTCACTCCATTCCTCAGAGAAAAGAAAAGCGATCCATCAAGAGGTTCTCTAATTCCAAGCCTCAGAGTCTCATCAATCCAATGATAGATGGGTTAAGGAAACCCAGAAGAAGAAATATTAAATAGTTTAAAGATTTAATAAGATGAAGTTAAAATATTATTTTATTTACATTTTAATTTCTCGAAAAATATTTTAATTTCTTGGAATTAGAATGATGACCCTAGTAGAATTATCATTGGCAGCTATTAAATTATAAAATTATACATCTCTATGGTGATCAAATGAAAAATATCAATTGTATTTTTATATATGTTTTAATCATTATTTATTTTATTAATATTATTCATCGAATTTCAACAATTTTTTTAACCGTTATAGTTAAAAAAAAATTTATATCAGACTTTAAATTATTCATTATAAATCTAAAATATAATTTATATTTTAAAAATATTTATTTATTAAAAATTTTAATTATATATAACTTATATATTTAAAAAGTTATCTACTATATATTTTAATTATATAAAAAATATTTATTTTATAGAGTATATAGATTAACATACTAGTAAAAATATCAACACGAAAAAATATTTGTGGGAAAAAATCAATATCTTAAATAGATTTTAATATTTCAAGAGATTTTTGAGTCATAAATATATTGGATTCATAAAAAAAAAAAAAGGTGAGAAGACATATCTCACTTATTTTTGTTTTTTTTAACTCTTATTTTACAATTAAATTTATTTATTTATATGTTCTATATGAAATTAAAATATTCTTATATTAATAAAGATGTCATTTTTAAGGGTTTAATTTTCTATTTATTATCACTGTAAACAAATTTAGATGTTGAATTATCTATAAATTAGAAATTATTTTATAGATAACTTCTAAATTACTTATTATAAAAATAACAAATTTTATTATGTATGATAATTTGTAATTAAAAATAATATAAATAAATTTTATATTATTAATATATTTTAATAAAATTTTAAATTAATATAATTTTATATAATTTATTTATTAATACTCGTTCTTTTATATGAATAAAAATATTCTGCAATGACAGAGATGTCATTCTATACATTAATACAATGTCATAAACATGTAAATTGTAATAATTATTTTACAAAAGTAAAACAAAATGTGACATAATGACGGAACTGGCTAAATTAAATTTGGACCACTCTTATGTTTTAGTTGGATTAAGAAATTATTTTCTGTCATTGTAGAATGTATATAATTTTTTAAACTTTTCCATGTATATATGAAATTTAAATTTTATTCAAATAATATAAATATCCAAATAAGAAAATATTTTAATTTTAAATAAATTTTTAGTTAAAATTAATAAATAATTTATATTTTATTGTCAAAATTAATAAAAACTCTTATTTTAATTTTAAAGCAATTTTAAGTAAAGAAAAAAGGTAAGCATTAAATACACAAGCTCTGAAGTTAACGGATAATGAATATTATTAAAAATTGATTAAAAGGTTTAGCAACTCATAGTAGTGCGGAAAACCAAATCCTCTAGTTAAAAATAATTTAATTTTAAGAAATTTGTTGTTAAAAATAATAAATAATTTTTACTTTATTGTCAAAATTAAAAAAAAAAAGCTGTTATTTCAAGTTTAAAGTAATTTTAAATAAAGAAAAAAATAAACCATTAAATGCACAAGCTCCGAGTTTAACAAATACTAAATAATTTTTTTAAAAGTTTATTAAAAGGTCTAAACAAAAAATGATTAAAATAGAAAATAGAGACAACTTTACTCACTTTTATGCTATTATATATTTACAAAGTCAAAAGTAAGGATCTTTAAATAAATAAAAATATTAAAATATTAAAAGTAGATTATATGAAACCCTTATTCTAGACAAACGATTGAAAATCTAGTGTCAATTAAATCCATTCAAATCTTAAAATAAAGAAGAGTCTAAGTTCTTACTTTTTTTGTTTTATTTTACTTCTAATCTCAGCACCTAGTAGATGTGTAAGTGTAAATTACATATTATATCTTAATCTTTGGTTTATTATGTTATCACTAGCGGAGCTAGAAGATTTTGTCTGAGGGATTAGATGTAAAATTAAAATTAAATTTAAAATTTAAAATTAGTATATTAAATTTAATTAATAACTAAAATATTTATAATAATTTAACTACATTTATGATAATTATATTTATGTAAATTAAAAAAAAATCAAGATTATAATGATACAACGAAAGAAAAAGTGTTTCAGTTTTAAAAATTTAGATAGGAAAATTTGTAATATTTGTAGACACTACATCTCAATTTTTAAAAACATTATTCATCGTTAAATTTTGTAAAACAAAATTTAAATTTTAATATGAATACAATAAGAATAATAAATTAATCTTTATGTATTATTACCATAAACAAATTTATATTATCAACTAATTAATTTTTTTAAAATATAATTTTAAAAATAGTTATTATAAAAGTCAACAATTTTATTATATATAATTATATAATGTAAAATTTTTTATATTATTAATATAATTAAATTAAATTATAAAAATAATATGTTCTCTCTTAAATAATAATAGAGATAAGAAAATAAGAGAAAAGAAACGTGTGAGATGATATGATGAAAAACAAGAAATAAATTTTTTTTTTTGAAAACAGAATTATAAAAAATAAAACTGTATACAATTATTGTTAAATATATATATATATATATATATATATATATATATATATATATATATATATATATATATATATATATATATATATATATATATATATATATATATATATATATATATATATATATATATAAATATTTGAGAGGGTGAAGCAATGCCACCTTAGCATTACAAATGACTCCATTCCTAATTAGTAGAGCTAAAAAAATTTGTAATCCACACTTAAATACATGTAGAGGTAAAAAAATCACCACCTTTTAAATTAAAAGATTTGAGCTAAAAAATTATTATTTGAAGGTTATGTATTATATTACTTAGTTATATTTTTATCTTGATAAAAATTTCTTTATATTAATATTTGAAATTTTTGTTTATAAAAGACATAACTTTAGTGAGAAATATATTAAATTAGATTATAAAATTAAAACTTTCATCCTCCTCAAAATATTTTTTTCTTATATAATTTAATTTCCTGAAATATATAGTCAATTATTATATAATGATTTAAGTTAGATAAAAAAAATTATATAACTATTAAAAAATAGTAAAAGAATGGAATTATTTAACAATATATTTTTCTTTTTCATTATTTATTTTACTTATTGGCAATATACCATCTAAAAGAAAAAAATAATAATAATAATAATAATAATAATAATAATAATAATAATAATAATAATAATAATAATAATAATAATAATAATAATAATAATAATAAAATAAAATAAAATAAAATAAAATAAATAAATAAATAAATAATATAAATCCAAGTTATTCTACAAAATACAAGTTCATTTATTAATTAAATTTTTTGTTGTTGGTTTAACGAGATTTGTTTTGTGTGATTCAGAAATTCTATTTGTTATCAAAATTTCACTTGTATTTTTTCTACTAAAATTTCACTACATTACTAAGACATTAGACTGAACTTTTAAAATTTAAAATATATATATTTTGTTTTGTTTCTGTAACCAAGTTCTTATAAATTAATACCATGTGGAATGAATTTCAAAGTTCATAAAAAATTCTTACAAATGTGAAATCAATGATATGCTAATGGATGACTTACAAAATAGTAAAAGAATGACATGAAAAACTTAACAATTCAAATGTGGAACAAAAACTATAACCCATGAATTGTTTATTTTGTAAATGTTTTTTTTTTATTTTATATTATTTGGTTTATTTTTTATTTTTTATGTATTTAGTGCAAAATTTGGTCTAGTAACTTGCTAATAGGTTAGTTTATTTTATAATATGTTAAGTCATTAATTTAGTGGTTTTAATAGTGATTTTTTTTTTCTTTTAAGTATATTACATTGTTCTTTAGTTTTGTATAGTTATATTTGATGAATTTTGTTTATGTTGGTTAATTTTGTAAGTAGTTATTACATTTGACTTTATAATTTAATGTCATACAACATATATTATATTATTATTTTACTTGTTGATTGTACATTACAAAAGATAATATATATAAATACTATGTTCTCTATTTTCAAATCAATATTAATTTGAATTATGATATACTTGTGTTTATTTTAAAAGTCAAATACCTTATTACTCTAAGATTATATTTTATGACAACGAATAGAAACTTATTCATCAACACTCCTTATATACTTACTTAACATTAGACATATAATATATACCAAGTGGGATTAGTATTTTCATTTTACAATTCATCAAACATTGATGGAACATCTATTTCATTATATGATCACTATGACTTTATAGACTAACTAAATGATTTATTTTCAAATTTGAGATCACCAATGCAATCCAAATACCGTTACACATCCATAGATCTAATAATCAAATGTTGTCATTAGCAATTACTAGTTAAAAAGAAAAGTTTTCAATGAAGCTACACCATAAGATACTTATAATTTAGTATTATTTTCATAAGGTCCTAGATATGAAATTAAAAGAGTGAGTTCACAAATAATTATAACTAATTAGTAATGTGAAATTGAAAAACAAAACAAAAGAAGAAAATTGAGGTAGAGGTTAGCTTTGTTTCCACACTCAAGAAATAAAATTGTAAAAATGACTCGTTAATAAGAAACATGAATCCTTAAGTAATTAATATTTGGTAGTAATAACTATACTTAACTACAAAATATTAGTTAGTTATTTTTATAGATTAAGTATTTGATTTAAACCAAAATAGATAAATTTAAATTGAAATAAGATTCTTTCATGCAAAAACAACAATAATAGGTTTGTTTTACATCACTTGTACCTTCATGGGTTAATTGCTATATATCCTACATCTCCTTGATGGTTTTATAGTTTGAGATAATATGAAACTCATCTATTGACAAAGTATAATATTTGGATTATAAATAAAATTTCTTTCAAAAGGAATTATGTTTTCCTCCTTTTATCTTCTGTCCATAAATTTTTAAGTTTTGAAACAATTACTCTATTGAAAACATGTGTAGGTATGGTAACCTCAAAGTCAACAACATCACACACATAAATACAATAAAGATTTTCATTCTTTCTTTCCAATAATTGTATTCTTTAAACACACATATAAATTGAATAAGTTTTTCATTCTTTCTTTCTAATAATTGTATTCTTCACTGTTAAAGGTTTGAAGATAATTTATAAAACCACCATTTTTCGAAAAAAGAGTTATTAGAGGCAATTACCTCTTGAAGCTATTAAGCTTGACCTAAGAGTCAAACTCTTATACCACTTGTTAACCAAGTGACCTTGGTAACTTACAGGGGACATGAATTGAGTTCTTTAAAATCGATTTCATGTTCCAACTTTTTATTATGAAAAAATAATTTTGAGAAAGAGAAAAAAAGAAATAAAAAATTGTACCCCCAATGAATAATTAAAGCACAAATATAAACACATAAAACAATTAAAAAAAAGTGCAGGGATACAAGAAATGACCTACATTAATCACAACTAATACAAGAAATGACCAATGAACAATGTTTTATACTAATTTAATCACAACTAATGACCTACATTAAGTTCTCATTTTGCACTTGAGATTTCCACTATGCTAAAGTATTACAAAGCAACAACCATTTTATATTTAAGGCAACCTACCTCGACAACCCCTTTTGGAATGCCTATCTCTGAACACTCTTGACCTAGCCCTTAGGAATTATACACCCTAGTGAATCTAAAGATACAATAACAAACCTATTTACATTCACGACAACCCACCTCGACAAACCTCGTAGAAAGACCCTACCTATATCTCTTAGATTATACTCTTCAAGGAAAATCACCGTTAAATACAAAAGTATAATCAATAGCTTGTTTCACTTTAAAAGTGATGATAGCAAAAATTAAAATTCTAGCACTCTCTTTTCAACCAAGAATTCTCCTTTACGAACTAACTATCATTTTTTCCTAATACTTTCTCTTGCTTAATTTGTTTTATGAATACTTTTAATTTTTTAATAAATATAGGTAGTATTTGATTTCAAAAACTCTCCTTTGATATGATGGTGTGAAAGGTTAAAAACTTCATCAAGTCTTTATTTGAAAAGTTTTTTCGATTTAGAGATAGATTAGATATTAACAAATGACTCTTGCAACCCTTAATGTTATAGTTTTATAATATAAAATATGTGAATATGATTTAGATCAAAACAACTTTAAAATATTGTTTTTATCGCTGAGACTGAAGTCCTTCCAAAGAAACTTAAGTCTTCTACAAAGGATTCAAAATTTTTAGAGAAAGACTTGTGTTTTTGCAAACTTTTAACACATACACAATTCTATTTTAAGATACCTGAGTTTTTTTTTTTGCGAGATTCGATCCTTGCATGCATTTTAAACATAACAAAATATTCAATTTACAATCATTCGTATACAAATATCACTTACTTGTATCAAACCAAAATGATTAAGACATACATCCACATTATTTGTGTACTCCATTGACAATTATTCATAACACACATGTCCACTAAAGACGACATTATATTTTGCATGCATTTTAAACATAAAAAATATTCAATTTACAATAATTTGTAATACAAATATCAATTACTCGTATCAAGTCAAAACAATTAAGACACACATCCACACATCCTCAAGATCAATCCTTAATGTCATCACTTGCTCTACGAGCACTCATATGAATCTTAAGTGTCTCAATCACATACCGCACCAATAAAAAACTCTAAGCACTCATTTCCTCGTACTAGTAACAACCTTAAGTGTGGGACAATATATGCATACAAATTCTCGCACTACTAACAACCCTAAGTTCAAGATAACTCATGGATAAAATAATAGCCCAAAGTGCAAGAGAGTATACGATTATAAAATCTCGCACTAGTAACAACCTTGAGTGTGAGAGAACACCTATATAATCAATCACTATGTTTACAATTTTTTTCAATAAAATCCACTACTTAGATCTCATGAATTAGGCATCATGATTGTCATCACTTCCTACCCTCCCACTAGGTACGAATCAAAGCATAACTTTAGACTTTAGGTATGATGTTTTTAAAATATTCCCTTGGGACTTTCTTATCAACACTTATTTGAGCATCTCATTTTCTACCTTCAACGGATATCACTTTTTAAATTTTTACGAGAACTCTCAACTTATTTTCATTAGAGTCTTCTAATGATTTAAAATCACTACTATATTATTTATTTTTCATAATTAGATAAAAAACTTTTATTATCTTAAAAAAATATTTAAACCTCTAAAACATTCACTAATTTCTCAAGTCTTATTAAAATTAAAAAATTGTATTAGATTTATATAAATCTTACTAATCTTTAAAAATCTCCCCAAATTCCTAAAATTATAATTTAACTTTGGAAGTCGGTTGAAATTAGTACAAGGTGTTCCTAAATTTTTTGTAAGTTAGATTGAACTAATAAAATTATATTTTAGCTTTAAAACATAAAAACAGAGAAAGCAAATTCTAAATTGGCAATAATAGATTTTTGGGTCATATTTTCACATCAATATGGATGCAAAAATTATTTTTGTTCGTTGTAGGTTATATGTCATTCTAAAGGTTTTTAAGTCTAGTTTCTAAAATGTCAAATATTATTTTTGTCAAAATTCCACAAAAATTACATTAAATAATTTAGCAAGCAAAAATTTTGTTCATACAAGGAACGATTAACTTTAAACAAAATTTTTTAAAAGGTTATAACTCCCTTTAACGAACATTTGATACCACATTTAATCTCTTCGAATCTAGTTTTCAAAAAGGTATAATTTATCTTCTAATTCTTTTTTTTACAATTTGTAGTGATTTTTCTTCCAAAATTATTTGAAAAAGAGAGAACAATACACTTCAGTCTAGTTAGTCAGTTTGTAAATAAAAATAGTACATCAACACATAAAATCTTAAATGGTGTCACTGAGAATCTTAAAAGGTCAACTTTTAGAATGTACAACTCATTTTTTCTAAAAGGCACTTTAGGAAATGTTGATTTGTAAGAACATACAATAACAATTCAGGCACTCAACGTCAATACCAATTTCAAAGGGTATCTCCCTTGTCTCTTAATGTCTTGAAGTGATTCTTGAGACTAAAATTGTAGCCCCTTTGAGTCGAGCTTCATAAAAACAAACGACGTCACGTCTTATCAAAATCAATCTCTCCTTTAACTCTTTTTCTCCACACTTGGAATGAGTAGGAAATGAATCAAATGAAGACACAAGGGATAGTTTTTAGTTCGTATTTAGAAGAGGGAGGGTGGGGTTGTGTTTTACTTCTTTGTCCAAGATTTAAGAATTAAAGTAGGGGCACTTTGTTAATCAACAAAATACGCAACTTAGTGAATAACTTTTGAAAAAAAAAGTGAAATGATTTATCTTCTAAGCTAGTTTTGGACGTTCAAGAGAGAGACTAAGAGCAAGAGTGGTTTTGTAAGTATAATGTAAGAATGTAATTATCTCTTAGGTAACTAAGTAAGCAAACTTAGATAATTATTTAGTTGTAATGGAGCTACATAATTTTAAGACAATATTTGACATCATGGGAGGTGTGTTTTTCGACGTGTGACTCTCTAAATAAAATAGTAAAAGATTAAAATTTTAATTTGGTCATTAAAAGATGATAAATCACATTTAAGAATTTCCATTAGAAATTTAGGAATTTAACAAAATTCGAATCAAATGAATTTTGTTATCACAAGATTCTTTAATGAGTTTGGGATTTATGAAATGTCTTAGAGGGTCTCAAGAATATCTCTGCAAAGATTAGGAAATCCTTTATTTCCCAAGGTTATTGTGAATTTTGACCAAAACTCAATCAAAATAACTTATTTTAATAACAGGAAATAAAAATCCTTAGAATTTCTTTAGGACTTGTTTAAAATTTTTATGCTTTTTAGGTTAAGCAGGTGGATGTTTTCTTTTGATGTTCTGGTAGACACTTGTGAATGCTAGTTGTTATGTATTAGGATTTTTATATTTATGTATAGTATTCGCTTATGAATTCTGATTTCTTTATGGTTTAATTTTTTGTTTTCCTATAAATCTAGATGTAATCATGGTAATATCTCGTAGTGTATTACAAGTTGTACTTGTATTGTTACTCTATTTGAATTTCATTCACGTCTTTTTAAATATGAAAGTTAATAAATTATTTATTTTATTTCTTTAGACTCATGAATCCGCAATCGTTATAGATAAGCCACCTACTTATACTTCAAATAATTGACAAATAAAGTTTGATGTGTTTTTTTTTTCATAGGATAAACTATTTAAATGATTTGAAGTATAAATAGGGATTGAAATCACCTCTTCCACGTATTTTTCTCTTTTCCTATCTCACCAATTATATTAAGCCACATCATTAAAAAATTATATTTAATTTTTTATGTTTTAAAGTCGTTAATGTAACATTAATTGTGTCAAATATATATTTTCTCCTTACTTTGCAAGTAGACACGGGTGATCTGGATTGTAGTTCTCTAACCTTGAAAGGAATATGCACAATTTAATGGTTAACGTTAGAATTTAAATTAAAATTTTATTAAATATTAAAAAAATTAAAGACAAAAATATATATATATATATAAAAGAAAAGATCTACTTATTTTTCATCCTTACGTTTTATTTTTTATAATTTAAAAACTCTAACCGATGACACGACTTATTATTAGAATACATGGATTCCTCATCTATCTATAATAATAATAATAATTTTACATATAAATATCATTACAAATTTTTTTTGATTTTACTATTAATTTTAGCTATCATTTAAATTTAACTAGAATATTATTTTTCTAGCTAAATTTTGAGTTATATTCATTTATATTTCTTATTACTACAAATTAGTTAGAAAATAACTACAAATTTTAAAAATTTACTACAAATTAACTAAGATTATTTTCTTAACTAATTTGCTACTTATTTCATGCTACTATTAATATTATAGTAATTTTATAACTAATTATTTTTACTAAAAATTAGATACAAAATAACTATTAATTTTAAAATTCGTCACAAAATTATTTGATAACAAATTTTAAATTTTCTAATAATATATTTAAGATGATGATTTCCTTGTTAGAACTAAAAAATATTTGCAATCCACGTCATAATAGATGTATGGGTAAAAAATTACCGCTTCTTAAATTAAGAAAAGAGATTTGAGCTAAAAAAAAATTACTATTTGAAAGTTAGGTATTGTATTACTTAGTTATATTTTTATCTTCATAGAAAATTCTTTATATTAATATTTGTAAATTTTTGTTTATAAAAGACGTCACTTTAGTGAGAAATTTATTAAGTTAGATTATAAAATTAAAACTTTCATCCTCCCTCAAACATTGTTTTTTCTTATGTATAAAAAATACATTTAAAATGAAATTTAAAAATCCCTTTGAGACAACGTAGCTCCGTCACTTTATGTTATTATTATTTATCTTCAAACCAAACAGAAAGCACCATTTATTTCACCCTTGTATGTCGCAGAATTTAATTTCCTGAAATATAGAGTGAAATAATTATATAATGATTTAAGTTAGATAAAATATTATATAACTTTTTAAAATAGTAAAAGAACGGAATTATTTAACAATATATTTATGATTTGTTTTACTTATTGACAATATACCGTCTAAAAGAAAATAATAATAATAGTATACAATTAAAATAATAATAATAATAATAATAATAATAATAATAATAATAATAATAATAATAATAATAATAATAATAATAATAATAAAATTATAAATCCAAGTTCATTTATTAATTAAATTTTTTTTTTGGTTTAACCAGATTTGTTTCGTGTGATTCATAATTTTTATTTGTTATCAAATTTTCACTTGTATTTTTTCTACTAAAATTTCACTACATTTTTAAGACATTAGATTGAACTTTTAAATTTAAATATATATATATATATATATATATATATATATATATATATATTTATAACCAAGTTCTTATAAATTAACACCATGTGTAATGAATTTCAAAGTTCTTAAAAAATTCATATAAATGTGAAATCAATTACAATGGATAATGGATGACTTCCAAATAGTGAATGAATGACATGAAAAACTTAACAACGCAAATGTGGAATGAAAAATTAGGACACATGAATTGATTATTTTGTAAATATTTTTTTTGTATTTTATATTATTTGGCTTATTTTTTATTTTTTATTTTTTATACCTATACAGGAGTTGGTCTAGCGACTTCCTAATAAATATACTTGTGTTTATTTTAAAGGACAAATACCTTCCCACCCTAAGAATATACTTACTTTAGATTAGACATATATCACACTCCAAGTGAGAATAATATTCTCATTTTACAATTCATCAAACATTAATGGAACATTTATTCCGTTACATGATCATTATGACTTTGTAGACTAACTAAATGATTTATTTTCAAATCTGAGAACACTAATGCAATTTATATACTACTGCAACATCCAAAGATATAATAATCAAATGTTACTATCTAACTATCATTTTGTCTTAGTACTTTCTCTTGCTTAATTTGTTTTGTGAAAACCTTTCTCTTTTTATAAGAGTTGTAAATATAGGTGGTATTTGATTTCAGAAACCCTCCCTTGATATGATGATGTGAAAGGTTAAAACTTCATCAATTCTTTATTTGAAAAGTTTTTTTGATTTAGGGATTGATTAGATATTAACAAATGATTTTTACAATCCTTAATGTTATATTTTAATGATATAAAAGATGCGAATATGATTTAGATCAAAACAATTTTTGAATCTCGTTTTTATTGCTGAGACTCAAGTTCTTTTAAGGAGAATTAAGTCTTTCGCAAAGGATTCAAATTTTTCAAGAAAGACTTGTGTTTTTGCAAACTTTTAACACATGTACACAATTCTATCTTAAAAGACTTGAGTTTTTTTTTTCTTGATTCTTGCAAAGGGTGACTCAAGTTTTTCATTCATTTTAGCTTAAATATGAGATTTTTAAGATCCTAAACTTTTTTTTATGAAATTAGTTTATTTAATTGTCTTTTTAGAAAATCAATTTTGGTTAGTTTCCTAAATGAATCATTTAAATCATACTTGATTAGAATGTAGAGTCATTATATAAAATACTTTAAGTCTTTTGTTTTACTCTTCATTATTTACCTTAGTATTTAGTGAGATTTTTCTTTCACTTCCTTTCTTTCTTGTTTCTATTATAGTAATTTATTTGTTTTTATTGGACCTTTATGTTTTAAAAGATTCATTTTGTGATTTAACTATCAAACTTGAGTTAATTTGTCTTACTAAATTTACTTAACTAAAAAAATATCTAATTAAGAAAATCTAATAAGATAAATTTCATATTTTGAATAAGTAAAAAAATGATTCATGATTATTTCTCAAAATCGAAAGCATTAACAATTTCAAAAGAACAATATTAACTAAAACTTAAAGAGTTAACTCACAAAAATAAACTTTTTAAAAGATAAAAAATCAAAACAAATTTTTATAATATGATAAAATAGCAAAATTATATCTTAGCTATTAATTTATGAGGAAATAGGTCATGTCCACATTATAAAACAATTTTACACAGTTATGGAATCATAGATAATGTATGATATTTTTTCAACAATTTTTTTTTTTACAATTTATAGTAAATTTATTAACTTTTACAATAAATACTTTAATAGTTATATGTATAATTTATAATTTAACAATATAATTTTTTTTATAAGATTAGTATATGACTATTAAACTATTAATTAATGTATTAAGATTTTTAAATATTAATAAAAATAAAATAGAATTAATAAAATTATATTTAATATAATTTTTAAAATAATTAATATAAAAATTAATAAAATTATTACATTTGATATTTATAATTGAATGAGACTCCTTCTATATATTATTTACTTAATAAAGTTATTAAATTTTTAGTAGTGACGATAAAATTTAAATTTTTAGAACTTTATATAAAATAATTAATTAATTATTTTCAGAAATTTGAGGTAGTAATAATTAATTAATTAATTTTAAAGATTAAATAATTAATTTTCTTTTTTAAACAAATAATTAACTTTTAGTCCCCACAAAAATTTGAAGAATATATTATTTCATTTTGTTAGAAATAAAAAAAAACAAAAACAAATGATGAACAGATGTCCTAACTCCTAGGTCATCAAACCGTTTCCATTGGAAAGATTCTTTATTTTCTGGTCATCCTGCTCGTGTAAGGAGTGCATCCTTCACTGCTTCACTCCTCAGACGAGAAAATCAAACATGCAATCTCTGTCGCTGACCCTGAGCAAGAGGCTCTCCAATTCCAAGCCTCTTTTCAGAATCTCATCCAACCTCGTTGCCCACGCTTCCTCCTCCACCGCCTCTTCTCCCTCTCCGCCGCCACCTTTGCCTCCGATCCCCGCTCCTTCCGTCCTCAACAACCTCCTCACCGCTCCGTGGTCCGCAACTCAATCCCGCGGAATCTCACTCTCTGGATCTGATGTAAGTTCCCTGTTTTCTCACACGATTACTTATTTTGCCGCGATCTTTTGTTTCATTGTGATTTAGGGCTCGTAACTGTTTCTACTTGTATTGCAGGTTAGAGTTGGGAATCTCATTGGAAACCGAGGTTTTATAAATTATCGCGTTTTGCTTTGATGATTCGATTTGATGTGTTTTTAGTTTCTAACAAATTCGCTTTGCATTTCTGTTGTGGTGGATATTTTGCTTCCAGGGCGCGCTCACGAGGTAATTACGAAATGCTTTGGAAATTGGTTGTGAAATAGTGTTCATTGAAGCTGGTTGTCTAACTTCTCGTTTGGTTATGTAAATCGCGTTTAGGTTCTTAAACTGTATCGCCCTTGTGAAGGAACGGGAAAAGCCACACTTGAGGTTTATTCTCAGATTCTCTCTCTTTTCATTCTTAAATACCTGCTTGAATAGGGATCTTAACAGACATTTTATTCAATTTTACTGCTATTGCATATACTGTATGGTTTGTATGCTCACTTTCTGTTGATTGTTTGAGCATCTGTATATATTCAGCTGCCGAAAATAAGGATAAGAGAATTAGAATAGTGGATATCAACATGTAATTTTTGTCATTCGAAGTCACTATTATTTCTAAAGGCTTTCATTTCATGTGACATGATCTTTTAAGTGAGGGAGGACCTTTTTTTGGCCATTATGTGTAGAAAAAATGTTCTTGGGAATGTTTTGCACCTTCTTTAAGATATAACTTGACATACTGAGCCAATTTCTTGTCTCCAGTCTCCACAATATTGTGTGCTCAATTATTGTACTACACCTTGTCCTCTTCCTCTGCTAAAATTTTTGTAAACTGTTTTTTTTTTTTTTTTTTTTTTTTTTTCACTTGTCATTTGTGAGAAAGATGGTGACGGAAGTGAATAGAAAAAGTAAGTTGTAATGCTGTATAATATTATAAAGACAAAACCCAGTTTTCTTGTACAGTCTTAAATTCTCTTGTGTATTGTTATAAATACTTGGAGACTAACAAGTTATTTGTCATGATAAAAAAAATGCATAACCAGAGGGACTTTTTTTGTTGATTCATTTACATATTTACTGGCTCAACAATGATAGAGAGATGTATTTATGTAACATGTACTTGAATTTCATGTAAATAATGCAAACAGAGGAAAATAATTTTCCTATAGAAGCAGCTGCATTGAAAATTTTGATTCAAATACTAGTGATTTTTCATGACATTTACCACAGATGTTCAGTACCTCAAAGGGTCATACTTATGATTTGATTAAGTAATATTTAATTTTAATGATCTGCACTAAGTAAGTATTGGGAGCTGAATGGAATGAATTCTATATTTGGTACTGGTAATGCTAAAGGCTCAAGTCTAGTTCATTTGTATGACCAATCTCAGGTTCCACCTCACACTGTAGCTGGTTATGCCACTGTTGCTACTACAGAGGATGACATCAAAAGGTTAGTTGGTGCAATATGACTGAAAGCATTTGATGGTAAAAAATTGATCATTCTTTCAATCTCGTTAAGCATCATCATCCACTATTGCATTGACGAGCTTGATTATTGTATTGAGTTTCTCGACAATGCTTAGCTGCCATGTATAGCTAGAATTTTGAAAGTTTGATTGTATATCTAATCATTACTGTCATTTATGTTATAGAAAAAGAAATATTATTAGATAGGAAGGGGAAAATACAAAAGAGGATAAGGTATCCTCCAAAGAAACCTAAAACCCTAGGAAAACAAAAAGTAAAAATTCCTAGGAAACCACAATACAAACATGACCCAAGGAGAAAACACAAAATTGAACCACCATAAATGCCCCAAAACTCTCCTAGGAAACCCCTCCATAAAACACCCACAACGAAAGTGATAAACTAATGCTAAAAAAAAAAAAATACTCCCTTTGCTTTAAACAAAGAAGATAACTTCAAAGCTTGAAAAAGCCTAATTAAGCCTGCTAATTCCTTCTTTACAGTTTATGCTCTTCGCAATTTACTGTTGCTAATCTTATTTGCTACTACAATTGATCATGCTTTCAATCTTGTTAAGCATGATTATAATGTTGATTCTCTTGACATTGTTTGGGTGCTGTGTATAGCTAGAATTTTGAAAATTTGATTGTACATCTAATCATTCCTTTCATTTATTATATTAAAAAAATATTATTAAATAGGAAGGGAAAATACAAGAGAGGATAAAGTATCCTCCAAACAAACCAAAAAGGTTTAGGAAAACAAAAAGCAAAAAATCCTAGGAAACCACAATACGAACACAACCCTAGGAAAAAACACATAATGACACTACAAATGTCCCAAAGGCCAAAACTCCCCTAGGAAACTCCACAAAACACCTGCAACAAAATGGATAAACTAATGCTAAGATAAACTCAACAATATTCCCTTTGCTTTAAACAAAGATAACTTCAGAGGTTGAAAACCTGATTAAACTTGCTGATCCCTTTGTGCTCTCCACAATTTACTATTGCTGCTAATCTTTAAATTTTGTTGCTACCTTCTTCCACTTGTATTAGGTATTTGGCAAATAGATCACCGTTACCTCCTTTACCCAACAGATTAACTAACTTTATTCCCATTGGATCAGAAAGTGATTGTGGATCAGCATATCACTTGCATTGCATACTAATAGAAATAACTTCCTCATCTAATCCAATGCCTTCCCTTTGGCCAAAAGGTTTCATCTGTTCAGAATCAGCACTAATAGAAGATTAATATTGTTGTCTATGGCATATTGGCTGCCTAAACTTAAAAATGTTGTTAACCGCAACACTTTGTTGTTGAAAAAGCTTCTTCACTTCTACTAAGTTACCATCAAAGTCAAGATAATCTTCCTGAACTTTTTGTTGATCAAAAGTTCAGGAAGAGTGTCATCACTTTGATCATTCTGGCAATCATCTTTGACCCGTAGTTCATCCACTAGAAGACCTTCATCATCTTTGTAAAGAGGAATCAAATTATCTCTATCACATAAAAAAACCGCTCAACTCATGCCAGCAAAGTAAAATCTTCTCCAACCTCTTTAGTAAAGTTTAAATGTTGAATTACTAGGGCACTGTTAACATTATTTAATTGCACTCTATCTAACCCATCTTTGAGAGTGGAGAAAAAACTCTAGACATGCCTGCAACCACATAAAATGCTTCTGCATTGATCTCTTTGGGGATTGTAATGATTTTCAGCATCGCTGTGTAACCAGACACTATTGGAATTACCAATGTTAATCATTTTTCTGTATGCTGATGCACATCTCCATTTTAAGTGTACCTGGCTGCTGAATCTGTGAAGCTCCACCTAACATGGTTGATACCTTCCATTTTTACATAGGCTCAAAGCTGAAATTATTACTTGTTGTGCTTGTGCAAATTGGTTCTATTTGTATAAAGTGACTGGGAAGATGTGGGGTGGCTTTTGTGGGTTCAACTGTGTTTTTGGATCAATTAAAACCTTACACTGTAGGAGTGTGCTTTCCACATGACACAGAAGGAAAATGAAAGGAAAAGTTTACTTTGTTTACCAAAACATTATAAAAGAGGTTTAACATCTACAACTTCATTATATTTCTTACTCGTTTTTTAGTCTATGTTGAGGATTGGCAAGGAGTTGATTACTGTGGACATTGCTACACTAGAATTATAGTGATCATATTGTTGATGATTGGAAGATATTCTTTTATTCTACGTATTACTATGAAAAATATTATGTAGCTTGGTGTGCCAATAGTTGTATTACCTTCTCATATTTATCGATGCTCTAATTGTTGCTTTAATTTATGCAAGGTTAAAAGAGGCATTAGATTGGTCTTAATTCTTGAACCATTGTTTGATAATGAATGAAACATTAAGGGTCAGTTTGGGTAAATATTTTCATATGTTCTTATAGGGATGAAAAATATGAAGGAAAAATAAAATAAGTTTTTCTATAAACTAATGTGTAGAAATTCTCTCAAATTAGTTTATCCAAAAAATTTTAATTTATGCATAAGTTAATTTTAACTTATGAAAAAAATTATTTTATTTTATTTTTTTATTTTTTTCTTACAAGTAACTGTGGAGAAGTATACCGACAAAGGTCTTAAGACACTTATGACTTTCATGAGTTTCCTTTTTCGATCTTATGACTTTCATGAGTTTCCTTTTTCGATCAAAACTGGTACTTTGTAGATATGGTTTGGTTAATTCCCATTTCCCTCTATCTATTGGTTGGCATGTATAGGAAGGAGCGAAAGAGTGGATTGGGAAATGAAACGAAGACAAAGAGAGAGCAGCTCCTAAAAGTTACTGCAGCTGTCCCTCTTCTTTTCATTTACCCGAACGACTATTCATTGCTCTTGGGAAATTTCTTTTTGTTCTGGCACTTGAAAGCGGGGATCGAAGAGATTTTGGCAGATTATGTTCACCATGAAATGACCAGAGAATTTGTCACGATTTCTCTCAGGTTGTTCTTGATAATCGCAATGAAGGATGTTTTCTTAAAATTTATATTTGTATAATCAGATAGCGCATGGGTTGTGCTGACATTACTTTCCAATAAGAGCTCATTGAGGGGCAAACTTGACAGAACCGTTATTTGTAGTTTTTTAGTCGTTTTTCAAACGTAAGAGCCAAGTCAACATGATAACTTCATGATTTATCAAGTTAATGGATGAATTTTAGCATGTCTTGTATATCTGCTGTTAATTAGTATTTATGCTAATTATAGTGGTGGATAATAAATGAGTTGTTCTTGTTACTTGTTTTTGAAAAAAAAAAAAAAACAGTATGCATAACATGTATTATAGATTTTTTTTTTTGTTTAAGGTGAGAATAGCGTTTTTTGATCTTTAGACAATCTAGGATACATCGTGTTATATATTTATATTGCAGTTAGATTTATGTTTAGATGAATGTAAAAAATATAGATTTTGATAAATTTTTATACCCTTTTCGTTGGTGGATGATTTTCATGTCGATTTCGTTAAATCATAATTTAAGTTCAGTATTTGTTAGTTTTGTCATCATGCGATTGTACTTATAGTGACGAAAAGGAGAAATGTTAAATAATGTTACTAGTTTACTATATCTTCCAAATTTTATGTTTATCTTCTTGTTTCTCATAATATTTTTTGTGATATCCTTTTTTAGTTGTTAATTTACACACCGCAGCCAACTAATTTGTAAATGGTTTGCACTTTGCACAAAGTTAACCTTCAACCTGGTAAAACTCAACTACTTTTTTCGTACACAAAAATTATGTAGAAAAGGTTGTTTCATTTTAAATTATTGTTACAAGCTTCTATGGTAGCTTCAATGGATATTTTAAATTATTGCGATAGATTTAATTCTATTTGAATAATTTTTTTTATAAGTATTTATAGAAGAAAGAAAAAGAAAAAAATAGAATTAGTTTCTTTGTAAGATAAAAATGAATTTTTGGAGAAATTAATATAAGAGAATTTTTACAAATTAATTTATACATAAATTATTTTTAACTTATGAAAAAATTATTTTATTTTATTTTTTTATAAATTTTCAAGTTGCCGGGGGAAAGACGGACTAGCTTCTCCCACTTTATAGTTTATACAATAAGTCAATAAACATTAAGCACAAGACATATTATCATTTTACATTAAATAGGTAACTTTTAAGGACGACAAATGAACTTGAATTGAACATTCATAAAAAAATATTTACAACGAATGAATTTTTAAAATATCAATTTATTTAATCTTTATTGAAAATTTATTAATCTTTGCTAAGATTTTATTAAATTTAATTTTGAAATAAAAATAATTAATAGTATATAATATAATTGAGTTAATTATGATTTAATTTATTTTTCTTCGATTATTAGTGATGTGGTCCAAGATATTTGACATTGACACTGATTGAGTTTTAAGACCCATTCATAGCGGTTTCCTCATGTCATGATGAAAAAGAATACAAAAGGATTATATAAAAGACAATCTATGTTAATGGCTTCTATGTCCAATACTACAAAGTTATTCTCCCTCTCAAGTTCACGCACATAATTATATGTGCCAAACTTATTACAAATAAATACAATTTATGAGCCCCTAAGAGATAGTGAAAATACTAGCTAGTTGTTCACTAGGACAAATGTAGCTACTAGCAATATAACTAGAAAGAACTTTTTCTCTAATGAAATGACAATCAATTTTAATATATTTGGTCTTCTCATGAAAAACATGGTTAGAAGCAATGTGAAGTGCAACCTGATTATCACAAAACAATTTCATTTGAGAAACCTCTATAAACTTTAATTCATGAATAAGTTGTTTAATCCAAATAAGCTTACATGTGGCTAAGACCATAGCTCGAAACTCAACTTTAGCACTAGATCTAGCTAAAACTTCCTACTTTTTATTCTTCTAGGAAACAAGATTACCTCCTACAAGAACACAATACCTTAAGGTAGAACATCTATCAGAGGGAGATTCAACCCAATTAGCATCTGAGTAACGACTACTAGAGAGTGACCTTTATTTTCATACAGTAAACATTGACCAAGAGATCTTTTGACATTCCTCAAAATACAAATAGATACATTCCAATGATGATATAGGGGGACTGAAGGAATTAACTCACCATTAAAACAACAAAAGAAAAATAATGACAAGTGATAGTAAGATAATTTAGCTTACCAACTAGTCTTTGATACCTTCTTGAATCCGCTAATGTCTCCTTGTCACCAGTAAGAAGTTTAACATTAGGATCCATATGAGAGTCAATTGGTTTGCAATCTAACATGTCAGTTTGCTCAAGAATATCCAACATATACTTTCTTTGAGAAAAAACAATACTACAATTAGATTGAGCCACTTCAATCCCCAAAAAATACTTGAGTAAGCTCAAGTCCTTGGTTTGAAAGTGATAAAATAAATGTTCTTTCAACTGGTCAATTCCATCTTGATCATCTCCCATTATGACAATATCATCAACATAAACTACTAGATAGATACATCTCCCTTGAGAGTTATGTCTATAAAAGACTATATGATGAAAATCACAATGGGACATGCTAAATTCATGAACAATTGTGCTAAACCTTCCAAACAAAGCATGAGGAGATTGTTTCAAGCCATAAAGAAAAGGGTGAAGTTTACACACTAGAATGGACTCCCCCTAGGCAACAAAGTTAGGCGGTTGCTCCATGTAAATCTCCTCATGAGTATCACCATGAAGAAATGTATTCTTAGTGTTAAGTTGAAACATAGGTCAAGAACGGATGGTAGGCATAGCTAAGAAGAGACAAATAGAGGACATCTTAGTAATAGGATCCGTGTAATCCTGGCCATAAACATGGGTGTACCATTTGGAAACAAGGAAAGCCTTTAGCCGATCAACCTAACCAATAGGACCAACTTTAATAATGTAAATCCATTGACAGGAAACTGGAGTTTTGCCCAAAGGGAGAGGCACTAGCTCTTAAGTACCATTAGCATAAAGAACAATCATCTCATCCACCATGGCCTAATGCCATATGGGGTGTAAAGAGTGTAAAGAGCTTCCCTAGTACAATGATGAATATAGACAATAGACAAGGATGAGATAAAAAAAACATAATATAGAGTAGACAAGCGATGATAACTAAGGAAATGATAAATGGTATGAGGATTACGCGTGAAACGTGTACCTTTGCGAATAGTAATAGGAAGATCATCATTAGGAGATAGGTCACTAATAGGTTTAGGTGTTGGAGCAAGAAATGAGTTAGTGGGATTTGTTGGGGGAGCTAGGTGGGCTCTACGATGATAAACCTGCAAGGGTCTAAAAACTATAGAAGGTACAAGAGTAGGAAATTCAAATGATGGTAAAGAAGAAAATTGAGGTAGAGGCAAAACTTCAGTCAATGATGGAGATGGTGTAGATGAAGATAATGGATAAAAAAGAAAAGACTTAAAGAATGGAACATTAGAAAGGTAATACTTATTTGTGTTTGGAGAGTAGCATTTGTACCTTTTTTGAGTGCGAAAGTACCCAAAGAATATACATTTGATTGACTTAGTTAACAATTTATCACGTCCAAGAGTCATGTTGCGGACAAAACAAACACACCAAAAAATATGAGGAGGAGGATGATATAAAGGCCGATTTTGAAGAAGAATGGAATGAAGAATTTTATGTTGCAAAACAAAAGATGACATATGATTAAAATATAATATGCAAAATAACATCTCCCAAAAAATGAATGGAAACATTATGATGGAACAACAAAGTGTAAGTTGTTTCAATCAAATGTATATTTTTCTGTTCAACAACATTTTGTTGGGGGGTGTGTAACAACATGAAGACTTATAATTCCATAAGAAGAAATGAATTGAGTAAAGACTGTGGAAAAATATTCATGTGCATTATCTCTCCATAATACTTGAATATTTGTGAGAAATTGTTTTTTAATTTTAGCACAAAAGTTCTCAAATATAGATAAACTTCGGATCAACTTGTCATTAAATATAACCAAGTACAACAAGAATAATCATCAATAAATGTTACAAAATATTGAAATCTAGATACAGGCAAAACAATTAGGACCCTAAATGTCAAAATGTACTAAAGTAAAGGGTGAAGCAGCCTGATTAGTGACATGCTTAGGAAAACACACTCTAGACTGTTTACCAAACTAACATGACTCACAATTAAGATTAGAAAAAGAAGAAAGACCATGAACCGTTTTTTAAAGTTTAGACAAGCTTGGATGCCCTAGGAGATTTTGAGAAGCTTTGGAGATGAGCAGTAGTGTAGGCAACAAATGGAGAGGAAATATAGTATAAACCTTATGACTTATGTCCTGCGCCAATCATATGTCCTATACTGTGATCCTAAATTACAAAAAAGTTATGAGAAAAAGGTGACAATACAATTTAAGGTACAGGTCAAGCAACTAACATAAATAAGATTAAATGACTAATTGAGGATATACAAGACGTAATCCAAATGATAGAATGTAAGAGTTTTTCCTTACCAAATGCAGTATGATCTTGCATAGAACCGTTATCTAAGGTGATAATAGGAAAAATAGTTGAAATAAGTAAGGTAAGAAAGTAAAGAAGAATTACTAGAGATGTGATCAAAGACACTAGAATCAAGGACTCGCAGTTCTAAAGAATACTAGGGACACATGCAAAGGAATTACCAAAATGGACAACAGATGTAATAGATGAGGATGATTGTTGGGATGCACGGTACCTCAAATATTAATTATAGTTAGCCCCTATAAGAGTAACAAACTGTTGCACTGGAGGGTCCCTTGGTTGCTCAAAGAAGGTATCCTCACATTTAGCAACATTAGCTCGTGGAAGACAACCATGTAACTTGAAACACTTCTCCTTTGTGTGTCCTCGCTTATGACAGTAAGTGCATTTAGGACAATATGTCCTATTTTTTCTTTTTTGCAATGATCACCACCTTATTTCTCACAAAGGTCATGTGGAGCATTGGTCAAGACTAAGGCTAAACTATCTAGTGTAACAAAAGTAGAAGAAGGGATAGAGGTTACATAAAGAAGACAACAAAAAACATCATCCAAAGTAGGGACATTTGAACTTGCAAGAATTTGATCCCTCATAGATGTAAGGTTAGGACCCAAAGTAGCCAAAGTGCACACCATAAAGAATTTATCTCTCCGGACAAGGTCTTCAACAATGGTTTCCCCCGTTGATAGGAGAGCATTGGACTTAGCCTTACTGGAGGACTAATTACCAACGAAGTTAGAAAAACTCATGCCTTGTTGACGAAGATCAAGTAACTTGTCAATAATAGAGAATAAATGTTGAATGTTATTGGTGTAAAAGGATTTGACTTAAGTCCACAACTCGTAACAAGGGTCAAAGTTGGTGTAAATGTTGTGGAGATAGGAATCAATAGATTGTGATAATAAAGTGCACAACAAAGCATAATTTTTTCCCCAATTTTCTCTATCTTCTATCACATTTTCAAGCTTAGTGTATAGGTGATTCTTCAACCTTTGTCCAGTGCATCATATCTCAACTGTCTTGGACTATGAAACATAGTTAGAAAAGCTGAATGATTTTTTTGTTGCAATGGTAGGAGTAGAAGTGAAAGTAGAAGGGTCGGACTTAGAAGAGGAACTAGCAATGTTGGGGGGGTTAAGAAACCTCAAGAGGTGATGCCTAAGGAGGAATTAGAAGAAAAGAATAATAAAACTAAAATTTATAGGTGAAAAACAACTAGAAAAGATCAAGCTCTAATGGCTGGTGTAGTGGCTCTAACAACTAGCAGAAGAACTGACTAGTGGATTAGACTTGTCGAAGAGAGACAAGTACAATAGTAGTGGTGGTGGCAAAAAGTGCACACCAGAGAGAAATACATATGAGAAAAGACTAAGGGAGATGGTTGAAGAGAGGTGACATGTGGTAGCTTGGATGACCTTACTGACAATGGCGAGGTGAGCTTGGTGGTATTGGTTTTGACAACCACTACATAGCCCACTAGAGATGGAGAATAATTTGTCAAAAAAAAAGTTGTTGAAAAATGGGACAACCATTGAAAAAAAAAAACAGAATAGTCCTTAGGCTCTGGATATTGTGTAAAGACCGAAAATTAATTCATCATAATAAAAAGAGTATAAAGGAATTATATAAACGAAAACCTGTGTTAATAAACTTATGGACCCAATACTACAAAGGTATTCTAATAGGTTTAGTATCTGTAGAGGCACTCCAATCCTCAAGTCAATAAAATTTAGTAGAGTGACAATATATGATAAATGTGTACCTAACATAGTTGGCGATGATTGTATTTATATGATACTCAAGATGGGTTGGAGTGCATAGCAAAAAAGCTTTAGAAAGGAGTTTTCATACTCCTTCAAATCTCGAATATAAGCAAAAAGATCTCATATATGTTGGTATAAAATATAAGCAAATTTTAATTAATTACACGTTATTTAATGATATTATCTTCAAAATATCATTTACTTAATTTTAAATGATAATTTTTTTATTCTTGATATTAAATTTTAAAAATAGTTTAAAAGAAAGATTTGTTTTTTAAATGAGATTGGGAGAATTAAATGATTTGTTTTTCAAAAGTAATGTGAAGCATGTATTTTATTTTTTATTATATTTAAGATTAGATGGAGTATGTTCTAGTAAAACAATATTAGTTTACTCTATATTGAGGTACATTCTCATGTTCCAATGAGTATTGAAATTAACTTGCAATTGGGTCACCTGTAATTGACTTCAATACAAGTGTCCTTGGACCATTTAGGCTTGTTAGCGTTCTTTAGTTGAGGTGGTCAGTTTTGATGAGTTAGGCTTTAAGAGCCCATTTCAATATAGTTGCTCCATATTTTGAAGTAAGAATGTTTTATTGTTTTGTGATGGATGTGCATGTACTTTAGGAGATGGAGATAAATAAACATCAGATTTCGTAATGCAATCATGGCCATTTAAATGCATGTTCAAGGTCCTAGTTTTACTTTTGGATTCTGTGTAAAAGAGAATCTTACCCTTGTAAAAATATTTATAAACTTAAAATTCACTTTAATTTTTATCATTTTTATTTCTTCTTTTTCTATTTCTTTCCTCCCTATTTCAACTCTCATTCCAAATATAGTGCAAATAAGAGAATTCTCTTTTATTTTCACTCTTCTTTTTGTATGATTTTCTTTCTCCACTTTTCTTTCTTCCCTCTTCACCAAAAGGAGGAACCACTGCTAAATATAAGTAGTATTTTTCATAAAATATTTATAATAATATTTAATATGAGCTGCAATGATGGATATATAATGAAGTGCATTCTTGTATTATATACTTTGAAATCATGTTTGTTGAACCAAACGTTATTGTATAGTAGAATATATCTACTAGTAACTAATAAATTTCTTAATTGAATGTGTCTTTAAGAATTTTATATGCATGATGAACTAATTAAAGTGGTATTTTTTTTTTTACTTAAATCATGTATATTAGAGAATGAGTCCTGACGTAAGACTAACTATGTTTTCCATGTAAATAATCTTGTGTAGCATTGTCCCTCCCCTAAAAAAAAAAAAAAAAGAAAACGATGAAGAGGTCCAAGCTTTTGGAAGATTAGAAGATGAATTTTAGAAAGTTTCCAATGAATCAATAATTGCAAAGGACAACATGTGGATGTATTTTTTTATATTGGTTTTTCTCCTCTGTAAAGGTTATATAGGTTTTTCTTCTTTGTAAAGATTATATAGGTTTTTTCTCCTTTGTAAAGATGGAGGATTTAAACATGTTTAAACGCCCCAGAAGCAAGTTTTCAAAAAACTAGTTATGGCGGTAGCACAAAATGATAAACACACAGTCAATTTCTGTGTTAATAAATTTTATGATGAACATATATTTTGGAATCTTAATTTATTGTTTACAAATGATTTTAAGGATGAATTGTGCTTTGAAAGTTGATTTGATGAATAAATAGTTTTGGGATGAAATTTTATATTAATTTTTATGAAATATTTAATTTTTTGTTTACATAAATTAATAAAAATTTTACTATCTGTCTCACATCATAGATGAATCACTAGTTGAGAATTATATAGAAATTCACAGAAATACTATTTAATTAAATTTTACATTTTAAATAATATTTACACTTATAAATTATATCAATTAAATTAATTAGAAATTAGAAATTAGAAAAAAAAATGAGGTGTTACATTTAACGTGTCAAATTAACTATTTTTAATAATAGTAGCCAGTAAACATTACATTTTTTATTAATTTGGCTGGCAAGACGGAGTTTAAGAGGCATTTTTTTTTCAAATTTCAAAGTAACATAACTTTAGAATTAAAACGATAATTTACTCTAAAAATATGAAACCCTCAAAATTATATTATTGTATTTTTTGGATGAAGAAAAAAAAGTGATATGCGCACTTATATCTTTCCATTTTAAATTGGAACGATAAAGTTTATTTTATTTTAATAATGTTTTATTAAGGATAAAGTTACCTTTTATTTATATTGTTATTTTTTAATAAAAAAATTATAATTTTTTTATTATTTTTTACTCATTCAAAATATAAAGATTATTTTCTCTATTTTATTCATTCATTCAAATAATGTATTTTTTTTATTTCTTTTCTCTCTATTATTTTTTTTTATTTTCTTATCATTTAAACAAAACATACGTGGAGAGTTCTTTTTCCTATTTCTCTCCTATTATATGGCCCACAACTTTTTTTTTTTAATTTTTAGATTCTATCCCCCTTTTCTTTTTACACAAAGATAAAGAAAAAAATTCTTATAACATATTTTTTATTTCATATTTTACTCATTTAAATTAAAATATATCTTTTTTATTTTTATCAATTTAACCAATATATCTTTTACATTTTTCCTTTCTTTTATTTGTTTTAGAGAAGAAAGATTTCCTAAAATCTTAAGTTGTTGAATATTTTAATATTAATTTAAAAATTATGTGTATCAAATTTTAGATAAACTAAACTTTTGTAATTATGTAATTCTATTTACTCATATTTTAAAATAATATTATACATAAAAGTGAATATATTTAATAAAATATTAAATAGTTTAAAATTTCGATAAAATTTATATACTTAAGAATTTTTAATTTAATGGTTAGATTGATAACATTGAACATATATATAAAATTATAAAAAAATAATTTTATGAAAAGTGATTTCTCATTCTTTGTTTTTGTAGTTTTGTTCTTTTTTATTTCTTTTGTGAGCAAAACAAAACATAAAGAGATTATTAAATTGGGTAAGGAAAGGTAGGATATTATTAATAAGGGATTAATTGAGCTCAGAAAACTAAATGGATCATGGATCTTGTGACGGAGCGTAATAGAAGCTAAGCGAATCCTATGACAGCAGTGGATGAATGATGCGTATCGAATATAACACAAGATATTCCTCCCTTCACACTCACACCAGTGGGTCCCACCACCTGCCTCACTACTCTTTAGTCCCTATCAGAATCATTTCTATATATTTTTTTGTTGAATAACCCCAACAGAATCATTTCTAAACATAGAAACATTAGATATGCTACTGTAAAGCCAAATTATATATATTTATATAATATCTTTTCTAATTAAAAAGACAATAATAAAAGAAGAAAAATATTGTAAAAAAATATTAATACAATGAAGGGTTGAAAAAATTATTATAAAATTTTACAAATTTCAAGTATTATTATTTTTTCCATATTTAAAATATCTAGATATCATCTTTACGACGAATAATTTACTTACAAGTTACCATCTATTCAAAAAGTGTTTTAATAAACAACAAAATATTTGTAACTACTTTTTAATATATATTTTATTGTTAATTAAAATTTATAAAAAAAACTTGTTAAATAAAAATATAACTCACTAAAATTTATGATCTTTTATAATTTTAATTAATAATAAAATATATTCAAAAATATATTAGAAAGTAAAAATAAGTCATACATTAATAATATAAAAAAAATTATACTATTATTCTAACGTAATTCTTAATTAGAATAAATTCATTGAGTTTTATAATAAATATTTTAAAAATTATATTAATAATAAATAAGATTAGATTTTTGTTAAATTCTATAAAGTAGGTTAAGTATCATTTCTGAAATAATATAAGTATTGGTAAATGGTAATGTTCCAAATATTTGAAGACTGTACTATGCTGCAACAGCTGCTGTAAACGCTGGTCAGGTGACTGATTATGAAGTCAATTGGTCTACGCTCTGCCGGCCATGGCCGTCTTGACATTCCAATGTGAAACAAAAAAGCGCAATCCAAACTTTAATTTTAGAAATTGACGTTGGTACTTGGTACTTGTGTAAATGGTTCGTATAAATGGATGAAAAGAAAAGAAAATATAAATAGATATATACTTTTGTTTAATTAAACAAAAAGATTGATTTTTAAAAACAAAATTGCTTTAAAAAATTATAAAATTAATTTTAACTAAGAATAAGTGTGATTAAATTAAATTATATTTTTAAAAATGTATTTTAAAACTTTAATATAATAAATATTGTTATGTAATTTTAGTAGAAGTACTTTTAAATGTTAACAAAGATATTTTATTTTTAAATAATAATAAAATATTAAATTAAAGAATATTTTTATTAGTAAACACAACAAATTATTTATAGTAAAAATAATAAAATATTTTTTTCTTTTAAGGTGCTAAAATAAACTTTAAAATTCAATTGTCTTAAAATTCAAAAGGTGAAAATTCAGTAAGAAAAATTTTTACATTGCTACTTGTAATGCCATGTTTTTTTTTATATGAATAATTAAGTGATTAAAATAGATGATAAGAGTAACTAAATTTAATTTAGTAGAAAATAATTAATATAAGTTGTATTAAGTTGTGTTGTATGTTTTTTAAGAAAATCTCAAAAGATACTACTATGATTAAAAGAATGCATATCAAGACAAAGTTTTTCCTGAATGATTGAGTAGCTGAGTTGAGTAGTCTCTTTGAGTTGAGGGATTATTGTCCTTGACACATCCCAGGTACAACTTGTTGAACGAGTGTCATCAATATATTTTTTGAGGTGGAAAACTAGCTGACTGAAGTTTTGAGGAAAAATCTTAAAAACTCCACAACGGTCATTGTGAGGATGCCCTATTTTTTCCAAGGGACAAAAGAATCCCTTTTGTACAATAGGTGTTAAAACCTTATGGACCTTCAGTCCACACAATCTTTATTATCCAATGGTCAAAGACACACCCTCAAAACCCTACATATAGAACCATACAAGGCCAACTTTGGCTGATTTTCCAAAACACTTATACACCCTTGCTTTGCCATTTTCGTCACCCTCCTTCAAGCCAAGAAGAGTCACCATTGTTGAGTTCTTCAAGCCTTTATTAAAGTTTTTCTATCCCTAAGTTCTTCAACAAATAAGGGAAGCTTTCCTTTTGCATTCTTCATTATGTATATGGTTAAGATGTCATATACGTTGTTGAATGTTTAGAATGACATGTATAGGGATCTATTTATACTTGGTAGTCATTTTTATAAGTTTTTGAGTTTTGAAGAAATGTTGAGATGGTGATGATTTTGTGAATGCATGTTGTTTCTATGATTATATTTATGTTTAGATGATGTTTATAAGTTGTTATAGAGTCACTAGTGATTTTATAGGTTGATTTGATTGAGTTTTGATGATTTTTGATGAATTTGCATGTCGTTGTTTAGGGGCATTTGCTAGGCGAACCACTTGACTCGTTAGACAAATGCCTATTTTCTGGGTTTCTATTGAAGGTTTGCTAAGTAAGATGAGACTCTCGTTGAGCGACCTTACATGTCTAGGTAGATTTTTGGAAAACTATAGTTTTCGTTAGGCGATGAGCTTTCTCGCTAAGCAAAAACTCAAAAAATATATGAACTCAATAAAGACTCGTTGAGTGAGTTTGACTTCTAGTTGGGTGACTCCATAATCTGACTAAGTGAGAAATCTCACTCGCTGGGTGAAGGAACCCTCTTAGTTGAATGAATTAGACGTAGTTGAGAGCGTGAAGTCTTTATGACTTCATTCACTAGACGAGACATCCTACTTGTTAAGTGAATATGAGGTGAAATTTTAAGTCTTTAGTTAGGCGAGAATGGACCCCCATTGGGCAAAAAGTCTGAGATTCTTGGAGTTAAGCCATTATGACTTGGTTGCTGGGTGAATGGTGCATTTGTTAAGTGACTAAATAAAGTAGGAGCTCTTTGTGGCTCCACTCGCTAGGCGAGGCTAGACACTTGCTGGATGAGTGTACGTTATCTAAGAAAGTACCCTCTTTGTGTGTAGGATTCGTTGAGCAAGAGATCCCACTCGATAGGAAAATCAAGTGATAGTGAGAGAACTTACTATAGTAGAGAAATTGAATTCTTCTTTTTCTTTTGGCTAATAACATTTCTTAAAACTTAATAAAAATGGTAAAATTTATACTAGGAAAATGATGTAAAAGAACATAAGTGAAACTTTAATGGATTATTTCATAAGACTTGAAAATGCCTCTTATTTGTATAATAGTGGATGATGCATGATGTTTGGAGTAGGGTGTGCCCGTGGCCCTTACTTTGTAGAGTTGGTTATTAAACATCTACCTTGTTGTGCTATTGATGCTTAACACTCTAAGGTCGAGTATAATAGGTAGCGACTGCAAGGAAACTAAGTGTTGATGTTCTTTGCATGAGTTGAAGTTGTTGTTGATGATGACGTGACATGCAAACATTTGTGCATAAGTTTGGCATTAGGAGTTGTGTTGTGAGCAATCACACAAGCTTGGTTGACTGTCTAGATTGGACCACCTAGCCTAGTGTCAAATAAGAGTTGTGCGATAATTAGGTCTTGGGGATAAGGAGACAAGTTATTCCACAAGGGTTCAAGGTTATTGCAAATATTGTGTCGTGGTGAGCCACTACTTGCATATACCTATCTCGACGAACTATCTATCTCATTTGTCAATCAAGGCACGATTTCTCCAATAACTAGTAGTAGAGACCAAGAGGGTTCGCTATAGACGTTCACATTTATGTTAAGGAATGCATTAATACTTATCACTCAATTGGTGAAAGTCTTCATGAAGTTGTATCGGTATAACATTACATGACTAATATCATTGTTTCATGATGACAATTGATTGTGAAATTGTAATGATGTTGAGATGATGATTATTCTCATATGAGCGTAGTTGAAATGATTGTAGTAGTAAATCTTTAGAGTTATGATATTTTTGTTATTACTAAGTGATATTATTAGCATGTTTTTGAAATAAAAATTATATCTATTTATATAATGTGTTATCCAAAATGTTGATGTCTCCACCCATATCGTGCTTTACTACTTTACGTGATTAAAAACTTGTGGTTAAGTTTTATTCAAGTAAGCTTATCCTTGTTTGTGTGTTTATGTGTACGTGATTGTTATGATCATGACATTATGTTCATAGTAGCAGTTTGTTGGATGAGATTGGCTTACCATCGGGAGCATAGAAAGGACATCGTGAGATATGAAGACTCATTGTCCTCTTACATTTATTTGTAAAAGTGTTGACTAACTTTAATGTTTCTTTATTTATGTGTATGATATTTCTAATTGTAATAAGACCTTAACTCTAAAAGAGTTCAAATGACTCTAGTGATTATATTATAGTATTTGTTTATACATTTGACAATGTTTGATTATCCTTTTAATAAAGGAAGTATTTGTTTACATGTAGATTTTTTATATTGCATTTAAAAAAATTCACATATATTTTTATAAAGTAAATAATTAAATATGTTTTAAATTAAACTAAGTAATTGATGTATTTTCGATATAAGTATAGTTTTTAGTGTCATGTAGTGACACCAAGTCATTACATCATCCAATCACAAATGTTGACTTTTACAATAACTATTTTTAAAGTCATAATAATAGTAATTTATAATTAAATTATAGTATAAAATTGTTTTACACTATTAATGCATAACTATTAAATAAAAAAAGAAAAAAGAAAAAAATAGGTCAAATAAATTTATGAAAACTTAGGATGTGGCATGACTCGTTTAATAAAAATGACATACTTAGATTTTTCAAATAATTCTACTTAATCAAATAGGTTATTTTATAAAATTATATTACACTTAACGAGAAATATGTGTGTTTGTGTTTTCGTCATTATATTTTATCTAATAATTTTAACGAATAATTTATATTTGATTATTAAATTAAAAATAAAATAAAAATATAAATAAAAAATAATTTTTTTAGAGTTAGTTTTAAAATAACTTCATCCCTCGTCTCTATATAAATTTAAACTTTTTCTATGGATTTGAATTCTCTAAAGTGAGAAGCCTTATTTCTAATGGTGAGAATAACCCACTTTCTTATCTAAGATAAACTTCTCATATTAGAAAATCCATATCCATATCACTGTGTAACATTATGTAAAAATAAAGAATGTGAGAGAATTGTACTATACATAAATGGTTAAATTTATTTTTGATTAATTTTAATCTCAAACATCCATTTAAATAATATGATTATATTTATTTTTATGTTCTTATCTCTTGATATGTTGTATATATATATATATATATATATATATATGGTTATTAAATACTCACATTTTGTGGTTTAATCCAAACAATCCATATATAATTGTATATTCTAAATTTATTTATCTCACTATCTTATTATAAAATTTCTCTCACTTAATATGTTGTGTGTGTGTTTGTGTTTTCGTTTGTTCTCTCACTTAATACGCTATATATATGTGTATATGTGTGTGAACACCTAATTTTGTCTTACCTTCAACAAAGCAATCTATTGCAGCAAAAATAGCAAAAAAAAAAAAAAAAAAAAAGAGAAAGAAAAAAACCCAAAACATTTAGATGTCTAGATCATCTTGCAAGCCTTTGGACAAGCGTCCAAAAAACTTAGATCAATTCTTTGTTGTGCGTCCAAAGCAGGCTAATTTTGCTCTACTGCGTGTCCAAAACAGAAACTTAGATCAATTCTTTGTTGTGCGTCCAAAGCACACTAGTTTCCTCTTGCTATATGTCCAAAGCCAAGGCCCAATCCTCCTTATATCAGCTTCCTCCATGATGTCTCCAAAGACGAAGCCCAATTCTCTCAGGCCCAATTCCCCATTCTGTTAAGTAATTGGTATGAAGTCAAGCTTTGCGACTCTGTTGCACTTGCTCATCACTAGAGAAACTAGCCAATCATGAAGAAGGAGCAGGCAATTGGAAGACGTACGTCCAAAGTAGGAGCAAGTTGATCATGCTTTGTGGCTCTGCTACACCTGAGCAATCCTACAAACGTGATAGATGCAAGATGTAGCAGTGCACCCAAAGAGAATGCATCTTCTTCCTCCCTTTTCTCTTAGGGTTGCTTTGCTCTCCTGCAAAAGGCAACTTTGCAACTTACGACAAGGCTCTATTTTTCTAAAAGAACTCATCACAGTTGGCCAACTTGCAAAGGAAAGCAACAAGTTGGAATTAAAAATAATTTATGAAGGTTTATAAATGAAACTTGAATCGGAAAACAACTTTTTGGGAAAAAAAAAGAAGATAAGAAAAAACAGAGAAGAGGGAAAAATAGAGTAGGAGAGAATTTCGAGGGAAAGAAGAAGGTAACTTGTGAAAGCCATAAAGAAGAACAAAGAAACTTGCAGAAGAGGAGTGCGAAAGGGGGAACGTTTCACTAAGATTCTGGGCAACAAAAGAGGTCACAATGTTGCAGAGTAACAAAAGCACGAAAATAACCAAGTAAAAACATTTTGGTATCACTACTTTTCAAACTTGAATGAATATGCATGTAGAACTCAAAGATTGATTGTTTTGTTATTTTTTGCCTTGATTTTGAAACATTTTGATTGACCTCGCATCCCTTTGGACGTTGAGCCCCTTTTGACGCCTAAGTGGGCAGTCCATAAGGTTTCCATTGCTTTCTTGCTTCTCTAGTGTTCCTTTGGATGTTGAGGTCCTTTGGATATCCAGTAGGACAGTCCACACTTTTTCTAATATTCTCTTGTTGCTATAGTCTTCCTTTGAACATTGAGGTACTTTGGATGCCCAACTAGGCTATCCATGTATTCTTCATCATTTACCTGGCATTGCAATATTCCTTTGGACAATGAGATCCTTTGGATGCCTAGTAAGGCAGTCCCTACGTTTTCTATTATTCTCTTGTTGTTACAATGTTCCTTTGGACACTAAGGTCCTTTGGATGCCCAATGGGGCAGCTCACACGTTTGCTATTATTCTTTTGTTGTTGTTGTGTTCCTTTGGACGCCCAACTAGGTTGTCCATGAATTTTCCATTGTCTTCCTATTATTCTAGAATTTATTTGGATGTTAAGGTTCTTTGGACGTCTAATTGGGCTGTCCATGCACCCCCCCGTTTTGTTTTTTCTATTATTACAACGTTCATTTGGACAACTGAGGTCCTTTGGACGACCAACTAGGCAATCCATGTTCTTTCCACTATTCTTTGTTTGCCCTAGCATCCTTTGGACGAAAGAGCTAATGAGTGAGTTCCTCTTCACTTTTTATTATTTGCAATTTCTTTTAGACAAAGGAGCTAATGAATGAGTTCCTCTCCACTTTTCTATTATTTGCGTTTCCTTTGGACAAAGGACCTAATGAGTGAGTTTCTTTCCACTTTTTTGTTATCTATGTTTCCTATGGAGGAAGGAGCTAATGAGTGAGTTCCTCTCCACTTTTTTGTTATTTGTGTTTCTTTTGGACAAAGGAGCTAATGAGTAAGTTCCTATTCACTTTTCTATTATGTGCATTTCCTTTGGAAGAAGGAGCTAATGAGTGAATTTCTCTCTATTTTTCTATTATTTCTTTTTGGACGAAGGAGTCAATGTGTGAGTTCCTCTCCATTTTTCTGTTATCCGCGTTTCCTTTGGACAAAGGAGTTAATGAGTAAGTTCCTTTCCACTTTTCTGTTATTTGTTATTTCTCGTTGGACGAAGGAGCTAATGAGTGAGTTCTACTTCACTTTTCTATTATTTGTGTTCCCTTCAAACATAAGAGCCAACTAGTGGCTCTTTTTTATCTTCTGTCATCTATATCCATGCCTTTGAACGTAGAGGGCCAACTAATGACTCTTTTCTTTTTTCTACCATTTGTGTCCATATGTTTGGGCATAGTGAGCCAACTAGTGGCTCTTTTCTGTTTCTTATCACTTATGGCCATTCTTTGGGACATAGAAAGCCAACTAGTGGCTCTCATATGTTTTTGTCATTTACGTCCATGCCTTTGGACGTAGTGAGCCAACTAGTTGCTCTTATCTATTTTCTGTCATCTACGTCCATGCTTATTGGACACAGTGAGCCAACTAGTGACTCTTATATGTGTTTTATCATCTACGTCCATGCCTTTGGACATAGAAATCCAACTAGTGGCTTTTGTTTGTTTCCTGCCATCTATGTTCATACGTTTGAATGCAGTGAACTAACAAATGACTCTCTTTCCATTTTTCTATTTCCTACCATTTGTGTCCATCCATTTGGACATAGTATGCCAATGTGTGATTCCCTCTCCATTTTTTTGCCATCTACATCCATACATTTGGATGCAATAAGCTGACAAATAAGCTCCTTGTCCACATTTTACATTCTCTGTTATCTATTTTCTGCTATCTGTGTCCATCCATTTGGACACAGTATGCCAATGTGTGATTCCCTCTCCATTTTTTTACCATCTACATCCATACGTTTGGATGTAAAAAGCTGACAAATAAGCTCTTTGTCCACATTTTACATTCTCTGTTGTCTATTTTCTGCTATCTGTGTTCATGCTTTTGGACGTAGTGAGCCAACAAGTAGTTCTCATTCCATTTTTTTTGTCTTCTGCTATCTATGTCCATACCTTTGGATGTGGGGGTCGTTAAGTGTTTTCCTTATCCTTTCTATTTGTTGTATCTACTATTATCCAATAATTGCCCACGCTCTTTGGATGGAGAGCCTTTGTTGTCTCTTTCTCCATTTCTATTACTATTATCCACTATCCATTCACGCTCTTTGGACGAAGAACCTTTGATGACTCTTCCTCCTTGCCCATTACTGTCATCTATTCTTGTTATATGTTTCCCTTAATACTATAACTTTGCTTTGGACATAAGAGCCTTTGGACGATTCTTGAGTCCTTTGAACAAGGCACCCCTTTGGATGTTCCTTCTAGATGAAAGGACCTTTGACAGGTTCTAAAGTCCTTCAGGGGCATTCCAAATCAACAAGTTTAAGCTATCTTTCAATCAAAACTAAGTAACGATTTGACTTAGGAGTACATCTCTGTCAATCTCGGGATATATGAGCTGTGATAGTTGAAAATCCCTAAAAGTTCAATAAAAAATCAAATTAAACACATAAACATTTTCTATCCTCTAAGAATTACGTGACTTTGATTTCTCCAGTGTACCTGGGACATACGTTGGAGTAAGGGATCATCCATGTCAAGCCCAAATATTAAAATTAATAAGCATTCTTTTACAATAGTAATATATGATGTTATTTTCTTCGTTTTTATGGTGAGATAAATATTTTGAAAATCATAAACAACTTGCTTAATTAATTAAAGGTAATCATTTGTAATGAACATTATGGAGTGTTATACATAATGGATTCCCACACTTGAAATCTAATTTTGTAGATCATCATTTTTCCTTCAAGATTTTTCTAATGTTTTCCTTAATAAATATTGGTGACGACTTCGTCTCTATTCTATTCTATTCATCTATTTTTCTCCAATTTTTCATAACTCAATCTCCATCCTCTATTTAACTAAATTTTCTTCTTTTTGTCGATCTCATCATGAGCTAACTAAATTTTCTTCTTTTTGTCGATCTCATCATGAGCCTGATCGAATTTGTCTTTATTTATTTATTAACCTATTTAATCAACTCTATCATTGATTTATTTCTAACTTCTGGTCATGTTTATAGCACTTAATCCAAAATTTACTCCAAATGAGTTTTTTTAAAGCCAGGACTATTAAATAGGTTTATATATATATAATTTATTTGAATGATTAGGATTTCAGTCACTTTTCCTCCTTTATCTCTTGATTTCAGTCTGAAATTTCTGAGATGCTGTGTGAAGTTAATGGTGTTGCATCACGAATTTTATAGTTTGAATTGGTCCTGCACACGAATTTTATAGTTCGAATGCTGCTCCGTCAATTGGCCTATATATAGATATATGTTTGGTCCATAGTCACAGTCAAAGTGGATCCGCTGGTGCTTATACTTCCAGGCATCATCATGTGTATGATGTGTTGGTTTCATTATGAACTTTTTATTTTATGTATGGTGCTTTTCCTTTGCTTCTAAGTGGGGAATGGTACTTTGTAATTCATTATTCCTATGTTCTGTTTTGAGGATTGCAGGTTGTGTGTTCTGTTTTTGGGGTCTGTTGCAACTTTCCTTATATTGGGATTATTATTTTTATCATCTCAGGCATGCCTTATGCTTAATTGATAGCAAATCATTAAAAAATTCATTTACTTCTATTTTTTTTTATCATATTTTGATTAATTTTCTGAATAGAAATAGTTATGTATTGGACAGTAATTTCCAAAATTATTAACAGAAAACAAAAAATTAGTTCAGAACAGTTATGTTTATGTTTTGGAAATTAATTTCTCGAGATGTAAAAAATACGCAAACATACAAAATCTCGTTGTACTAAATCCAGAATCTGATATAATAACTCCTAAACGATACGATCGCAATGAAATAAAATTAACATTCTAATACCATTGAGAAGAGAAAAAGAGAAAGAGAGAGAAAAAAGAAAATAAATAAGGAAAATAAGATCATAGGGTTTTTATATAAAAAAATGTATTTTAGGTGATAAAGAAATAAGAAAGAAAGAAAGAAAGAAAGTACAGTTAACAATTCGGAAATACATTTAACAATTGCCACAAAAATGATGTTTCATGCATCACAAAGTACATTTTTCTGACGGTAGAGAATCTCGTACCACCACAAAGTACACAAATACATTTCATGAAGTCATTTTTAGACTTTGAAAATATGATATTTTTTGAAAATTATTTCATCTTTATTTTTTATTCATTACATTTAATCTTAAACAGTATATTTATAGTTCCTTATCAGGGTGTTTGTCGGAAGTAAAAAGTAAATGATTTATAAGTTTCTTTAACAACTATAAATAAAAATAAATAAATCTAAATATAGATTAATTTTAAAAGTTTAATCATAATGCACATGCAAAGCAAAGATAACCTAAAATAATTTTATATTATTATTTAATTATAAATTATCAATTATCAATAATGTAATTTTTATAATAATTATTATAAAAATATACGATGTTACTTTATATGATAATTATTATTTATATGATCGTATAAATCTGTTTTATAATAATATCAATACACAATCTATTTTTTACAATTTAAAATCATCACATTTTTAGATATAAAAATTATATTTAAGTTTTTTCATATGCAAAAGTTTTAATAATGATAAAAAATTAAATTAAATAATTTTTTATAATTTTTTATATATTTTTTTAAAATTTTAATAATAAAATTTAATAATCAATATTTATTCTTACATTTCATATAAAAAAATACTTTCTCACCGATGTTTATATATGATTATATGTGTAAGTATGTTAGTATCACACACAATATTTTTATCACATTACTTATTTATCTCTCCTTTTATTTTCTATCACGTTACTTATTATCATTTCTTTATTTATCTCTCCTTATTTCTTGTTACCTAATTTCACCTTAGAATGAGGTGGACGTTGAATATTAACTTTTTTTTTTTAGTTTTGGTCTATCTTGAACAAAGAAATTTATAGAAGAATAATATAAATATTTTTAATATTATTTTCTAATTGAAATTAAAAGTTTTCTTAATAACTCGTATAATAAAGATTAATATTAATGATTTACATTGATTGTTAAAATAAATTTTCAATTTTAATTGAAGACAATATCACAAACATTCAAAAGAATTCTACGTGTATCTTATAAAATTGTAAAACTGAATAATATTAATAATAAATTTGGACCAAATTTTTCTCATCCAAATATACAAGATAAAAATTTATTGTAAGAAATAATAAAGTGACTTAATAATGTTATAGGTATATAGTTAATGTGTAACGCTGTGTTTCTTTTGTGATTTATTTAGTAATTGTGAAATAATTATAAGATGAAATTGAAATTAAATTCAGCAAGAAATCTTGATATAAATTAAGGTTTACACGTTTATTAAGAAAATTTTCGAATAAGACCAGAGCAATCTAATACATATTTTTTGAGACAATGATCTTCCTGATGGAATGAATCTTACAAGCTCAGAGGTAGTAAGAGTCAGTATCACCATGTCATTTATATGTTATTCAAGATAAGTAACATGTACTTCAAGCACTACAAGAATTTTTTGATTTTGCTACTAATTTTAGCTACCATTTAAATTAGTAACTAAATCCTAACTAATTAACTATTAATTAACTAGAAAATTATTTTTTCTAGCTAAATTAAAGTTATATTCATTTATACTTCTTATTACTACAAATTAGCTAGGAAATAACTACAAATTTTAAAAAATTTACTACAAATTAACTAAGATTATTTTCCTAGTTAATTTGCTACTTATTTCATGCTACCATTCAATATTGTAGTAATTTTGTAGCTAATTATTTTTACTAGAAATTAGCTACAAAATAACTATTAATTTTAAAATTAGCCACAAAATTATTTTGTAGCAAATTTTAAATTTTCTAGTAGTGAAGGTAAATCCTTGACTGACTTTTCATTTGGCAAAAGAGGTTATACCATTTATGATTAATTACCTACCACTTATGGTGTGAAATCCAAAAGTGAAACTTATCATTTGAGGCAATTTTTACATTCGTATGTTTTACCCCATTTGACAAAATACACTTTTCCATTCATGGCTACTATTGGATGTTGGAACCCTCTTTAACCTATGGGTCTAAAGCTGCACCAAACCTTCTTTAAGTGCTCTATAGTTGAGCCATTTGAGGTTAATACCTCTCCTTGTTAAGAAAAATTCTTTTCTTCATTAAATGGTCCCTAATTCGGCCATCATTGTTGAAGCTTGAAGAGAACTCCTTCACTAAGGTGTTTGTACTCCTTTTCTTCACTCAATGTAAATGAAGCCCATCTTTATGTAAATTCATGGTTGTGATGTGTAATATACTAGTTAAGAATAAGTTTAAATAAATCATAACATGCTATATTGATATGTGTTAAGGTTTGCTAGAGTTTTCTTGAAAACTATGAATATATGCATGATGATATGCAAATATGGAATTTGTTGTGTGTATGGTGTTTTGGTGCATGAAATGAGTTTATAATGATATATGATGAAATTCTGGGTTGTATTTGTGATGATTCTATGCTCTTTTGGGTTTTGCGATGAATCTATGTTGAGATATGAAATTGTTATGTGCTCTTACTGTGTGACTACCTCTGCTTGCCCAACGATGCTTGTTTTCTAGAAATCTTTTATGAGTACTTGTTGAGCGAGACTTGGTTCTCGCTAAGCACCTCGAGAATAACACTTAAAATCTGGTAAAAAAAATTTCCCATGTCATTGAGTGAACCCGTGTGCTCGCTAAAAGAGTGTTCATAGATTGATGAACACAATGAATGAAGATTCATAGAAACCCATAAATTCATATTTTCATCAAGCAAGAGTTATGTCTCACTGAACGAGGGTTTCAAAAATCCAAAAAACCATTAAATCACTGAGCGAGTCATTCACTCACTAAGTAAAGACTGAGAACTTTGGAAATTTAGTTTTCTTGCGAGTAATTCGTTGAGTGAGCCTTGATCTCATCGAGAAACTAAAATGGAACTTGAGAGTGACAACTCTTTGTGGCCCAATTTGCTGAGCAAACCCATTGTTTACTGGGCATATTAGAAATTAGGACTCTTTGGGGTTTGCCTCGTTGAGTGAAGTAATTACTTTGTCGAGTGAACAAAATGAGAAAATTTCTAAGTGAGATAAGATACTTGTTGAGCGAATCAATTTGAGGAAGTCAACACTTTCTACATGAGACTCGCTAGGCGAAGAGAATATACTTGCTAAGCAAAAAGAGATAACTGTGAGGAATCTCCCTAAGCGAACCCATTGGCTCGCTGGGCGAAAAAGACAAAACTTATGAACCTTGAGAAATTCCTTTCATCAAATCAAATAGGTTAATACCCACTAAGTTTCCTTAATAAAAATAGGAAGTAAATCACTCCAAAATTTCAAATGTAACCTTAAAGACTGATGATTCATAAGATTAAATTAACTTTCTATTCACCACACGACAAATGCTATAAAAGTGATGTCGGTTTGAACGATATATGTATTTTTGTTGTTATGTCATATTGAGTATGAAGGTTGTAGTTTTATACCATGTTACGAGTAGGCATGTACATTTGACTGACTGTCTTGATTGAGCTTGCAAGTCTAGTGTTGGATAAGAGGTGTGCGACAATCAAGTCTTTGGGATATGGAGACGAGCGATTCCACAAGGGTCCAAGGTCATTGCAAATATTGTGTCATAGTTAGTCACTACCCACATATACATTTCCAGACAAACCACTTATCTCATCCATAGATCAGATCTTGGCGTTTCCCCAATTGTTTCTTTGACATGTGCTATATTGTGATGACTTAGTAGTCATGCATACTATGTTAAGGGAAAGTGTCTGATTGATCGCTCAAAAGTTAAAGTCTCCATGGAGTATATATATATTGGTTATGTTGGGGAGTTTGAATTGATGTTTTATTTAAATGTTCATACCTTATGAAACTTGGATGTTATTGTACTTTTTATGTTTTATTTATGTATGTTTTATATCATGAGCTTACCTTTATACTTCTTACCATGTATGTGTGATTGCAATGATCTTGAACGATGTGTCGTTAGGAGTAGATTTTGAGGCCCATAGAACAATTGGTCTCGGTCCCATATGTTCTTCAACAGAATACATTTGGGTACTTTCTCCATTTTCTTATGTAACCATGGGTGGTATATTGGATTTGAATCAGATTTCATATGAATCTATATTGATTGACTGCCTCCATTATTTTGTTGCTAGCAAATCCCACTATTTTAGGTTTTGGATCTTCCAAATTATTCGCACAAGAGGTCTGGACCCATTTTTTTTATGATCCTTCGAGAAAAAGATTCACTCTGTTCATAAAAAAGAAGAGGTAGAACCAATAAAGAGTGATTTTTTGATTCATCCATGGAGTTGAATACCTCATTCAAGAAATGTTTTTTTATCCAATCTGGAGGAATCCATAGAAAAAGAAAATCCTTTATGATATACGAGATCTGGCTCGGTTATTGATAGAGTGAATATATCTGTCATTTCTTGAAATATCTCTTATGATTTAAAATCATGGTGTAACGTGTATCCACATGCTCTGGTCATGGAATAGATGAAATAAACCCAAAAATCATGGAGACCATGGTGGGCCCAAGAGAGGCTTGAACAATTAATCTAGACTTGAAGCGTGTTACGTAATATAACAACATCACCATTGACTTTGCACCATACGCTACTTCCTTGATTTCAATTACGTTATATGTTATGTTGGACTTCTATTTTCCTATACAAGAGATGTGATATCAACCTATACACCTTATCCAATATGGAAGAATCCATAGAAAAATCAAATTCCTTATGATATACCAGATCTGGCTCGGTTATTGATAGAGTGAATATATCTGCCATTTCTTGAAATATCTCTTATGATTTAAAATCATGGCGTAACGTGTATCCCCTGCTTCGGTCATGGAATAGATGAAATAAACCCAAAAATCATGGAGACCATGGTGGGCCCAAGAGAGGCTTGAACGATTTAATCTAGACTTGAAGCGTGTTACGTAATATAAACACATCCCCATCGACTTTGCACCATGCGTCACTACCTTGATTTCAGTTACATTATATGTTATGCTGGACTTCTATTTTCCTATACAAGAGATGTGATGTCGGCCTATGCATCTTACCCAATCTAAACTGACTAGAAGTCGTAACCCCATTCATCTTGGACCCCGTCCTTATCGTCATCGAGTAAGTCATAAGGCCGCTTGTGAGGAGTTGTCATCTCCTCCTTCCCCTTCTCAGTAGATTAGTATATGACCAGCATATGGTGTGTGAGTTTTGTATCCCTCCCCTATAATGATATATTTAAGTACTACCTTTTGTAAGATCTATGTGATTTATCTTTTCTTTATTTTGTGTTGTAAGAATCATAAAGAATAAACTATTACATGAAATATTTGGACTTGTATGACTTATTGATGAGCCCCTATGATCCACTTGCTCAACATAGAGTTCAAGAGAACTAATGTAGAAACTAAAATGTAGTAACCAAGAAAAAAGATACAAAATGAAATGAGATTAAGGGAAGAAAACTCACCATGATTCCAAGAAGGAAGAGATAAGAGGGTTGAGATTCGCCACAAGTCTCATGAAAACTTGATAAAAATGAAGGTTCTTACTCAAAAAGAAGATAAGATAATCTCCTCTCTAGTTGCTTGCAACACAAGTTTACTATTCATCAAAAGTTGAGTTTGCAAAGGAGTGAGGGAGGCTTATATAGCCCATGATTTTCATGGCCTAAGCTCGCTAGGTGTTTGAATGTGAGGCTAAGGTGCCCATTCATGCAACGAAGCAACTAGTCAAGCCATCCAAACAAGGTAGCAAGTAGAGTAATTAAGGATTTGCCTATAAATCCTATATCATGTACTAAGGCTTTATGAAGCCTATAAAGTAAACAATTACAAATGAAGTTAAGCTAATTCAAGCAAGATACTAAGCATTATGAAGTCAAAGTACAAGCTCATATAGAACAGAGAGTTGAGCTTTGGGCAGACTCTTCAGGATTCTTGAGGAAGCATATCTCCTTAAGCACTTCTTCTTGTAATCTTCCCATCCTTTCCCTTGTCATGGGACCTTAAAGTGCTTTGCTCTCCATACTCTCCTTCCTTGCTTGAGGTTCCTCTTCAAAGATTTTCAAGATCTCATCATTTTGCATGCTATGGAGATGTATTTTCAATAAATTGGAGTATATATACATGATTATGACTATGTTTTGAATGCGAATTTTTTGTGTTTTCTTTTATAAATTAATTAAAAATTTTCAAAATTAATTAAGAATTTTCAAAATTAATTGAACCTTTATGTTTTGGAGATGAGTTTAGTTTTCATGTAGCAACTATGAGTCGTTACATAAGAAAGTCTTAAAAGAATAACACAACTTTGTAGAAATTTTTTTCTTATCACTTAACAACTAACTTTACCTTCATAGTATCCATTTTCATAATTTTGTGACATCAATTTTGAGGACTTTGTGCTCTTATTGAAATTGTTAAGATTATGATAAGTGTATCGATCATATAAATAATTAAGAGATAAAAAAGTTATTGTATTTACGAGGATTATAGTTCAATAATTATGCAACTAATTAATTACTTTGTTGATTAAAAAATTTAGAAAGAATTAATTTTTAAGTTTGTTAAATTTTTATTTGAATGACAAAGGAGAAAACACCATTAAACAATTGTTAGGAAATTCAATATAAGGAAACAAGTGAACAACTAGATTGTGGCGGAAGGTTTGGATAATATGCACATGGTCCTTTAACTTTGTTACCATCATTTTATTTCTTTACTTTACAAAAAAAAAAGGTGTTGGAATTCACTTGACTTTCCCTTAAGGTGATCTTTTTTCCTTCTAAATCCCTTCTTATTATGTGATTAACATCTAATTTTTCTAATTTAGTTTATCTTCGATTCATTGAGTGATAAACTCTTTATTTCTAATTATGAATCTTAATCCCTTACGCAAGCAAAATTATCAATAATCATTAGGTGTAGGAAATTCACACAGATGCATATAATCTATCTTTATCCTTAGGCTCTAAGTATTGTACAATTATTGAATTATATAAGTCTAAATCTTAATTTTCAATTGTAGGATTTAGATTATAGATCAATTTTTTTAATGAGTGTCAATCATAGAAACATATTAAGCATGAATTGAATAACTAAATTTACATAACAAGAAAAATGATTTAAAAGAGAAATCAATTACAATAAGTTCAAATCATAAAGTCACTAAGTGCAAAACAAAAAGAAGAAAAAGACAAAGAAGAAATCTTGAATCCTTACAAATTGATCGAAGAAAAAGACAAAGAAGAAATCTTGAATCCTTACGAATTGATCGAACTTGAGTTCTTCAAGATTCAATAGCCAGTGATAAATCCTCAATTTTTTCTTCTCATTACCCTAAATCATAAAGTTACTAGGTGCAAATCAAAAATAAGAAAAAGACAGAAAAAACCTTGAATCTTTACGAATTGGTGGAACATGAGTTTTTTCAAGATTTAATAACGTGATAAATCCCCAATTTTTTTCTTTTCATTTTTGGTTCTCAATGAGCTAAAAACACTCTCAATGATTTTTTTAATAAACAATAAGCTTAGACTTTTTGAACCATAAAAACACACTTGACTTGCTTCTATATTAAAAAATGAAAAATCTAAAAACTTCGATCTTGAGGAGTCAAAATCGTGCTTCACCCCAAATTTTTGATAATCTAGTCTGCCTCAACACTCATTGGTGAATAGTACCCATTGAGCACCAATGTGTAAGACTTGTTCACATGAATGCCTCGAGATATGGTTTAAACATTGCACCTATGTCATTTTGTCAAGACAACACATCAACTTTCAACTTCAAACACAATTTTCTATATGATCCACATTGAATCTAATCAAACTCTCTTCATGAAAAGTGTAGATCTATGTTTAGGATTTCCATAAAGACCAAAGTTACTTCAATTATATTACTATAGTTTGTGTTGTGATCTAAACCAAAAAAAAAAAAAAAAGTCGAAATCTGAGTTTAAAATATGAATCTTATTATTTCTCAATTTTTACTTATTAAAAACCTAATAAAATTAGTGTATTCATACAACTTTTTCATTTAAACCATTCAAAATATGAATCACAATAAAATATATACATATAAATTATTTTCTCACCATATTGACCAATTTAATACATTAAAACATGTAAAATATACTTTACAAATATACAAGTTATAAAATTATCATCACCCATTTTCATTGACATCCATATTCATAATTTTAACTGAATTTTATATTTTATATCTTAATTAAAATTTAGGACACACGAGTGACAATAAAATAAAATTTCAACACAATTTTTTTATTAATAATATTTTAAGAAAATGAAAATAAATTTAATTAAAAAGAATGATAATAAAATAAGTTGTTTGAATCATGTAGATTATAAGTACTAAAATTAACATTCTAAAATATTTTATCCAATTTTTATTCTGTGAAAGATTATACTACATAATTTGACCATTAAATTTTTAAAATAAATTAAAAACCTTATTTTAATATGTTTTACTAAAAAATTGTTTGAAATATGTTTAAAAATTATAAAAACATAAATTCAAATAAATTTCACATAAACTCTTTTAAATGTGCTTCTAGTATTTCAATTAATTGCTTAAACTAATCTTCTTCAAATTTAAAATAACATAAATTCATTTTTATATTTTTTATGTATATATACAATTGTATGAAATTAAAGCCATCTGTTATTATAAAAAGCTGTGAACATTATTTGGTGATAATTTAAAAAATTTAATAATTTAATAATCGAAATTAAGAACGATGTCAACGTAACTTCATTGGTTTGTAAAAAAGTTAGCATATTGCCAAATTTGTATTAAATTCTTGAAGATTTCTATAAATTAAACTTTAATATCAAAGAAAGTTAGTCATACCCTCTTAATTTTATTTTTAATACAAAAAAATTGAAGGCTGAACAAAGACGGTACGAAAAGATGTATGGACTAAAGTAATATATATGCAAAGCGAATCATGCGTATAATTTTATGGAAATGTACTTTTAATGAGATTTTAGTAAAACGTGTAAATAATTTGAATGGTGCAAAAAAGGATATTATTTTTCTAAGGTATAAAGCTCAATTTAAAAAAAAAATTGTACCCGTATTTCATTCAACTTTGAAAATGCTACTATTAAGCATGGTTTAACAGGGCGAGTTTATTTAATTTTTTGTTTAATTAGTTAAAATAAAATTATTTTTTTAAAATAAATCCAATTAAAAATAAAAATGTAGTTTTTTTTTTGTGTATAATTGCGAATTTTATAATAAATTTTATTTCAAAATAGATGTGAAAAGATAATTATTTTTATTTTAATTTTATTTATAAAATGGATTTCACCTAAAATTAAGGCTAAAATGTAATGCGGATGCTGAGAAGGCAAATCATAAAAAAAGGAAAAAGAAAAGATTGAGCCGTGTTGTGTGGTTGAAGTAAGGATTTGTTTATTGAAAAGTTAAGAAATCAATAGTGAGATTTTTGAAGAAAAGTATGAAATCTAAATTAAGTTAAATAGGCGTGTGAATGAAATAAAATAATTAAAAATGAATTGGATGAAATTGCGAAGTAGGGGGTGATTGAACTAGGTACGCGTGATGGAAGTTCCTTGGGGTTTGGTTCAAAATGTAAACTGTGCGAAAGTCAAAGATGGCTTTCTGAGGTACAGAGCGAGGGTGGACCCGAACATGATACGCTTGGTCGTGTCTGACCATCAACAACGTTACTATTAATAATAAAAGTTTGATGTTGACAGGAGAAGCGACAAGTGCAGGTGGGATAATCCTCTCTGCTTCGTTTCCAAAAACAACAAACAAGATCTCTCAGATTTGGATCCTCCGAATCTCTTCCTATTTCATTTTCATATTATTATTATTATTATTATTATTTTCACCGTATCGTCACCATTCATTATAAAGCATTACCAACCAATCCATCTCTCTCTTCATTCTTCGCTTCTTCTACCATTCTTTTTCTCCTCCTCTCTTTTTTCCCTCGCTACTTCATCTTTTTAGTTGTTTATTTATTCAATCGAGGGATGGCTGCCGCCGGCGATGTTTTCAGGCAGGCTTTGCCGGAAGTGGGTGCCGCGAAGCTGCACGTGCTTGCCGTTGATGATAGCCACGTCGACCGCAAGGTCATTGAACGGTTGCTCAAAATCTCGTCTTGCAAAGGTAAATATGGCTGATTCTCGTCCCCCACTATTGACTTGAGTTTGGCCCTAATTTAAAGTTTAAGTTTTTTGTTGGGTTTTCTTGCACTCGGATTGGATTCTGATTTTTTTTGGAACTGGGGTGTTTTGGCAGTGACGGTTGTGGAAAGTGGAAGCAGGGCTCTACAGTATCTAGGGTTGGATGGAGACAAGAGTTCCATCGGTCTTGATGTAAGCAAACTTGGTTTTTGAATTTTTTGATTATGGTGGTTGCTTGGCTTTGGATGTGATGCTCATGATGTTATTTGATGGTTGTGGTGACAGGGTGTGAAGGTTAATTTGATAATGACGGACTATTCCATGCCGGGGATGACGGGATACGAATTGCTCAAGAAGATAAAGGTGAGAAATGAGAATGGTCTTTGTTATTTTAATCTTAATTTAATTTCTTGTGGAAGATGAATGGAAGACAAGAGAAGAGAGAGTTATTAGTGTTTTCCTGATATAATAGTAGTGGTTTTTGATTTTCCCCTTTTCTCTTTGGTTTTTAATTTTCTCTTTTACTATCTGCAGGAGTCGTCTGTTTTTAGAGAGGTTCCGGTGGTGGTTATGTCGTCTGAGAATATCTTGACACGAATTGATAGGTAAGCTCTTGATTAGGATAGCACGCTGTTTGGTTCTTGTATGGTTTTAGGAGCTAGATGCCTTTGTTTTTTCTGGCTGAATTTTTTGATTTCTGTGGTGATATTTACTAGTTTTGAATTTGCCTATGCTAATGCTTTGATGAGCTAAAATATTAGAAAATAGGGGACTATCACATTGCTGCATCTGTTGTTCTTGTTTTTTTGGGACATGAATCCCATCTAAACTTGAATTGCATTAGTGAAAGACATGAATCCCATATAATTTTGGACACGATTAGATCACCCCGGGTTTGGACACATGGTGTTTAGCCATGTGAAAAAGGGATGGAGACTGTCACGTATATGAAATTATTGAAAGGGTCAAAGGGATCTTATGGCAAATCATTTTGTTTTTATTAGAGGTCAATAATGTTGTGTGATCCATGTAGCCCATTTCAGCTAGTAGGATAAGGTTATTGGTGTTGTATTAGATCACCATGCTTTCCCATTCTGGGCTGGTTCTTGTAAAATTTAACTCCTTTTAAGAATTAATCCATCAATAATCTCATCATGTTAGTCACATGGAGCGTTTTGGGAACATGCTGTTTCTAACTTGCATTTGTGGCTACAATGATTGAAGCACGATGAAATCCAGATTCCCACTTGCCTAATGGTCAACTAGTTAGCATGACAGCAATTATTGTCATTATAATTGCCACATAATTTTACATCATATCAATAACTTTAAACTTGTACAATGCTTGCATTTACACATGAAATTATTGGCAAACACCATTATGTTCACCATCAGTGTTACAATGGAATATGAATACATAGTTTGTTAATCAGTTTGACATTTGAACAAAGTTCAAATTTGATAATTATTTTGACTTGTAGACCCAATTATTCATTGTTTACTTGTACTAATTGGCAGTTGCTTGGAAGAGGGAGCAGAAGAGTTTCTGTTGAAACCTGTCAAGTTGTCAGATGTAAAACGAGTAACAGATTTCATAATGAGAGGTGAAGGGAAGAACGGAGTAAAAAGATCTAAAAAAAGAAGCAGATCAGATGATTGCACTGCATCTCTATCAACTGCATTTTCATCAGTTTCTCATCCATGCGATCTATCATCAATTCCATCGCCGTCTGTAGCATACTCGAAGAAATCTAGATCGAGCATAGATTGAGAACTGCTGTTTATGTCTCCATTTTTGCCAAACCATTGTTCATATCCAAAAAAGCCTCTGATGTAATTTGCGTTTCTATACTAAACATTGCTGACAATGAGCACTAGGATTAGGAATGAGGAAGAGGATGACACAATCATTTTGTTCTTTTGTTTGGTCGCTCATATTTTTTTTTACTGATTTTGCTGCTGTACAGAGAAATTTCATTATAATTAACGAAACCCTCTATTTGAGGGGTCTAATTACTCCAAATTTTTCTTTACCCTCTCTCTATATTCTCTACAGTCTACACTAACATTCTGAATTGTGAAATTTTGGACCCTCTACTTAGAATTGTCTTGTTTTTATGTATTTTATTTGTTGGAGCTGCATTGATATTGTTGAGGCCTCGGGTTTTGCTGTAAGGTGTCTTATTTTATGTAATATTGATCACCATATCTAGCATTTCCATGCTTAATGAGTATTTGCTTAAGTTGAGGTTAAGTGGTCAGACTAATGGGGATTCATCTCAACGAATGTTTGGAAATTTATTAGAAAGTAAATAATCATGTCAATTTAGTCCAAGAATATTAGGCCATCTCCAACCTACGATCTCTATTTGAGGTTTCAATTGCATACATTACTCATTTTTACTTTTTTTTTTTTAATTTAAACCCTTCACAAGTATTCAACCTCTTTAATCCAGCACTTAAAAATATTTACTAAATAAGTCCTACCTTAAAAAATTAATACAAATAAGATTCGAATTTATAATTTTTTAATATGAAAATGGTCTCACTTTTTGTTTAAGAATCGGTACCTAAGAAAGCACCTGCTTTCTTATATAAGATCTGTTAGAATAATTTTTAAGTTTCGATCCTTACTACAAAAAATCCCGTACATATTTTTTAAGCAACTCAGCATTGTAGTTGTTCTTAGAAGCTCTAAGTATTAGTTTTTAAACGTAAAAAATTAAATTGATAACATGCAATTAAATATGCAATATAAATAGAAACAAATTCGTCACATAAGAATTCTGTACATAAGGTAAACATTATGATTTCTGTCAAATATCTTGATTTTATTTTTAGTTTAACATCTACCCATTCATATATAAACATGTAGATTTCATATATAAACGTGTAGATTTCAAATGAATTTGTGTAGAATTGCTTTATACCATATAGTATTACCGTAAAAAATGCAGAAATTACCTCATCTTGTTTCTGAGTTACGCGTGTCCAATCGTTTACTATGCATAACCAAACACCCATTAAGCCTCTGCCTCTGCCTTGGTAAGAATTCTAATGTTGGATTTTGTTTCCAACTTTCTGTCACATGAATAAGAAACACTTACTGGTTCTTGAAGTACACGATTTGTCTCAATTCTAGCTTTAATCACATTGCTTCCTGAATTCTCCTTAGGATATGGAAGCAGTCATACTAGAAGTATTTTGATGAAGAGCACTACTAAATCTTCCGACAAAGGCATTCACATCCCCCCAATGTGTACAGGCAGTACAGCAAAAAGCATGAAACAATCAGCAAACTAGTGAACGTAAAATTGTCTAAAGTCACACGAAAATGCAGGTTGTGCATAATTTTGTACATATCATATTTGCACGTCATGATGATGTGTAACTAACAGCATCCAGCGTGTATTATGCGTGATGGAGATCATAATTGATTTATAATCACTAAAAAAAAAGGTGTGCACAAAATAATGTGTGAATAACATAAGTGAAAGCCAGAACAGGTGTTATAAATGAAAGAGTAAGATTTTAATGCTTTCATTTATGAAAAAAAAGAAAGTGAGAGAAAAAGAAAATGAGTAAAAAATGTGGTGACATTAGATGTTAGGTATAAAAGAAAAAAGAAAAAAATAAAGAAAAAGAAAAGAATATATTTATAAAAACACATAAATAATCTAATAAAAATTAGATATAATAAATATATTCTAATTATGAAGGGTATAATAATAATTTTAATTTTGTAATTTTTTTTGTACTTTTCTTCTCAAGTGGGAGAGAATCAATTTTTACCTTTGAGTTTCTTATCCTATTTTCATGTATATCAAAGGAAGGATTTTTTTTTGAAAGATATGTATCTCTTTCTTTTCATTTCTTTTCAACCAAACACAATCTAAGAATGATTAAATCTCAGATTGAAAATTAATCCAATAATCAATTCAAAAAGTCAAAGTTTACGAGGATATCTTGAAATTTTACCATAGAACCAAAAATTCTAATTATTGTGATTAAAAAAAATAAAAAATAAAAGATAAAAAAATCAAAAAGTAAATTATACCATGATTTCTAGATTTATTAATAAATGTTGCTCTATTTGAACGTGAAGGAACATTTTCATAAGATATTAATGCAGAGGAGTTAATAGGGTGGTTTAGCATTTTCCTTGGTGACAAGACGGTTGTTAGTAAGGTTACTTCTCAATTCTCTATAGAAATTCTCACTTGAATCAACTACAGTTCACAAATCCCGTTTCTGTTGAATCTTTCCAAGGTATCTGAATAAACCCAAAAATCTAAAAGCAGAGATGCCAGTCCTGTCGAGTGAACATGGTCAAACAAACTATTTTTCTTTTCTCCACAATCATCTGCAGAATTGAAGGAACAATAAAGATTATATTATAATCCAGGAAGTTCCTGTTGTCACCAACAATGGGGTAATACCAATGTAGTTAAGTTGTCATCAAGACCCAAAAATTTAGCATCAATAACAAAGTTTCCCCTTCCCCTAGGCTTAAGGCCTAGAAATTTAATTCTTACTATATGTTACAGAAATTATGGTATGCTCCGTTAATCATGTCACACGGCAGCTAGCAAGTGAGTCCAAATTCCGTGATATTTTCATTGACAATTTAACTGTCCAACGTGATTCTTGTAAGATAACAGTAACACCATAATAACTAGGTTGCATCTACCGAAGAGAGAATAGGACAATATCCTTTAAACAAGATGTGAAATTCCTAACCATTTTTAATCACGACCAACCATAAGATATACAATAAATAAGCAGCATTCGACCCCTTCAAGCTATATAAGATTCCGACAACCTTTCCTAAATGCAACAGCTGGAGCAATATTGAGGCCTCACAAATACCCGTTTTGAGAGACGGCAAGCAAGACACAACATAGGAGCATTAATTATATTTAATTAACAATTGCAATAAAACTCGAGGTGGGACGGCACAATCATTTATCACTGCCCATCATTTGTCTTTTATATAAACTTGTGGGAGCATATTCATTTCGGTTTAACAACTATTTTTGAGTTTTAATTTTAGATGTTTAATTATATTCAATTTTGTTATTTATAATTATTTTATTTTATCTAATTTAAACAATTTTTTAAATAAAAATACATGTAATTTTTTTAAAAAATTTCTTTTATAAAAGCTGAACTGATCGTTGAACTCTTAAAAGCATTGTTTCACGGTTTCCTGATTTACCCATACGAGACCCTAATTGAGCTTTGATTGGGAAAATTTTAGATTAGTATATTATATTATATTATACCTCTTGTAGTTGTTAGATAAAAATAATAATTCTTGTTCTCATTGAGAGAGAAACGACTAGGTCTGGTCCTTGGGTCTCAATAGTGTCAAGAGTAGATTCTGTCTCTAGGATTAGGATGTGTAACTTGTCTAGAGTTTGTCATTACTCATTGTAGGAGCATCTTCAACTCATCACTTCTCTTTTTTACATTTTAGATATATAAAGCGAATTCCACGGTTACAAAAAAAAATATTTTTTTATTTTACCATTTAAGCAACTATTTTTTTCTGTTCAATAGCTTTAATTTTTTTTTCATTAAAATGGACTCCACTAGTAATTCAATCTTTACATTTCATTAATATTAATTTTTATTAAGTAATAATTATCTGAATTATGAAACAACAAAATTATAAGAAATCAAGAATTCATTTGTACTAATTTTTATGAAATAAAAAATTGAAGATGATAAATGATTGAGATAAATAATATGTGAAAAATTATAATTATTAAATCTCAAGTTACATAGCCTAATAATTACTTATGTCATTCTCTATTATTTTACATTTATCACTTAGGTTAACAATTAATTTTGTCAAATACTCTCAATTATTAGCTTTCAACTAACTTATTTCTTAATTTTGTCAAATACACCCTAAAGAATTTTTTTAGTATAACTAGCTAATTCTGTCCCTTTTTCATCAATGCTAACCATCCAAATTTGGCTGACTTAAGTATAATTTCATTGGTAATCAATTTGGAATTGCCTTTTATGGCCAATTTAAGCTCCTACTGACATGGCACCAGTGACAACTACCACATTGAAAATATCAACAACCGTGACCAAGAACATTGATAACATACTACACAAGTGTTATTTCGAGAGTGCCATTTTATTTTTCTCATCATCTTACTATTCTTCAGTTTTTGTTCTCATTTGCTCTTTCCTACAGTTGTTTCAACCAGATATATCAATGTCAGCTCCTAGTCATGCAATTGCAGAGGCTGTGGCTGCCACAGCTGGGGCTATGTTACTTATTTCTGCAGTTTTCGTTTACTTCTTTCACAGATTTGTTCTTGCTCGATACCACCAGAGACACAAAGTTGGAGCAAGTTTGCTTCGAGAATCAGGAGTGAACCTTGAGTATATAAACAAAGTTGGTGGCAATGTGAAGGGATTAATTGTTGAAGAAAATGGGGTTGATGTTCTTTATGTGATGGACACAGAAAGAAGACCACTGATAACTGGATTCCCTAATAGTATATTCAATCCAAGTTATGAAGATGGTGAAGAGGAAAAGAGAATAGATATAATGGTCCAAAGGTCCAAAGAATCCAAGCCTCAGATTCCACTGGCATGTGAATCTCCAAGCTTGGTTGGTCATGAGAATCAAGTTAAGCCACAATCACAAATATCATCAGTTTCAACATCACTAACACCAAGACAAAACTTGCCACAATCACCTCAAGTAGCACCTCCACTTCAACCACTACCACAATCTTCACCAATGATTCTTGAAAAAAACAAAACTCAACCACCACCTCCTCCTCCAACAACACCACCACCACCACCACCTCCTCCTCCTCCTCCAACTCGTCCTCCACCACCACCACCTGGTCCACCTCCACTTCCAAAGGCCAGTGGCTTCATTTCATCACTGAAACCCCCACCTGTTCCTAAAGGGAAAACAAACATAAAAAACACCAAAGAGGGTATGGTAGGGGAGAGTTCAAGAGAGAAGGGTGTTGGTCAAACAAGGCTGAAGCCTCTACACTGGGATAAGGTTGCAGCAAATGTTGATCATTCAACAGTGTGGGATCATATCAATGATGGTTCTTTCCGGTATATCCTCCTTGTTGTTAATTAGTTAAACTATTCGCTAGATCTTATGGTTGTCTGTATTTAAATTTTCATCCCTTACAAAAAAGAATTGTTAGTTTTAGTTCCTAAACAATTTTTTTGTAGTGATTTATTACTGTTAAAATTTTTTTTAGCAGTTTTACACGACCAGAAAGTATTATCTAAATATTAACAATGGAGGCCAAAACGGCCAAAACTTTTATATACATGTAAGGAAATAAAGTTACAATTTTTTTGGTACAAAAACTAAAACTTAAAATAAGATATCTATAAACTAAATGAATAGTTTAACCATGTTAATTTAACTAGTAACTGTTTTCATCACTGCATTTTAAACTTCACAACAAGTTCTTTCCCCCTTTTACAGGTTTGATGATGGACTAATGGAAACACTCTTTGGATATTCAAGCAGCTACATAACCCAAGAAAGAAACAGAACTCTTTCCACTTTGGCTAAGTCCAATTCCAATGGACCAACTCAAATATTCATTCTTGAGCCAAGAAAATCTCAAAACACTGCAATTGTTGTAAGATCACTTGCCATTTCTCGCAAGGGAATCTTGGATGCACTTCTTGATGGTCAGGGACTGAGTGTTGAGACACTTGAAAGACTCACTAAAATAGCTCCCACCCAAGAAGAGGAAGCCAAAATCATCCAATTTAGTGGAAACCCGGATCAGCTTGCTGATGCTGAGTCTTTCCTACACTACATTCTTAAAGCAGTTCCAACAGCATTCAACCGTTTGAAAGCAATGCTTTTCAGGTCGAGTTATGACTGTGAAGTTCTTCAGCTCAAGGAGCAGCTACAGACACTTGAGAGGGGTTGCAAGGAACTGAGAACTAGTGGTCTTTTTTTGAAACTCCTTGAGGCCATTCTCAAAGCTGGGAACCGGATGAATGCTGGAACTTCAAGAGGCAATGCACAAGGTTTCAACCTGAGTGCTCTTAGAAAACTTTCTGATGTGAAAAGTACAGATGGGAAGACTAGTTTGCTTCACTTTATAGTGGAACAAGTGGTTCAGTCAGAAGGAAAACGACAAGCTATGTATAAAAAAAAGCACAACCTTCACAATGGTGAAACAAGCAATGTGAATAGACCTTATTCATATAACATGATACAACAAGAGGCAGATAAAGAATATGCAATGCTTGGTTTGCAAGTGTTAGGTGGGCTAAGAGATGAGTTATGTGAAGCAAAGAAAGCAGCTAGCATTGAGTACCACAATTTCATCACCATGTGTTCCACTCTCAATGCTCATGTTAGTGAAATTAGACAGATTATAACATGCTGTGGCAACACTAGGAGTGGTGGATTTATCAAAGAAATGAAAGGGTTCCTAGAGGAATGTGAGGGAGAACTTGAGGTTGTGAAAGAGGAGCAAATTAGGATCATGGAGCTTGTGAAGAAAACGAACGAGTACTACCTAGCAGGAGCATCCAAAGACCATATGGCAAACCCCTTTCAACTTTTTGTTATTGTTAAAAGTTTTGTTGACATGGTAGATCAGGCTTGCATAGAACTAAAAAGGAAGGTAGAAAAGAAGAATGTGGGAGTAGAGGCTGCGTCAACGCCACCTTTGTCACCATCAAAGAGGACGCCACTCAGATTCCCTAACTTTGATTTGTATTTTCTGTCAAATGTGTCAGAAACTACATCTTCTAGCCAATCAGAAGATGATTTCTGAATCTGGGTGTTGAATTTATGCCAATTTGGTTCAGCAAAATGTTCAATGCTGTTCCTTCATCTATCATAGATTTGGTATATAACATCTTTAACTTTTATGGATTTCGAAGGTGTACAAAAGATATAACTATAGGATTATACTTCAATAAGCTTGCTAGAATGGTGATTTGCTTCAATTGAATTTAAGGTATTCGTTGCTGTAGACATTTTGGAATAATGAACTTTAATTAAGTTATCTCAACCTTTTATATTAATCCTTATTTCTAGCATTTTGGTTGTATGAAACTGCCATGACATTGTGATCATTATTGTGTTAATTGTACGTACTGGAATGAGTTTAAATGAACCACGACTTAAAATTTGCCTTAAGCAACTCACCTCTTTCTTTTTCTCTGGTTCTGGACATCAAAATCTCACGTTAAGCATGATAAAAAAAAACAAATGATTGTTCGGTGAAATGAATCATCCTTCCCTTAACTTTTCACTGGACCTTATTGCACACAAAAATGTTTCTCATCATAAATATTTACTATTTTTTATTAGGCTCTGCCTATTTAATATGTTTATAAGGATAAAACAGATGCAACATTTTCACTTCATAAAGTCATGAAAATTTAACACGAGATGATCTATTTTTATATAGGCTTAAATTATATAATAAATATATTATATATTATATTTATGTAATAAATATGTTATTAATAAGTATAAAATATGCATATTATTTAATAATTATAAATATATATAATATATAACATAAGTTATATATATATATACTTTTTAAGTTATGTTTAGTCTAGTGGTTTAAGTTATGGTGTTGTGTGAGTTTTAGATTGAAAATTAAATGGTAGTTGGAAGATTTAATTTATGTAATTAAAATTTGGAAACTAAAATTTGTATAAATACTTGGATGACCAAAAGTATAATTATTATTTATATATTTTATTTTTTTATAAGGAATATTAATACATAGTGATTATCTTATAAAAAATAAAAAATTATAATGATTTACTCACTTTTCTTCCATCTTATTTACGCCTTAATTTTTTCGATCTCTTACTTTATTTTCTATTTCATTATTTATCACATTTATTAATTTCATTTTTTTTTTCTATCTCTCTTCTCTTTCCACCCAATTTCCATCATTTTGGGACCGACAATTATCATAATTCAAAAGAAATTTGAGCACAGGTGAAGCTGTCTCTGCAATAAAAATTGACCAGAAAGTTAGAAGTCGAGTAACTATGAGACTTTATGGTCCGTTGCTGTTCAAATAAGGTTAAAGTTTGTTAAAGGCTTTGGTAGATTAGATTATTAATTAACTGGGACAATTCTTATCCAACAAGCATTGACGTTATCAAAGCTCCAGCAAAGAATTGTCCCTATTATAATGTGAACATCGTATTGTTGGTCATTCTTCCAAATTTAATACTCCCATATAGATAAGAGACAAACAGAAAAATGAAAAAAAGGGAAAAAAAAACACACACACACACACATGAAACTCGTATTTTGATCAACGAAATAAAAACACTAACAGACTTTTTTAACACCCTCTATGTAATATATATTGTTTAATTAGGGAAATTTTATGAGTCTTATTTTTATTTTTTTTAAAAGTGGGTTCAAGTTTATAATGAGAATCATACGAAACTTATCCAGTAACAAAAACTTGCGTTGAAAAAGAATATACCCAACAATACCTTGCTGCATTATACCGAGAACTCAAGTGAAGAGGTAGCAATATACACTCTAGTCTCTGATACACAGCTACTAACTCACATTGTAATTTTAGCTAAAATTTATTAAAAATTATAAATTATAAATAAAACTCTTTAAATAAAAAAAAACATAAAATTTTATGTTTTTAATAATTTTTGGTCAACAATTACTGTGTCTATTCATGAGTCGTTTTTATATATAATTAAGATTTGAGTTTAATGATGATTTAACTATACACTTTTGTTGATATGAGTTAATTGTGGAGAATTATTTTATATTGTCTATTCTTGATATTGAAAAATTTACAAAAAAAAAAAGAAGAATATTAACAAAATTCATCAAATAAAAACTAATCGAAATTATAATGACAACATTGAGCTAAATGAGTTGGAGAAGTGTTGTTAATATTTTTGATAAGTATCGCAAGTAACAAAGACAAGAACAAAATATTTTACTAAAAGTGAGCCCTGGGCCGTAACCCTTTGAGAAAGTCTGCTCGTATGGGTTTCCAGGAAGGTGGTCGAACCTATCACTGCAGCCCACAGATCCGATGACACTGCAGTTCTGCAAACACTGTCATATTATACTTTAAGGGTTGTTCTTAGTTTCACAAAACTATACACGTGTTCGACAAGGATTCGTGAACCCATCATTAGTTTATCGTTATGGGAAAGCCGAGGTTTTAGTTTAAGTCAACTTGCCAAGTCTTGGTTTTTACACGTGTTCAACGCGGACTCGTGAGCCATCATATTGGACGGTTGAGGTTTAAGTCAGTGTCAATGGTGATCTTGATAATCTGATCAAATAGCAAGCATCTCCGGTTGAGGAAGTAAACATCTACCAACAAGCAAGAGGGTGAGAAGCAATTAGAGAGAGTGGAAATGAGGGGAGAGCTGATTCAGAAGGCTTATGCTGTTTCTTGGAAGGCTCACAAGTCACCAGACAAGCCTTACCTTGTTGAAAAGATCAATAGAATTGACCCTCCAGAAATTATCATCTGCTTTCCAGGATCAGGTGCTGTCAATGATTGGTATTCTCAGAAAAACTTTGGGGAGACCAAAATAGATCTTGGCCTATTTCCCTCCCTCAGAAGCATTGGTAACAATGAAGCTGCTTTAGTGAATGAAGCCTCTCTGAAAAGATTCAAGGAACTTCTGGACAAACCAAAACCATCACTTGCAGATGAGGTATTGTATCACTACAACTCCTTGCTTTGTGCTTTTTCTTTGCTTTTATACCCAAATTAATTTCCCATTAAATAGGATTATAAGTTTCACATTGAGTAAAATGAGGTAATTAAGTCATCAGACTCTCCTATTTAATGAACTAGTCTTTTGGATTAAGTTTTCATGTTATGGTTAAGTTGTAACAAAATGTAGTTATGTGTCATAAATCATTGGATCATTGAATTATGTAGTTATGTAACTGATACTTAATTCTAAACTGTTACTTCCCTTTATTTAAGGAAAGAAAAATGATATTAGTGCTACTGGTAACTCACTTCTATTCCAATTCATTCATTCATTCATGTATGGTCATGCACACCTTAATTGGTCATTACTTGCATGTGCAGGTGCAGAACGCAATGAATAAAAATAAGCAAATAGTGTTTGCAGGATACTCGTCTGGTGGTCCAGTGGCCATTCTGGCAACCCTCTGGGCCTTGGAAAAATACCAATCTCCAAAATCCTCCAAAGGCATACCTCCCCTCTGTGTAACTTTCGGTTCTCCCTTAGTTGGGAATCACATATTTTCCCATGCCACAAGGCGAGAAAATTGGTCTCGCCACTTCTTTCATTATGTGATGAGATATGACATAGTGCCACGAATCCTCCTTGCACCCCTCTCTTCCCTTGACCAAACATTTGAACCGATTTCACAGTTCTTCAACAACCCCAAATCCAACTTTTTCATGAGCGAAAGAGCCAATGCAGCTTCATATTTCTTCTTTGCCGTAATGTCAAATGCTGCCACTGTCACAAGTCATGCTGCTTCTAAGTTAATGGGCAGCATAGATACCACATTGGAAACTCTGGAGAATTTTATTCCCTTAAGCCCTTATAGACCCTTTGGAACTTACGTTTTCTGCACTGGGAATGGGAAGTTGGGGAAGCAAATTGTGATAAAAAATCCAGATGCAGTTCTGCAGGTCCTGTTTTTCTCTGCTCAACCAAGCACTGAAGAAGAAGCTGCTCAAGTTCCCTGTAGAAGCCTACGAGAACATACAATTTATGGCACCGAACTGCAACAAATGGAAACGCAGAATGTTGTGCACTTGAATCAGCTGGACAAGCTTCCTTTTTCTGAAGATGGTGCTGGTGCCTTTGTTTCAACGATTAACACGGCCTTTAATGACCTTGGCCTGGTATGTAACATTCTTCTGCATTATATGATTGGAATAATATGTGATCAATGAGAAATTATTGAATGGTCCTATACTATAAACTAATCTTCATATAATTGATTGAGACCAAGAACATGTGCTAGTCTCAAACTATTATCATATCTTTGTATATAGAAAAAAAACATATATTAGATTAGGTCAACTTCTTAATAGATCTTTATATTTCGATAGACTAATTTTTGACTTTCAACTGAATATATCTTGAGTACTAAAAAAAATATTGAAATAATATAATTATGAACTGGCCAGAACTTAAGCAACCGTAGGAAAATAATAAATCTACTAGTCTAATAAAATCATTACTAAATTTTTTTTGTCATACTCTAACAAAACAAGTTAATCATTAAGACGTTAGTATAATTTTTGTTCAGTGAAAATCATAATAATCATATAGATATGGGTTTATGTTTATGATGTACATCAATTTTCTATATCAATGGAGAATTATGTTGGTATAGACATTTTCTAGGGAATAATAATATTTTTCTTTAGGGTATGACATTTTCTTTCTCTATATAAATGTGTGATAATTCCTTTGTTGGATGTTTAGAGCCCAATAGCAAGACTATGCCTTCAGGCAGCAGCAGAGTTGGAGTTAAGGAGATGTGACAACGAGAATAAAATCAAAGAGAAGAAAGGTTTTGTTGAGGAAAAAATGAAGGAACTTCAGAAATATAGAGAAACGTTGGAGCATCAAAAGGTGGGTTTCTACGATGGGTTCAGGGAACACAAGAAAGGGGAGGACTTCAAAGCAAATGTGATGAGGCTAGAGCTGGCAGGTGTGTGGGATGGGATCATTGAAAAGCTAATAAGTTATGAACTCCCAGATGAATTTGAAGGCAGGGAAGAATGGATTGATCTTGGTACAAGGTTTCGTCAACTAGTGGAGCCTCTAGATATCGCCAATTATTACCGTCATGCAAGGCATTACGAGGATGATTCTTCTTCTTACATGGTTAAGGGAAGGCCAAAACGATACAGGTACCCTCAAAGATGGTTGGAACATGACCAGAGAAGGCCACAAGAACCTAACTCAGCATCTTGCTTCTGGGCTGAGGTGGAAGAACTTCGCTATAAAGCGACTAAACGTAACGTCTCATTTGAGGATGTTAAGGAAAGGGTTAAGCAATTAGAGGCTCAAATAAAAGGATGGAGTGATAATGGGGAACTGGCTAAGGATGCCTTCGTGGAGGGTTCTACCTTAGTCAAGTGGTGGAAAGCTCTACCTCCACAACACAAGGAACGATCATGCATTAGAAGTCTTATTAAAGAGTGACACGGTACAAACATGCATTGGAAGTCCACTATGACAGGGTGTGGCTGAGTTCACTTTTTTTTTATTTTTTTTTTATTTCTCTTGTTTACTTATTTATTTTCTTTTATAATTTTCCTTGGTTCCTTCCCTTGTGTGTCCATGGTTTGCAATAAACATGGTGATTTTGTCTGTTTTATTTTTAACCTATAATATCTATTTTGAAGTTATTCTTAAAATAATTTATACACACTCAATACTAAATTACATTTAAAGATGAGAATGAAAAAAAAATAAAAAAATAATTAATCATATAATGTGTTAGAAAAATAAAAATAAAAAGTGTTGTATATAATATATATATATATATATATATATATGTGTGTGTGTCTGTATGTATAATATGCATGGTACCTAGCATCCATGCGTGTATCACGAAATTTAAAAATCATAAAATGTGATACGAGTAATATATAGCATGACAATTCAGCATGTGACAAACGAAGGAATCCAACACGTGAAAGAAATGAAGCACGTGATTCACAAGGAAGCCAGATGGTTAATTCCGTTAGCTAGTCAGTTAGGATAATCATCACAGGACAAACATTTAGCATGTGATTAATGTGTAACTCGTGAGTTATTAGTTAGTCTGTTATTCTCAGCCGAGACTTGTATATAAGGAGCTGCATAGATCATTCGTAGGTTAGCTAAGTCGCACAATTACACATACACGATCCATTGCACACACATACACTTAGTTCAAAGTTCTTCCATCCACGGTGGTGCACGGTGCTTCGATGGTGTTTATCTCGGTCGAACAGATGCAGAGTTAGAGACTGAGTAGTCGGAGGTCACCAGAGAGGACTGTTAGTTTAGCTAACACACTACTGGTGGACTGAACCCTCAACGCTCTAAGGATGTAGAATTGTTAAGGGAACATAACTAAACAAAGTCAAGAAATACAAGCAACAAAAGCTCAAGAAAGATGCTAAACTTAAGTAGAATTGAATGAGACAAATAAGAGGACTCAGTTAAGATGAAAAGAACTAAAAAATGCAAGGGAAAAGAAGTCTAAACATGTTGTCCAAAGAGTTATACAACACAAACAAAGTTGTGCACAAAACTAGTCATACTAGAATTCTAGAAACTAGGTGTGTCACTTGTTTTTGTAATGAATCTTCCACTTTTCTTTGGTTTTCTTTTGCTTTTCTTTCTTGTTTTATTGTGGCTATATGATGATGTCTCGTTTATAGTCGTTTCAACGCACTTATCAAATAACTAAAGCTAACTATAGTATAGTCAACCCTAGGTCATTTTTCTCAAGGACACAGTGTGCTCAATTGTGATTTAGTGTCAAGCTAAACAATGCAGAATCGAAGATGTGGAGTACAGATCGAAAGCAGAGATGGTCTCTACTGAAGACAGACAGACGCTACAGAGGCGGACTACCTCTGTCTCAACCAGAAAACAAGAAAAAAAAAAGAACGGGGGAGTTGGAATGCGAGTGATGCAGAAAATAAACTAAGACTATGAATGCAGTAAATGTATACTACTGTTACTAATTATCTATTAGTATTATATAACTGTATTCAGATTCAGTTCCATTAATCAAGTCCAGTCCAGGTTCTAATCTCCAGTTCATAGTCCATATCAGCCTTTGGTAGTCATATGGCAATCGCCAAAGGTTCGTCCATTGTCATACCGAGGATTTATGCAATCGCTACCTCATCAGTTGACAGGGATTGAGTGTAGAGCTGATTTTAGGTTCTCATTCAACAATCGTTAAGTGATTACCTACTGAATTAGTTAAACCAGTTCCAATCGGCTTAGCTTAACATTGTTCACAGTTCAATTGCAATCGCGGATTCAACGTGAATTAAAGTAGAGGAAGAGAACAGAGATATGAAATGCAGAACGAAATCAATTAATAAAAACAGAGTGCAAATACAGTGGTCCGAATTCGGATGGTTCCATCTTCCTCAACGACGCCAAGGTTGATGGTGGTGGTTCACCTCCGTTCGCCTAAGTGCCGAGGATCAGTTCCACAGAGATGCGTCAAGTAGTCTGACGGTCCCCCTTTGGTGAACGTCCAGCTTCCCAGTCTTAGACCTGCACTTCCTCAATCGAGAGAAGTACCACTGCAGTACCGTGCGCCACCAGCAATGGAAGAACGAGAACGAAGAAGATGAAGTAAATGATGTGCGAAAAGAGTGAATTCAAAGACGTCTAAACAGTGCACAGCTCCTCCTATATATACACGAGCTGTGATTTGGCTAATCCTAACGAATCCTAACAGAATTACAATGTGAATGTCCTATTCTACCCCTATGCATATCTTCTCACGTGACATGGCAGATTTCCTCGGAGTGACATGGCAGATGAGTTGGCATTGAGGTGGCCTCCAAGCTGGATAGCTGATGTGATCAACACATTTGGGCCACTCTCTACTGGGCTTCTGGGTTGCAGTCAATCTGGCCGGCCGAGACGACTTCATCTCGGCCGGGTCTCTCTTGTTGACTTTGGTCAACTCGGCCTGACCTGCAAAAGAAGGGGTGATACTATTTGTTTAGCCAAGAAATCCGAATTAGCACGGATTTGTATTTTTCCTGTAATTAAGCTCTTAAAATGAATCTTAGCTAACAGTCCATCCTTAAGCATAGAATGGTCTTGCAAACCTCCTTCTTAGGTGTCTAAAAGATGCATAAATTTTGACTCATCACTATACTATGTTTTTACTTTAATTTTTCTTGCCACTAATCACTCTTTCTTTTCACTTTTTGTCAATTCTAAACAATTATTTTGGTTCACAATTTTTTTTCAAGACTACACCACAATTTCCTATTAGTCAACCAAGGAGACATGTGCAATTAATCTCAAAATTTAATCAAACATTTAATACAGATTCAAGAAGTTCAAGGTGCAGTGCCTTTCTTGAAACAAGTTCCTCAATCAATTATCACCTTATTATGCTAGGCAAAATCATATAGGTACCATACATATCAAATTTTGCTACTATAAAACACCATAAGTATTCTAACCTAAAGTTCATGTGAATCAAATAAGGAATCTTTAAGGAATATTCTTAAGAACACTCAAGAAAACATGTTTAAATTAGGAGAAAAGATCATAGGTAAATGTAGAATTGTTAAGGGAGCAAAACTTAACAAAGATTGAAGCAAAGCAACTCAAAAATCAAGCACAATTGAGTAAGAACCTACCTCAAATGGCACGTCCAAAAATGGAGGGAACTCCATTGAAGCTTGATTCAAACCTTCAAATGCAGCACTAGGTGTTGTAGGTAAACTCTAGATACCAAATGTTAAACCCAAGGATCCATAATCAACAATTAGTTAGAAAATTACACAAAAACTAGGTCTAGAATTAGGAATGTAAATTGAAAGAAGAAATCAAAGATGTGGAGAAGATAGAAATTTAGTTTTTGCCACTAATTCCAATTAAACTAGATAAGAAAGAGTGATTTTCAACAAGAATATTGGAAACTTGATGAGAATAGGGTTCTTCCTTAAGAACAATAGAAGAGAGATAGTCTCTCAAAAATGCAATGCACAATTTTCATTCATTCAAAAAGTGATTAACCTAATTACAACAATGCCTTATATAGGCCTATACTAATCATAATTAGGTAGCTTAATCTAATCTTAAGACTAACCTAAAGGTCCAAAATACAAGGCCCAAAACTAAGCTAAAAACGCAACACTCAGGCCATCTCAACTAGTGGTCGGAAAAGGTGTCACTAAGGCCAAAATGCTCTCTTTGGGCTTTCAAGCTCATATGCAAGTCCACTAAGGTTTATTACAAACAAATACTACTTTAAAACGGTAGTTTAGAGGTTTAAAAGAAGTTCACAAAGGACCATGGTTACACTCAAAAAATATATACAAAGCTAGGTCACTATTAAGCTCTTCTTGACCCTTAAGGAGACTCATCTCATGGTGTACTTCTTCTTGGAATTTCATTAGTCTTTCTCTAATCATTGGACCTTCTAAATAGTGGAATTCATACTCTTGAAGTGTCTATATTTATTATAACCTTGCTCTTCCCTATTTATATAAAAATAATAATAAAAAATAATTTCGTATATATAAAAAATAATAAAAAATAATTTCGTATATATAAAAAAATATTTAGTATGAGAATAACTAACAAAAGTGAAAAAGTAGTCACTAGTTACCATGTAAAATTATTTTTTCTCCCTCTTCTCGATCTTCTTAAATGCTCATAGTCCACACTCATTGGTTAGCTTTTCCTTCATTAAAATTCGTTCAATCTTTTCATACTAACGGAACATTGATTTTCTTATATATAATACTTCATCTCTTAATTAAGGAAAATTGTTCAATTTTCTAGTTTCCTTACTTGTAACATTCAAATATAGAATGTACCTTCTATTAGGATTGAGATCCTCTAGTGCCAATAAATAACGAGATGGACTGCTGTGAGAGAAAATAACAGAAAGCATTATAGGACTGATCATTATTTCTTTTGTATGTCTTCATCTCCTCATACCATAACGCTATCTTATTTGTACGTAACAATGAGACAATTATGATCCACTATTAATTCCAATTCATTAACTAATGCCATCAAGATAGTCCACTGTTTTTTCTTCGCCCTTGTGTTTACAAGGTTTGTTCAAATCCGATTGTAAGGTTAATACTTATTCGAGGTAGTAAGTTGCCAATGCATTTTTACAGATGTAAATTTCCACAATTGCTAACCATTGAACTAGTTGGACATATTAAGTTAAGTATTTTTTTCCGTTGATTTTAGTCGTATTTTCATGTTACAGTTTTGAGTGTGGCGCACGAAACTTAAATTTTAAATTTAAGATCACAAACTTCCGAAGTTATTTATAAATTTCCAACAAAAAAAAGACTTACATAGTAAATAAAGAAAGGAAAATGTAAGGAATTTATTCGTATTTATCACTTGTTCATGACCAAAATATAGAAAATAAAATCATGTTTATTACAAAGCCATACAAAAGAAACAAAACATAAAAAACTCACTCGACCAATGGATTTGCAAGAATGGATGGATGTCTACGTTTTGTATGGTGTCAATCTTTAATAATATTTCTAATGCATGACTTTTGCTTGTGATGTGGAGGTAGAGCTTTCCACCACTTCACCAAAGTAGAACCCTCCAAGAAGACATCCTTAGCCAGTTCCCCCTTTTCACTCCAATCTTTTATTTGAGCCTCTAATCGTTTAACCCTTTCCTTAACATCTTCAAATGAACTATTACTATTACTTGTTTTGTAACAAATATCCTCCACTTCAGCCAAGAAACAAGATGCTGAGTTAGGTTCTGGTGGCCTTCTCTCGGCATGTTCCAACCATCTTTGAGTGTACCTATATCGTTTTGGCCTTCCCTTACCCATGTAAGAAGCACCATCCTCGTAATGTTTTCCATGGCGATAATAATTGGCAACATCTAGAGGCTCCAATAGTTGGCGAAACCTTGTGCCAAGATCAACCCATTCTTTCTTGCCTTCAAATTCATCTGGAAGTTCATAACTCATTAGCTTTTCAATGATCTCATCCCACACACCTGCTAGCTCTAGCCTCATCACATTTGCTCTGAAGTCCCTTAACTCCTCTTGCATCTTGAAAGCATCATAATAACCCTTGTTTTGAATCTCACTCTCACATATTGCTTTGTATTCTTCCACTTCCTTCATCTTATTCAAAATTTTCTTCACATCGATTTTCCCCTCATTTATGCTTTTTTGCTTTTCCCACTCACCTGCTGCTTGAAGACACAGTCTTGCTCCTGTGCTCTGAATTTTTAAGCAAGCAATCATCACATGTTAGCTATATATTGCAATCTAATTTTTTTTCTTTAAATGTGTAACTATTTAAGTGTATGTTTGGATTTCAGTTAGGAGAACTCAAATATTTTTATTCCCAAAGCAACAATTTTTTCCTTCTTTATTTTGTGCATTAGAATTCGGTAATGTGCTTTGGAATTTGCAAAAGTGCTTATCCAACTTTTATCCAAACATAGCCTAAGTATGTACATAGCTAAAGAATAAACACTGCTTACCAATTCAAGGCCACACAAGGCAGCGTTAACTGTGGCAATATCACTATTAGAACCATCAACAAACAAGGGAAGGTCCTCAAGTTGCTCTAAGTACACTACATTCAGCATTTCCAAGCTTTCTTGCAATTTAGCTTCATAGACTAGATGATCCTGTATGCTTTTGTGGGCAACTTCAGAATTTTCTGTCAAATTGTTTGGCTGAGCAGTGTGAAACATGAGTTGCAAAATGGCATCAGAGTTTCTTATCACAATCAACTGTCCATTTTCGTTGCAGAAAATGTAGGTTCCAAAGGGCCTATAAGGGCTTAAGGCAATAAAATCTAACACATTCTCCACTAACAAATTTGTGTTGCCCATGAGATTACACGCAGCATGGTTTGTAACAGTTGCGACGTTCCTCATCACAGTTGAGTAAAATTCAGAAATTACACTAGCCCTTGTTGAATCTTGGGTGGAAGTTTTGGACTTGGGATTCAACAATTGGAGAATTGAGCTAAAAGAATGTTCAATGGAAGAGAAGGGAGCAAGAAAAATCCGTGGCATTATGTCAAATCTCATAACAAAGTGAATGAAATAGGGAGACCAATTTTCTCTCCTTGAAACGTGAGAGAATATATGATTGCCAATTAAAGGAGACCCAAAAGTGACACAAAAGGGAGGCTTGTGGTTATGGGTTTTGGTTGGGTTAAGGTACTCTTCCAGGGCCCAAAATGTTGCAAGAATGGCCATTACAGCACCAGAAGAGTGCCCTGTAAATACTATCTGGTACCCTTTTGTAATAGCTTCATTCACCTACACATTTATTTGCTTAAATCAAATAAATAAACCAAAAGTAGAAAATTTTCCCATCGGGGTAATAAAAACTACCAGAAAAAATGCCTTGTTGGTGTTTTGTCACGAGGAGCTCATACAAAACACACCAATTAAAAAAAAAACTAAATTAATGGTTGTTAATGTTAGTTACATACCTTGGATTTAAGAGATGAATTGCTTAGAATGGATTCGAATCTCAGCAAAAAGGTTTCATTCACTAAAGCAACCTCATCATTACCAATACTTCTAAGTGAAGGAAACAGCACGAGATTTATATCAGTTACCCCAAATGGTTTTCTGGCAAACCAATCAGAGGCGTCCCAGGATCCTGGAAAACTAATGATAATATTAACTTTCGACGAAGAATTCTGAATCTTTTTAAGAATATAACGCTTCTTTGGTGATTTGTGAGCTTTGAAGGCCAGAGCACAACTCTTCTTGATAAGTTCTCCATCCAATCCTAATGTCAGATCTTTTTCATTTGGGTGGGTTGGTGCCATGTCCACCGCAAAAACATTGAAAACTCCACATAGATGCTTAAAAAAACTAACCAACTTTTCCCTCATCATTATCAAAACCTCAGCCACCTAAATTTCTTTCCCCAATATAAAAAATTGTGTTTTCTTAATTGGTTTATTAGACTTGTTGTCTCTTCACAAAAGGTTACATATAAAGTTTTGTGCTTTGCTTGATTGGTTTCCATGAAATGACATTAATTCTTGAAGAAGACTTGTACAAGTCCACTTCGTACTGCTGTTTTACATTATCGAAAAAACCATCAATTTTCATTCCTAAAATAAATAGTTTCTAAAATAATGAAATCTCACTCGTAATCTCATACATATTAGAAATTGAGATTATGAATATAAAAATTTAATTAATAAAAAAATTATTATTATTATAATTTTAAAATAATTATTAAAAAATTATCATATTTATTATAGATTATAAGATATTATTAATGGTAAAAAATTATTATTAATGTATAATCTATTTTTTTTAGAAATTATGTTATAGAGTACATCAAATATTGAAAAATTCTTTAAATTAGTCTTCGAATGTTAATATAATATATCAATTAAAGATTAAATTGATAAATATTTAATATTTTAGAAACTATTTATATAATTAGGAATGAATATATACTGCTAGGAGAGTTGACGAAATTACCCCACTATGATTTCACATTTTTTTTCTTCTTCTTTTATTTATTTATTTATTTATTTATATATATATATAGATAGATAGATTAATTGTCCCCGCTATATTTAATATATTATATGTAATAGTAATAAATATAATAATTACACCACATAAAAATTTAATAATTAGAAAATATGAAAAAAATTGCGAAACTGTGAGGTCCATATTTTATTTTTGTTGTCCAATATTTTTATGAAAAAGCTATCTTGGTTATACATATCATTAAGGGGGAGATATAGTTAAATGGTTGTTTGGTTATAAATCTATAACTATAATAAAGGAATAACACTTTTTAGTTTTCACTTTTTTTATATTATCTTTTCTTTTAAATATTTCTATAACTATAATAAAGACAAGACCTCTTTTTGTCTCTAATTTTTATAAGAATATTTTACTCTTTAGTTACTCTCTAAATTACCCACCACGTTACTATTCTTTTTTACATTTTCATGTAAAATTAATTATATTAAATTATTAAAAGATAAATCTATAACTATAATAAAGGAAATACCACTTTTTTTGTCTCCACTTTTTATTATATTATTATATTATTTTATTCTTTAAATATTTCTGTAACTATAATAAAGGAATATCTCTTTTTGATTCCTATTTTTTATGAGAATATTTTACTTTTTAATTACTCTCTAAATTACTCACCATATCATTATTTTTTTTACACTCATATCAAATTAATTATATTAAATTATTAAAAGATAAAAATTATTAAAAAATAAATTTAGTATATAAAAAAACTAAACAAACAGACAGGCACATGTCTTTCCACTAGTACATGAAGAGAGAAAATTTTGATAGTATTTAAAATAAAAAATTCAATATTTTTTAAATATTAAAACTCTAAGAGAACAATTGTGATATATATTTGTATTTTTAATTATTATATAAATATTATTGACATTATAAATTTATACATGTGATTATGAGTTGTCCTCTCGCAGCCTAAAATTTCTAGATCTGTTATTGTATACAATTTTATTACTTTAAGAATTAGTTAGGAAAGAAAGTTACATATGAGACCAAATTATTGATTTATTTATAAATATAGATTACTGAAATGTCTAAATTATAATTATAGAAAATATATATTAATTAAAAAATATTAATACTTTAAAGTCATTTAAGTATTGTCTGAAATTATTGAAGAGTAAAAAATCTTTCCAAATTTATAGTAACTAAGAGAAAGGGAGGCACCGTGTCTCTATATTTTCTAAAACATAAAACATGAAATAGGGAAGGGAAGGGAAGTTAAATAAAAAATGAATGTGTGTAGTTAAATGTAAAACTCCATTTATGAACTATGACATGTAAAGGGTGAGAGGGTTAAAGGGTAAATACATTAAAAAAAAATGTCCATGCCACTCTATATTGTTACATATATTAAATTTAAAATTCATATAATAAACAATGCATGAGAATGTAAAATTAAAAAATATAATAATGTAATTTTTTAACTTAACTCAATAATCTTAATTAAATTAGTTTAAATTCAAATTAACTAAGAAATTTAAAAAATCAAATCCAACCAATGTAATCGGTTTAAATTTTATTTTAGCTTGAAGTTGTACCAACAAAACGCGCTTAATTTTGGCAGTGAAATGCAAGTTAGGTTAGCAAGAACGGGGAAAGTGATAGCAAAATCACCCGTAGGTTCTTGACACTTTTTACTTTGATTGGTGATATGCATTTCTGAACCCCACCTTGAACTTTAGCTTATACTTTATCCACAATTTTAACTCCTACCTCTTTTAAATCCGGGGTATGTAATGTAACTAACTGACAACCTTTAGTTGATGTTTGTTAACGTTGTCTTTTTTTTTTTTTTGGATTCCACGCGTTGCAATTTGAACTCCTCGTGACTCTTATGACACTTGTTCAGTTTTTTCGGTTACTGTGATGATTTCTATTTTTGGTTAATTGCGTTGCCTAAAAGAAAATAAAATAAACGGTGAAAATGTGTAGGTAAATAAGGCTGTGGTAGATGGGAAACAAATAGTGTTTAAGGGGCACTCTTCAGTGCTGCAATGGCCACTCTCCCTAAATTTTGGGCCTTGGAAGAGTACCTTAACCCAACCAAAACCCAAAACCACAAGCCTCCTTTCTGTGTTACTTTTCGGTCTCCCTCAATTGGCAATCACATATTCTCTCACTTCAAGGAGAAAAAATTGTCTCGCTATTTCATACACTTTGTATTGAGATATTACATTGTGCCACAAATTTTGCTTGCTCCCTTCTCTTCTATTGACCAAACTTATAGCTCAATTCTCCAATTCTTGAATCCTTCTACGCAGGACTTAACAAGGGCTAGTTTGATTTCTGAATTTTACTCAACGGTGATGAGAAATGCAACAACTGTTACAATCCGTGCTGCGGGTATTCTCATGCAGCACACACTGCTCAGCTATGCAATTTGAACCAACTTCCAGAAGTTGCCAACGATAGCATATCGCAACACCTGCCCTGTGAGATTGAATTGCGAGAAAGTTTCAGAATGCAGAATGTTGTGTAGTTGGAGCAATTTGAGGAACTTCCCTTGTCTTCTGATGGTTCTAACAGTGATGTTGCAACAATTAGCACAGCCTTGGACTGGTAATCTTGTTTGTTCTTTTGATTAGTATTTCATTTGATTCTATTCATGTATGTTGTTATTCTATTTTAAGCATAAAATTATTATACTGCAAGATTTTGCTGAACTGGACCACTATTAGTGCAACATGCAAAGCAACAATAAGGAAGAAACCTCCAAGTGAAGCCTATGAGATGATAGAAGACATTACCTCCAATAATTATCAGTGCTCCCTTCTCTTCTATTGACCAAACTTATAGCTCAATTCTCCAATTCTTGAATCCTTCTACCCAGGACTTAACAAGGTTACTCAACTGTGATGAGAAATGCAACAACTGTTACAAGTCGTGCTGCGGGTATTCTCATGCAGCACAACTTGCTAAGCAATTTGAACCAACTTCCAGAAGTTGCCAACGATAGCATATCGCAAAACCTGCCCTGTGAGATTGAATTGCGAGAAAGTTTGGGAATGCAGAATGTTGTGTAGTTGGAGCAATTTGAGGAAATTCCCTTGTCTTCTGATGGTTCTATCAGTGATGTTGCAACAATTAGCACAGCCTTGGATTGGTAATCTTGTTTGTTCTTTTGATTAGTATTTCATTTGATTCTATTCATGTATGTTGTTATTCTATTTTAAGCATAAAATTACTATACTGCAAGATTTTGCTGAACTGGACCGGACCACTATTAGTGCAACATGCAAAGGAACAATAAGGAAGAAACCTCCAAGTGAAGCCTATAAGCCTATGAGATGATAGAAGACATGACCTTTAATAATTATCAGTGTCCCTTAGGAGACAAATATGTAACAAAGAAGCCAGCTCGAATATACGAGGTGCAAACATGAGGGGTGGTAGAGAAGAAGCTAGATGCACTCAGCAAGGATATTGAAACTCTAATGTAAACACAAATTCAATTCATACAACCTCCTCCTCCTACACGTGAGCAATGTGGGATAACAGGCTACGAAGGTAAGGACTGCTAAACGAGTAACTTCTTTGCCAAGATAGTAGAACAAGAAAATTTCATCAATGACTCTAATAAGAGTCATAATAACCTTTACTCCTCGCACTACAATCCTTGATGAAGGGACCATCCCAAATTTTCCTAAGGAGGACAGCCAAAGGGGAAAAATCAAAATGTCTACAAACCCTCTCACATGCAGAATTAGAACCAAGGGAAAAAAGATAAGAGGGAAAAAGGTTGAATATGCAAGATATCATAATATAGTACATGGCTAAAAATGATGAGAGGTTGCTAGAAACTCAAATGTCTAACTTGGCCATCCTCATGTCCCCACGGGTCCAAGGCTCTCTTCCCACTCAAGCAAAGCCCAACCCAAGGGAGGAAATGAAAGTCATCACTCTTAGGAGTGTAAAAGAGTTGAAGGAACTTAAAAAGACAGAGAAGCATGAAGCTTCTACCAAAGAAAGCCTAGTTGATGTCATTGACAAGGGTAAGATCATTCTAGCACCATAAAAGGTAAGTGTCTCTTTTCTTCAAAGATTAAAAGAAGATAAGAAAGATAAGGAGTTCACCAAGTTCCTAGAAATCTTTAGAAAATTGCACATAAACATTCTATTTGCTAAAGTCATGGCTAAAATCCCTGACTATTCTAAATGTTTGAAAGAAATAACGTCTAATAAAAAGAAGCTAGAGAGTTTTGAGGTGGTAAACTTAATTGAGGAATGTTTTATTGTAGTACTTAAGAACTTTCCCCCTAAACTTAAGGACCTAAGGGGTTATACTATTCCCTGCACTATGGGCAACTCATATTTTGAGAAAATATTATGTGATTTAGGTGTAAACATAAATCTAATGCCTTATTATGTTTTTATGAAACTTGGCTTGCAAGAACCCAAGCCTACTAACATTTCTCTACAGTTGGTCGACAAATCTATCATTGATCCACTCTACATAACAGCGAATGTTCTAGTAAAACTGTGAGTGTTTATCTTCCCAGTTGACTTTGTCATCATGGAAATAGAAGAGGATGGTGAAGTTCTAATAATTTTAGGTCGACCTTTTTTGCCAAGGAAAGGTGACGATAGATGTCAAGTAAGGAAATTTGACCCTTAGATTAGGTAACGATGAGGTAGTTTTTAATGTTTTTAACTCTTATAAAAACTCCTTGTCCTTTGCTTCTTGTAACTGTGTGTAGGCTCTTGGTGTTTTTGATGGGGTAATATTGAGAAATCACCCCAACACAAGGAAGCATCACCTTGAAACCTTAGGAAACATTGGGCCATAAAGGAGTCCATTAAAAATTGGCACGACAAACATAAACAGCAACATGAGTTCAAAGTAGGTAAGAAAATATTAATCTATGACTCATTTTTGCTCCTTATTCCATATAAGCTATATAGGTGGTATGGTCTCTACATAGTGACCAAAGTCATCCCCTTTGGGACGGTGAAGGCCACTAAGGAAAATGGAACCACCTTTAGATTAAATAGGCATTGGATGAAGGACTCTTCCATGTCTTCTTTGTCACTGCTTCTAAAGACTAGACCCCTTACGGTTTTGTCAGGCTTGGGATGTTAAACAAGATTTACCAACAGGAAACCTAGCTACCTATCATTTTTGGTATTTTTGTTTTATTTTGCTAAGTATTGTTGTTTTCTTCTGATTTAGTATTTTTGCATTCATATTTTTTTAGCACTAGGGACCATGTTGTTTCTCAAGTGTGGGTAGGGGTTTTATGTATTAAAAGAAAGCATTAATATATGAGTATTAGATTATCAATCTTCTTGTTCATTTTTCTTACTACCTGTCTAATAGGATTTTAGCTTTTCAAAGCATGATAATTAGAAAGCAATAAGTCCTCTTATCTTATATGGTTCCAAAAAATAAAAAATAAAAACTATATTCTTTGAATTAATAGCGAGCTTAGCCTCCAATAAGAAAGACAATCTTTTAAGAGCTAAAAATTAGCTTTAGACCTGTCATGGACCCCAACTAAATAAAGCTCACAAATAGTAAGATTTGAACTTGAAAAGGGAGTCACATTTAAACACCCCTAATTCTTTCTTGAATGTCCCTCTATGTTGACTCATTTTAGGACTTGTATTGAAATATGTAACTTAGAAAACTTGTTTCTCTTGGCCTTTAGATTCTTTTGTTTAAAATTACCACTAGTTATTATGTTTGAGTCTTCAATCAAACACCCTTAAAGAGTTTTATACAAAGGATAATAAGGTATGGTAACAATTCTTAATCTCTTTCTCATCTAAAGACATTTTTCATCTCCCTTAGCTAGTAGAAAAAAGGGATCACTAATAAATTTTGGAGTTCAAAGTAAAAGAAAATCTAACATAAAAATAAAGTTTGGAGTTTAAAAAAGACTCTAAAAGAGATAGTAAGGAGGAAAATGCAAAAAAAAAAACAAAAAAACAAAAAAAGATGAAGAAGAATACCAATCATCAAGAAAGGGAGCTCTTGAAGGTAACTTGAAAAATAAAAGGTAGAAGATAAAACCTCTAGTAAAACGTTGTTTCTTTCTTCTTCTATCCCACATGATATAAGAACCCATGGCCCAATTAAAACTCATAAAAGCCTATGATGTTCACATGCTTGAAAAACTTGTTTACAAAAGGTTTGATTGATTTTAACAAGTTTGTAAGTAATGAGTTCTCATAAGGGAATCAAATATTTAGTGAGAGATAAATTTCAAGTCCTAAGTCTCTAATTGGGCACTCAACTGATGGTATTTTGAATGAAAAAGAGTGTTGGCTTGTTTATTTTATTTCACAAAAAAAATACCTTGTAGGATTAGAAGTTTTGTTTGTTGAAATCTTTTAGGATGCTTGAAATAATTGATTTGCTTGAAGGCAAGCAATGTTCAAGTGTAGGGAGGTTGATAAATTGAATTTTTGTATATTAATGTGATGGACATTTGGATTCAATTGCGCTATTTTAAAATTATTATCATGCAAATTTTACCATTTTTCTTTAAGTTTGACACAGCACAGACCACAAAGCCCAAAAGAAAGAAAAGGACTAAAGCTCTAGCTTTTGTACCCAAAAAACAGAACCCATAGGAAAAAAAAAAAAAGATTTAGCACAACTATACTTCTATCTAGCAAGCTCGTTCTTAAGCCAAAATTAGTCAGCACGATTGTGCTCCAATTTAGCATATTTGTGACTAGTCAAGATAGTTCAACATGATTGTGCTTCAATTTAGCACATATGTGCTCAGATGCGAACAGACAATACGATTATGTTCCCACTCAGCACGTATGTGCAAGCCCACTAGAAAGGCTTGATTATTCAATTATAAAAGGAGTAGCTAAGGAGCAAAAAAGGACATCCATAAATCTTGAACTTCTTCCTCTTATCCTTTCCTTCTTTTTTTTAAGTTTTTAGAACTTTCTTAACCACTTAGAGTTTTTTAGCAAGGCTAAGGCACAAGGAAAAGTGAAGCAACAAGATCTCCACTATCCATGGGTTCTTCTTTCTTACTTTCCTTTTTTTTTCTTTGTTTTCATAGTTTTCTTACATTTTGATCATGAGTATGAGTAGCTAAATCCACCTTTTTGGTTATGGCATAGTTTGTATTTGGAACCGCTAATATGAAATTGAATGCAAATCTTTTTTACTTTATCTATTTATTGAATTATTTTATTTAATATATTTGCTCAAAATTGATCAAATTATACAAAATCCTAATCGATTAATTGACGGAAATCATACTTCAATTAATTGGTATAACCATAAAATAATTGACTTTAGGGAGAACTATATGACTACACCTTTTTTTTTCCAAACTTTTGATTTAATATTAATTAATATGCTTCTATGTGTCTCATGCTTGCTTCTAATTGCATCTCTATATGTCCAACTAGGGTTATAGTTTAAAGTAAAGAATACTGGGAGTATGGATCAAGGACTTCTAGTAGAATTAAGGGGTAAATCAACAATAGATAATTGAGTTAAAGAAATTCACATGAAATCAAAGATTAAGAATTAAAATAATACAAATAAAATCATAACCCTTTCTTGTTCTCGAAATTTAAATTCCAATTCTTGTTTTATTTAAGGGTATTCACTTTTACTTTCTTCTTAAATTAATTTTTTATCCTTTAAAACTTCAAATTTTGGTTTGCCTAAACTACATAAGAATTTTTAAAACTAGTAACACTATGATATATAGACACACATCTTTAATACTATTGTGATAGGGTACATTTGCCCTTAAGCATATTCTAAAACACAACAATAACATTTGTTGGGTGATGTGAGACAAGCTTTTTATTGTTTTTGGCTTACTAGGTGAAAATATTGTTTGTTGGGCGAGCCCAAAGTAGGCTTTGTGTTGTTCCTAACTCTCTCAGCGACTAAAATACTCATTGAGCGAGATGATTGGAAAATGAACTCTTCTCTTGAATGAACAACTATTGAGTGAGACCTAAACTTGCTCAACAACATGTAGTGCTAGGTTTGAATAAGAGCTTCTAAAAAACATCATCATTTCTTACAAAATTAAAACATAAAGTAGTTAAAAACTCCATAATTTAGTGATATTATTATTAATATTTAAAACTAACAAAACTATATAAAATTTAGATAAAAAATAATCCTTAGTCTAGGAAAACAATAATAATTGCCCAAATTTATCATGTCCAAATATGTATGATTGGCAATTATCAATTATCAGCACGATCATTTACGATGTATGCACGACATCCTAATTGAAGCATGATCGTGCTAGGATGTTACGCCCTAATCTTCCTCTTTATACTCAATTTTTATAGAGCAAATGCTTGTTTGGGAAATTTTGGAGAGCAAAGGAGTGAAGCAAGAGAAAGAATGACAGTTCTCGCCTTTTACGATTTTCATCCCTTAATTCATTTTTTCATGTATTTAATTTGTGTTTTACCACTATAATGACTAGCTAAATTCTCAATTAGGATTATGGTGTAATTTGTGCTTAGATACCTTAGTTTTTAATTTAATTTGAATTCTCATTTTACTCAATTGATTAAGTTGTTTTATCATTGTAATTCTTTTTGAGATTTGATTACCCTTTACTTTGTCTTAAATGATTGATTGAATGAAGGTTGTACCATAATGAATTAGTAGAACTATAAAAAAATTCAGTTTTGAAAAATTGCATGATCAAACCTTTTTTCAAACTTCTCATCAGATTAACTAATTTAATTAATATGTCTTTATGTGCATTATGCTTGTTCCGAATTAGGTCTCTATATGACCAACTAGAAACTTAATTTAAAGAAAATATTATTAGGAGTTTGGACCAAGAATTCTTAATAGAAATAAGTGGTATAGTAAACAATATGGAAGTAATTCATAGGATTCAGGTAAAATTAGAATAGAGAAATAAATTATATAAACAAAACCATAACTCTTGTCACTCAATCTGCAATTATGCTTGACTTTAATTTATTTATTTAGCTTTTTGCATGATTTTAGTTCTTGTGATAAACAAACTTTGAAAACTATTTGTCTAGACTATGTAAGAATTTTTGAAAATTGGTACTTGTTGACTAATCTCTTGGATATGATATCTATATTCACATTATTGTTACTATTGCAATAAAATATGATTGTCCTTAAGCGTATTTTAAATGTGTCACACTTATATATTGGGTTCACTCCATCTCAACCACATACACTTTGTTGGTTGCTCAAATCCATTTACGAGCTAAAGCAATCAACGATGATTTGCAAGCCTATCTACTTTTCTCCTTTCAAAAGGATAATCTACATCAAATTCTTATTTATTTATCAACATATTAATCACTCATTTATTGTTTTATTAGTTTATGTGGATGATCTTATACATGTAGGAAATGATTTGGATGAAATTATTACCGTTAAGCTTGGTTTAAATAACAGGTTCAAAATTAAAGATCTTGGTCACCTAAAATATTTGCTTCACCTTGAAATTGCAAGATCTAAAGCTAACATTCATATATGTTTAAGGAAGTATACATTAAATACCCTATCAGAATTTGGTTTACTTGCATCAAAATTTGTTTCCACACCTATGACTAAGGGAACTCGATTGACTCAAGAATGAGGCATACCTCTTGCTGATCATACTACATACATGGGATTATATGTAAATTATTGTATTTGACAACTATTAGGCCTAATATTTGTTTTTCTATACAATAGTTAAAGTCAATTCATGCAAAATCTATCATCTTTACATCATGAGGCCACTATTTATGTCTTGAGATACATAAAAAATTCTCATACACAAGGATTGTTCTTTTTTCATTTCTTCCCCTCTTCAAATAAAAGTTTTAGTTATTTAGATTGGACAAGCTTCCCAGACTCTCTCAAATTTGTTACTAGTTATTGTATATTCATCAAAGAATCACTTATATATTGGAAATCGAAAAAACAACCAACTTTCTCGCAATCATCATCAAAAGTATAATATATAACTTTAGCCTCCACTATTTGTGAAATGTAGGGAATCACTTATTTACTTAAGAAAAGTGTGAGCAACACTATCTTTAATTCCTTCTTCTAAACAATCTCTCTACGATTAGTTAAAATTTATTAAAAATCACAAATCTTAATAAATTTTACTTCTAAAGCATGAGAGAGTGTAATTAATGAAATTTTTGATAATTTAATTAATTAATGTCATTCCATAGAAATTTAGTCTTTGCTAATTTAGAAATTTAAATTCATACTCACTTATATTAAACTTTAATAAATTAAATTTGTCCTTGGTTATTAATAAAAAAAATTAATAAGCTAAACTTGTGATAAGTTATTCACCTAGTAAATAATAAAGTTCACGTAATCATGTTTTATTGTTTAGGGTGTTTATTAGATTTGAGTGACTCAATAGTTTCAATTAAATCAATTACATTATTTCAAATTATTTTAGTTAATTAGTTTATTTGATTTTTAAATGTAAATAAATCAATTATAATCAGTCTAATTCTTAAAATTATTTTCTTAAACTAAACTTTTAAAGTTGATCATTTTTATAAAGCTTTTAAACTACATGTTTTAGACTTTAATATGTACATATACCTTCCTCTATTTTTTTATCTTTTTTCATTTATTTTAATTTTATTATTTTATTTAATATTATTGAGTGTTGTTAGTTATGCTTAATGTCCAACTTTTTATGATACTTTAAACCGAGAGATTATTAAAATATATAAAATTATATTTGTAGAAAAGGATATATATTAATGGAAAATAATATTAATACTTTAAGCAATGTAAATATTGTCTAAAACTATTAAAGAATAAAAATCATCTTTTCAAATTATAATAATATTAAATTTAAAATTCCATATGATAAATAATACACGAGAATAAAAATTTAAAAAAATATAATCATATATTTTTTAACTTGTTTCAATTATTCAAATTAAACAAAATTAACTAAAAAATAAAAATAATTTAATTGAGGTAAATTTTATTTTAGCGTGAAGTAGGGACCAACCAAAACGCGCTTAATTTTAATAGTAAAAATACTACAAGTTATGGGCCTATCATGGTTAGCAAGATCCGCGAAAGAGAGAGCAAAGTCACCCGTAGCTTCGTGAAACTTGCCTCGCTTTGATTGGTGATAGGAAACAAAGAAATAAAATACATTTGTGGACCTCACTTTGGACTTTAACATCGAATTTATCACCAGTCTCGTATTTTAATTCCATTCCCATTTCCTTAGAAACCAATAAAACAAAGCAAAAGTTTCGAAACTGAAGAGTCTTCGTCAATGCAGAAGAAGTTTAAATCCATGTCCTCCCCTTTTATATAATAGGAATATGCAACACTTGTGAAACACCAAGCACGCAAGCAACCACACAAAAGTCTTGTAGAAGAAACACAACATGGCTGGAGACAACATAGGATTGAAGGAAGAACTAATCAAGAAGGTGTCTGGTTTGGCCTTCAAAGCTCACAACAAGTCATCAGACAAGCTCTACTTTTACGAAAAGGTTCAGATTTCTTCGGGAACTTACCATGTTTTCAGCTTCTCGGGATCCTGGGATGCCAATGAATGGTTTGTTAACAAACCCTTTGGGGTAACCAAGATAGATCTTGCCCTGTTCCCTGCGCTTAGAAGTATTGGTAACGATGAAGCTGCTTTGGTGAACGAAGGCTTCGCTAAGAGATTTGATCGCATATTCAAAACTACCCCTTTTAAATCCGAGGTATGTAATGTAACTAACTGACACAACCTTTAGTTGATGTTAGTTAATTAACGTTGTCCACATGTTGCAATTTGAACTCCCAGTGACTCTTAACTTAAGACACTTGTTCGGTTTTTTTCAGTTACGGTGATGCTTTCTATTTTTGGTTAATTGCGTTGAGTTAAAGCAAATAAATTAAACCGTGAAAATGTGTAGGTGAATAAGGCTATGGTAGATGGGAAGCAAGTAGTTTTTACGGGGCACTCCTCTGGTGCTGCAATAGCCATTCTCGCAACGTTTTGGGCCTTGGAAGAGTACCTTAACCCAACCAAAACTGATAACCACAAGCCTCCCTTTTGTGTCACTTTTGGGTCTCCCTTAATTGGCAATCATATATTTTCTCACGCTTCAAGGCGAGAAAATTGGTGTCAATATTTCATACACTTTGTTTTGAGATATGACATAGTGCCACGGATTTTGCTTGCTCCCTTCTCTTCTATTGACAAAACTTTCGGTTCTATTCTCCAATTCTTGAATCCCAAGTCCAAAACTTCCACCCAAGATTCAACAAGGGCTAGTGTAATTTCTGAATTTTACTCCACCGTGACGAGAAACGCAGCAAGTGTTACAAGCCACGCTGCGTGTATTCTCATGGGCAGCACAAATTTGTTACTCGAGACAGTGGAAAATTTCGTTGAATTGAGCCCTTATAGGCCCTTTGGAACATATATTTTCTGCAACGGGAATGGCCAGCTAATTGTGGTGAAAAACACAGATGCAATTTTGCAACTCATGTTCTACACCTCTCAGCTAAGCAATTTAGACCAACTTCCGGAAGTAGCCAACAACAGCATATCGCAACACCTGGCCTATGTGGCAGAATTGCAAGAAAGCTTGGGAATGCAGAATGTAGTGTACTTGGAACAACTTGAGGACCTTCCCTTGTCTGCTGATGGTTCTAATAGTGATGTTGCAACAATTAGCGCAGCCTTGGATGGCCTTGGACTGGTAATCATTGTTTGTTTTTGTATACATAAATATACATGTGATATCAGCAAATAGTAGCAGGGTAAAATGATGTCTTCAATAACTTTTGTTTATAACCATTGAATCATGTTAGTAAAGGTATCCTTTTAGGTTCATTTGATCATGTTCATTACAATATTTGGCTAACAAGTGATGAGTTATTTCAGAGCACGAGAGCAAGGCTGTGTCTACGAGCAGCTGGTGAGTTGGAAAAGCAAAAACGCAGAAATGAGGGGAAAATAAGGAAGGAGATTGATGAGAAAGCAGTGGCGTGCATGAGGGAGCTTGGAAGATACAAAACAGAATGTGAGGTACACAAGGGGAAGGGGTATTACGATGCCTTCAAGGTGCAAAAGGAGCAAAAAGATTTCCAAGCAAACGTGAAGAGACTTGTGTTGGCAGGGGTGTGGGACGAGGTGATTGAGATGCTAAAGAGGTATGAACTCCCTGACGAGTTTGAAGGGAATCAAGAATGGATTCAACATGGAACCAGCTTTCGCCGCCTTGTGGAGCCTCTAGATATTGCCAACTATTACCGCCATTTGAAGCATGAGGACACCGGACCCTACATGATCAGGGCCAGGCCCAAACGATATAGATACACTCAGAGATGGTTGGAGCATGCCAAGAGGGAGCCAAAACCTGTTGCTATCACTGAATCCACCTTCTGGGCTGAACTTGAGGAGCTTTTCAGCTGGATTAAGAGCAACAAACCTTTTCAGGATATCGAGAAAAGGGTTCTGCAGCTTGAAAATGACTTTAAAAACTGGACTGATCGAGGGGAACTTACCAAGGATACTTTCTTAAAGGATCCTAACTTCATTAAGTGGTGGGAAATTCTACCTCAGGAACACAAGCTCTCCCTTCCTGCATCAATAGTCTTGTTGCTCTCAAAGGATAGTTAATTAGTCATATTTTTCCACTTCCTATAAATTTAGGATGCTTTTTATATGTATTGTGTGCATGTGTATTATATCTTTTTCAGTGTTGTAGCTTTGTATTCCCAATGTTTATGATTCCCAAGTTTGGTCTGACTTGTGAGAACCACAAATCATCAGACTGCTATACTAAATAAATTTGTTTGACACTAGCATCTGTATTCATGGCAATTCTAGTACATAACCTAGATACTCAGCAAAAGAAAAATACTTATAATAAGTTGAGTAGGATAAGGTAAATAATTGCTTAATAGGAATGGGTTCGGTGTCAAGAATTTCCTTGCAAAATTTTAATGAGAATAGGCGTAGGAATGAGTATTATACTACTTACCATATTTTCTATCTTCTTATATATATAACTATTTAACTAAACAATATCATATATATATATATATATATAGACTTTATAATATATAACTATAAACTAATTAAGGTTAGAGTTTTTTTTTTTTTTTTTTAAGTTTAGGAGAGTAAAGGCATACGATATGTAAGTTTAAGAATTACTTATTTTTGAAATTTATTGTTAGATTTCATCAATTTTAGAAATTATATTAATTCCATTTAAGAATGATTACGTTAAATAGTAACGTTGCTAATTATGCTTGAATGATTTAAAAATATTTTTTTAAATTATAGCAATTTTTTAATTATATTTTTATTGATTTATTGAATTTACACTTAAGAAGTAAAATATAGAAATCATATATAGGTATGAGTATATATATATTAGGCCAATATGTAGGTATGAGTATATATATATTAGGCCAATATAAATACTAAAGTTATTACTTTTGTAGATATAATCAAGTACGAATATATTCTTAAAATGCAAGGAGAGAAACATATATTATAATACCTTATCCAAACCTTATATGCTCTCATTCATATTTGTGTTTCGTTCGGTATATGATTAATATATTTTTTTTAAATATAAAAATAATAGTAATAAAATATATTAAAAATTAAAACATACATAAAAATAATTATAATATCACTTATAATATGTATTATTTAGATACATGGTTGGAATAATATTATTTAAATTATAGTATATTTAGATGTATGTTTAGAGAGTTGAAACAGATATTAAATTCAATTCACGGTGAGACAAGCTTTTTCTTTCAACTGTATTAAAAAGTATGTTATCACAGTAACACTACAAGAATTTTTTGATTTTGCTACTAATTTTAGCTACCATTTAAATTAATAGCTAAATCCTAGCTAATTAACTATTAATTAATTAGAAAATTATTTTTTCTAGTTAAATTAAAGTTATATTCATTTATATTTCTTATTACTACAAATTAACTAGGAAATAACTACAAATTTTAAAAAATTTACTACAAATTAACTAAGATTATTTTCCTAGTTAATTTGCTACTTATTTCATACTATCATTTAATATTGTAGTAATTTTGTAGCTAATTATTTTTACTAGAAATTAGTTACAAAATAACTATTAATTTTAAAATTAACCACAAAATTATTTTGTAGCAAATTTTAATTTTTCTAGTAGTGTGAGTACTTCTAACTCTTTTTTTTATTTCTTCTTTATATATGTCAATTTTCATATCACTAATATGCAAGAACTTGCATGCAAATGATATTATTATTTCAATAAATTAAGTCTTATACTTATTTGTTTCAAGCTTATTCTCACTGGTCTAATGTTTGTCCAATATTATTTGTCCAATATTATGAACAATAAAGATCAAGACCTCGTAATATCTTAAGTTACAAAATTTAGGAAGTGAAAATTTTTTAAATGATATCCAAGTACATCACTGAGAATAAAAATAATATTAAATTAATTTTTTTATTATTTTTTATTTTGATAACTACATAATTATCAAACATGTAATATACTTTTTTTGGGTTGCAAGGACTACCAGAAGGAGACATATAATACATGTTAGTAAAGAGAACAAATTACATTATGAAGTCATAAATATAATTTTAAAAGTGCATTATAATGAATATAGTGATTTTGATTATGAAGCTATAATAGATTAAGAACTAAAATTAATGTATTTAACTCTTTATTGACTAAAAAAAAGTCATTGATTGCAATTTAAATATATAGAAATCAATCTCATCTTTTCTCATGATTGAATGTTTGCAAGAGATTATCCTTGTATTTTTTTTTTTTTATGGCTTTTATTAGTATGTATATTTGAATAAATTTAGTTATTTTATTTATCTCTTTATATTAGGAATAAAAAAAATTGTTATATATATATATATATACGAAAGAACGTGAAAAATATGATAATTATTTCATTGTCAGGATTTATGATTTAGGGTTTAAGAGCATACAAAAAGTGATGACTATGAGATTATTAGAAATGGTGATTGTTTGGTTGTCGCTATAATGACATATTGGGGGAAAAGGTAACACATAAGAAGAGATATTGAATTGTATGTGTGTGATTTTTGAATTTTTTTCACAAAATTGAAGGATTTAAAACATAGTTTGATATGGTCGCTAAAAGGGAGCGTCCAAATCGGTTGTCCAAAGAAATGTAGAAATAAAAGAAATATAGGGTAAGAGAGAAAAATGCATAGAGATTATACTCGTTCACTATTTCAACAGAACAATATTGAATCCCTTTAACATGAATAAATTTCACTAAGTCTATCGGACTTACAAACAAATATTCTTCACCTGTCCAAATATTAAAACCCTTATAATCTACTTGATTACAGTATATCTACTTTGAGTTGGCTTGATATTTTTTAATGAAATTTTTTTATAATTTTTAAATTTTTTTTATCTATTTTAATCTATATTTTTAATATATTTAGTTTTAAATTTTTCATATTTTTTAATCAAAATTATCAATAATTAAAAATAGCATTATATCGCAATATTTAAAAATATTTATTTATTATAAATTTTAATTATAATTTAATTTATATATTTAAAAATATTTATTTATTATAAGTTTTAGTTATATAAAATACATATTTATTTTTTGCAATGCAAAGTAAAATGCTGATTAACAAATTTTAGACATAATGTTTCTATTCCAATACCACACAAGTATTTATTATTGTGATTCGAATATTAATAAGAATTCAGTTGTTATATATTCAAGTAAAGTTTACATTTTTGTTTAAACTAGAATTTATTTTTGAAATTTGAATATTAATAAGATTTCAAATAATTTTTATTACTATTTAATGTTAATATTTATCATGCAATTTAGACACTAATTAAGAAGTATTTATAAGATTTACAAGGAATTTATTTGAACTTTTGAAAATATTTTATTATTTTTATAAATTATTTTTTAACTTATTTTAACAGATCCCTTGGTATAATTTAATAAATATAAGCTATTTTTAACTAATTTCAATTTATGTGAGCTTATTTAATAAGTGGTTAATTAAGTTGTTTGCTTGAATAATCTTAATGTAATATGTATAATAATATTATTACTTTTGATATAAATACTTTAAAATCAGAATTAAAGTGATTTTCAATTAATTAATAATATAAAAATATTTGAAACAATAGTTTATGAAAATAAACTCATTATTATTAGAATTTAATGAAAATGTATTGACAGATTAATAATGAAAATATTTTTTTTAACATTTTTAATTTTTTTATAAAAATTTTAGGTTTGTTAGAACCAAATATTTTAATTTATAAAATTTTGGAAAATTAAAGTATAAATTTGAGATTTTAAGGATTGAAATTTTTAGAAAATTTTCATGTTTTTAATAGAAATTCGTGTACTTCATAAATTCGTGCCCCATTGTGGTACATAATATAGGATACACATTACTCAGTGGGTATATATTCCAATCCTAATTCGTAACCCAGCCCAGGCCTGCGTCCATGAAAATCCAATTATAGCATTCCCTTATAGTTATACCAGCCCATTACTCTAAACTCAAGTGCATCAATTCCAGGTATTCAACTTACTGTTTGGGCCATTTTCTTCACATCAGGATCCACTATAGATTCTGCATGCTGAGTCAGGATTATTTTATTTTATTTTTTTTTTCTCTTTTTGCGCCTATACGTTGTTTTTTATTTTTATTTTGTTAAAAGTACATATCCTAAAAATTAATTTTCGAAACTTTTATTTGACTAGAGAGTGTATCTCAATGATATTTTCCATTCCTTGTGTTTTGTCTCATATTGGGGTCTCCCTCTCGCACGCATGATTAGCTCAAATAGTCACCACTTATTTACGGTGGCATCACCGTTATCTCTCGTGCAAGCCCAAAACCAATTGTCTCTATGATTAATTGTTAGTTGTCTTGTTATATATTTTTAGAAATCTAATAAAATTAATTTCTAATTATCATTCAATTAATCTCATACATTAAAATTTTTATTTTAAGATTTAGGATTTATCATTCTTATTTTTATTTTTACTCCTTTTGTCACCCTTAACAAAACGGTAAGTCATAAGATTTTGATCGTGATATATTATCTTGATAAAATTAAATTTAGTTTGGAGTAAAGTTTTAAGCACATAATATATCTTATAGTAAGGTTTGGACATATTAGAAACAACTTAGAAATTTATTTTACACATTTTTAAACTTATTTTAAATGTAAAAATCCAAATATATATATATATATATATATATATATATATATATATATATATATATTAATATTAAATTTTTAATGATTATATTTCATTTAATAATAGATTTTTAATATAAATAAATTCGTTTAAAAATTTATTCGTTCAATCTACATATATTAGCATCATATTTATTAAACTCAATAAATATAATATTTAATATTTTTGAAATTAAATAGATATTAAATTTAATAAATATTACTATATAAAATATCAATTTATTTAAATTTTTATAAAAATATTATATTAATAACATTAATTAAATACTACCTTAATACTTGTGTTTAAAATAAATATTTTCTAAGCATATAATTAAATTTAGCATAATTCACAATAAGTTTTTTAAAATAATAATTAAAGGAATAAAATTGAGATAAATTATTATATATAATAAAATATGTAGAATTGGATGAAACATTTAAAATAAAAATTATGAAATAGTTTCTATAAAAATAAAAATTTAAATAATATATATATATATATATATATATATATATATTAATATTATAGTAAAGTGAATATATTTACATTTGTTAAGAAAAAAAGTATTTTAACCCAAGGAAGGTGGTATAATATTTACATATTTGAGAAATGATAGTACTAAATATTTCTTGCAAATTTCACGTTTCATGCATCTATGTCATTTTTATTATATATACTTCTCTCAATATATATATTAAAAAATAAAAAAATGTAAAAGATATATTTAAAATTCATATTAAATATCTGACTAAAAAAATAAATATAATATACGAGAATGAATTAGCTAAACTATCCTTATTTTTTAAGAAAATATTATGGAAAAACTTTTTGCTTTATTACATATTTACATATTATTAAATAAAATATTCTTACAAATTACATACTTCGTGTAATTATAACTTTTTTATTCAATTAATTTGTTCTAATAGTTATGTTAATAATCTATATTTATAAATATTATTTTATTTCTTTTATTTATTAATTCTATAAGATATAAGTAGGGATAGAAGTTTTGAATTAATTCATAACTAAAACATTATCATATTAAATACACTTCTCCCCATATATATATATATATATATATATATATATATATATAAAAGAATTAAAAAATAAAAAATGTGTAAAAGATGTATTTAAAACTCATTATGCATTAAATGTTTAACTAATAAAATATATAAAAATGAATTAATTAAACTATCCTTATTATGCATGGAAAAAATTACGTCAAAACTTTTTTACTTTATTATATAATATATTTATATTTATAAATATTATTCTATTTTTTATTTATTAATTCTATAATATATAGCTAGTGATAAATATTTTGAAAAAATTTATAATTAAAATATCATGATATTAAATACACTTATTTCAATATATATATATATATATATATATATATATATATATATATATATATATATATAAAAGAATTAAAAATAAAAAAAATGTGTAAATGGTATATTTAAAACATGTTATGCATTAAATGTCCAATTAAATAAATAAATAAAATATATAATAATTAATTGACTAATGTAATTATTTTGGGAAGAAAAAATTACACCAAAATTTTTTACTTTATTACGTAAATATAAAAGATGCAATTCTCTTGATATATATAAGAATTAAAAAATAAAAAAAATATTTTTCACCTCTTCCACTAGATCGGTTATTTTCAGAGTAAAATGATATCTCTAATTGTAACTTTGTGTCCAAATCAAAAATTGAATCTCAAATCTTTGTTATGAATACAAGTGTTAGAACAATTTATGCTAACAACATTCAGTATAATAAATTCACTTTAACTATCTTTATTTTAGGAAGAAAATATTTTATCAAAACTTTTTATTTTATTATATAAAAGATTTTAACATTAAAATAAGACAATATAATATATACATCTACATAGAATTTACTCTTAAAAATACTGAGGGGCAATAGTTGAAAACTAGGGTTAAAATATTATTTATCAAGTAAATATGAATTTTACAAAAAAAAAAATTGAAAGAACAAAACAGAATTAACCTGTAATGTTATCACCTGACCAAAGTTTGCTGCTACCCATATATATCTTGGTTCTAGACGGACCTAAACAGTTCAAAACTTCAAATACGTTCTTTTGTTCCAAAGTTAGACATGCATTATCCATCACATGGTAGAACATAGTTTTCAGGTATGGAAACAAATTAAAACATATCTTATGCGAATCTTAATGATTATGAAGCCGGGTTTTACGCCACTAGCTGTACATTCCGTAGTCGGTACCTTATTTACTTTTGAATTTTGACTTCATTTTTATTAATAATTAATTAATTGGTCTTAACGTGATTGATTGAGTTGAATAATCCCTGTTAGATGCATTTTGCTACTTGTTTGATCATTTCATAACCAAATTGAAACTAGCTAGGAAGTAAATTTAATTTCTTCACCAACTTGCTTCGATAATTAAATTTTCTTGTCTACATTTGATCATTTATTAAGCAAAAGCAAATTAATGATTCAAATCGTAGTTGTCCCTTTCGATCCAACCGACACTAGCGAATCCCTATTGGGACCAAATTAATATGCCAAATCGCCTTTCAATTTGTCATACAGTACTAACTGTTTGGAAACTTGTTTAATCTAAAATTTTACACTTTCTAATGCATAAATGGAGAATTAAGATAAGTGTTGGATTCACATTGAACGTAGATTTAATTGAATTTAACTCATATCTAAACGCGTACGTGAGAAATTTGGCATTGAGTTCTGACATCCGGCATTAGAGTGAAAATAAGAGAGGAATAAAAAAATAAAAAAATAATAAATATAACAAGTGATATGGTTGAAAAAATAAAGAAAAATAAGAAGATAATGGGATAAAAATGAGATGTGTTTCAACAAAAATCTTACAATCACCGAGTTCTATTATGTCATTGTAGTTATGGATCCAGCTCCTCCTCTAATGCTACAATGACATTCCAACGTTCCAGTTAGAAATATTGTAAATACGTTTTAGTCGTATGTATGAAATTTGTCTTACCTTCGCAATATACCATAATGTAAGCCTCTATGGTAAATTTCGGTTACCTCTCAACTATTGCTCAATTTTTTCTTAAGTTTTATACATGTAAGCCTCTATGGTGAATTTCAGTTACCTCTCAATTATTGTTCAATTTTCTCTCATTATATCACCTATAATTGTGTTGAACTTAATTACTTTCCTTTCCTTATCATTGCTCATTGCCTTCCTTATGTAACTGTATTTGGGCCGGGACGAAGTGCATATTTTATTCCGAGTGATACTTATGACGTTTTCTCTCAAGTTGTCTTCGAATTTGGCCATACAAAATGAAAAAAAAAATGCATATTTATAATTTTTTCTTGAATCTAATGCATAGTAGGAAAGGATGAACTTGGAGAGTGCAGGCCTTTCTCTCTTCTTTATGGACTTTCTTTCCCCTCGTTAAAAAGGTGATGAATTGCATATGCATGCAACACTTTTCATTATTCATTTATTTGATCTGAATGATAGTCCCAACTAACAAAAATACTAGGATTGTCTTTTTCAGAGCTAGGCCTGCTTTTTCCGTCGATGGATGCTCTTTACAACTATTTGTATGTTTAAAGAAGAAAGGTTGGTGCGGAGGTTGAGACCCACGACTATATGAGTAGGTTCAACATTGAATCATATTAGCACCTTGATAACTCTATGTTGCTGAAGTACAATATATAGAATTATATATATATAAAAAGTACAATATATAGTGTGATATATATCCACGCCATTACGATACGTTACAGCTAATTAATTTGACTACTAATGGCAATGGTTATCCGAATAAAGGATATGGGTCCCAACGAGAACCGAATCCCCCGTACCTAAGACAACAATAATATACGCAGTTACCATGGTCATCATAGTTGGTTAAGAAGGTACAGTTCTCTTCTATTGTAGTTAAGGGATATTGTGTGATTAATGATATTAGAACTAAGATCTTAATTAATAACCCTACCTGAGTTTTAATTTCTTCTCTGTCATGGAGCTACATCCATATGTCAAGTGTGACAGATGATATTGATAAATAAATATCTTTTTAATATTGATAACACTCGCCATTCATTGTTCATAATTCAGTAACTAAAGTAGCGTATACTTTCCAAGAAAAAGAAGTCTACGACATAGTATTTTGATACACGGCTTCCCCTTTAATTATTAATGGAATATAAATTAACTTTCAGAAATTCTATTCATTTGTTTGAATTGGTTAATTGGCATTTTATTTCATGTATTTATGAAGTATTCTTCATTGTTAGTTATTTGTACTCCATGATTATTATAAATTTAAGATGTAATATTAAATATTTATAGTGTTATTTTCTAATTTTTTTCACATAAATAACTTATATATTTTAATACCAATTTTTAATATATGAATTATTGAAATAAATTTTAATTTTAATTAAAATATAATACTTATTACGAACACCAAAAATACTAAGTACAGTACACTTTATTTTTATTTATGTTATTCTGTTTTCATGATGCGGAAAACCCGTTTGACTACTTTTTTGTTTTGCCACTTGAAGCAATTAATACTTCACTCTTGGTGCCGACAAACACACGGCTCAGTCATAAGAAAAGCAATTATAAGAGCCTATGTGCAGTAAAAACTCTCAGCACTTTTGAGTGTGTGCATATTAACTTTTGCATGACAACCCCTGGCGTCACCACGTGACTCCTTAATAACAATGTTTGACCTAAATGTCACCCATTACCCATTATTAATGATTCCATCCTTCAACAGCATTTTTTCGCCAAAACATTCCTGCTATATAAAATACAAAGATAATATTAATGGTTATGTTTAATTGCAATGTTATTCCGACAGCTTAAACTCTATATGATTTTGATTTTTTTATTTTTTACTTCAATTTTTTAAATTATTATTTATATTTAATCATTTAGGAATATATGATGAATTTGAGATGCAAAATAATTTAAGTTTAATTTTTACACAATAGTCGTATAAATAATATTTTCATGCTATTAACTAATAAAAAATTATACTAGGTTTTTAGGATAATTATCATAAAAATCAATATATTTATTATATAAATAATTATGTGAGACTTAGTTGATCATATAAAAAATTATAATATTATTACATATATTATTTATTCATAATTTTAAAAGTTTTTATAAATGGAAAAATTTGTGGAAATTTAACAAATTTTGAAGAATTTTATAAAATGTGAGATTCAAAATTTAGAGGTTAGGTGATTTTCCTATAAAAGATTTTGAAATTTTTATTTTAAATAAATTTAATATTTTGATGGACAAATTTTAAGTGACAGAGAATTTCTTTTATACGTAAGAAAGGTGTAAAGTATTTACAGTTAAAATATCCACTAATCTCCTTACTCTCTCCCTGGTTATGCCGAGGACACTACTTCCATGATAATAATTCTTTCAGTGCTGCTATTGCTCCTGTGGTCCCCAGGACATTCACTCAATCATGGGTACTATTCTTTATGGTGGTGGGTCGCTACCACTGTGTTAAAAGTTAAGAAAATGATACGGGTGTTCCTTGAGTTTACCATATTCAATAGAAATTAGTTACTCATTTCCGTCTTGGAAAAAAAAAATTATATGACCCAAATTCGTTTTTCTCGTTAAATTCCACACCGACTTTAACTATAAAACATGTTCTAATGTATTCGAGTTTTTTTTTTTTTTTTTACTAAAAAAATTGAACACGGATACGAATATGTAATTATCTATCTTCATCTCGAACTTGTTCGATTTATATATATAATTTTTAATCATATAACTATATATATTATGTATATTATATATAATTTTTTTATTTTTTATAACTATTAAAATTTAAATAAAATATTATAGTAGTTAATAATTAAAATAATAATAATAATTAAATAACAAAAATAAAATTATACATTTAATTATTTATTTATTATTTTTATATATTATTGAATTAATAATTATTAACTTAATATATTATTTATTTAAAAAATATTTAAGTACAATAAATTAAAAATATATATATATATAATAAATTTCTCACAAAATTTTTGGAACTCGGATTGTGTTTCATTTCTTTATCCCGTTTTTTATAAATTCGTTCTTGCTTCTGCTCCTTGCAAGGATGGGGAGAGTAGGTTAAACGCATCCCTACCTCATCTTCTTGTGAAGTCTAAGTGTTGGTCTTAAATATAAGGAAATATTAGTATTAATTAATTTTATTTTATTTAATAAAAATATTTTTATAATACTTTTTATTTTTTAGAGGTATTATTTTCGATGATATATTTTTATTTTGATATAAGTTTCAATAAAAGATAATTTAAGAATTTTTTTTATCAAATGATATTAATATAATTAAACAAAACTTAAGTAATTTTTTTAATTAGCAAACATAGTTTTTTTTAAAATTTCGGGCAGGTATTTCGTATGCATTAATATATATATAAAAGCCGCACTCTGAAAAACCTGAGAGGAATAAATCATGATAGTATAATTATATGTATAACCTATTATGAATCGTTTGTTTCACGTTATTTTAATTTTAAAATATAAAAAGAAAATATTTATTTTTATATTTGTTTATAAAAAAAATTTGAATGTTTTTTATTCTTAAAATATAAATTTTTTATATTTACTTTATTTTTCATCTTCACCACAAAAGATGAGTATCTTTCAATAAATGAAAATAAAATTTTTTTTTTCTAATAAATACCTTTTCCCATCCTATTATTTTATGTTTCTTCTTGTATTTTTATTTTTAATTAAATTATTTAATTTTAAAAAACTTATAAATATCAACCATGTTTATAAAAATAACATTTCTGAACATAATATTCTTGAATATATAATTTTCGAAAATGTAATATCATATTTTAATAGAAACTCTTCCTAAGATAAAAAGCTATTTAATATCATATGAGCATTTTTAAAAAATTACTCCTACATAATTTTTATGGGTAGATTTTAATTTTAGTTATTTACAATAAAATTTAATCTTCAACGTTTATCTCTTTTTCCCGTAAAAATAACCCTCGATCCAACTCTTAATGCATAGAAAAATTTGTGAAAAACATAAGCGGAGAGCTTGGTAGTAGTTTCCAAAAAAGAACAAAAACGGAAAACGATATGTCGTTTTAGGTGCAGAAACAGTAAACCTCAAACAAGGGAGAAAACGACACAGCGTTCTCCTTCCCGGCATAATCATTCCCATTTCCCAGTGACAGTTAAAAAGACAAGAACGCTTTGTGGCATTGAATGCGCGAAACCAACCGCTTCACCGGCAATGCAGTGGGAAGTCGAAGCAGCTCCGTCGTTCCACTTCTAGGCTTGACACAAAACGACAATGCCTCTATCCACAGCCCAAACGCAAAACATAAAACAGAGGGTACTCACGTGCCTGACGAAGCTCTCGGACCGCGATACTCACGCCGCGGGAGCCACGGAGCTCGAGTCCATCGCGCGAACCATAGACCCTCACTCGGTTCCGGTGTTCCTCTCGTGCATATACTCCACCGACGCTTCGGATAAAACCCCGGTCCGCAAACAATGCGTGCACCTCGTGGCCACGCTCTCCCACGCGCACGGCAACGCGCTCTCGCCCTTCCTCGCCAAAATCCTCGCCAACCTCGTGCGCCGCCTCCGCGACCCTGACTCGTCGGTGCGAGCCGCGTGCGCCGACTCGGTCTCCGCATTGTCGGCGCGCGTCACCAAACAACCGTTCTCCTCGTTCCTGAAGCCATTGGCGGAGGCGCTGTTCACGGAGCAGGACCCGAATTCGCAGTCCGGCGCGGCGCTCTGTTTGGCCTCCGCGATCGACGGAGCTCCGGATCCGGATCCGGCCAGGCTCGCGAGGCTACTCCCGAGGTTCGAGAAGCTTCTTAAGAGCAAGGTGTTTAGGGCCAAGCCCGCGCTGCTGGTTCTGGTTGGAAGCGTCGTCAAGGCCGGCGGCGCGTCGAGTCGCGGCGCGTTGACGAATTTGGTTCCTTGCCTTGTTGAGGCGCTGGGCAGCGAGGACTGGGCCACTAGGAAGGGCGCGGCGGAGGCGTTAAAGAAGCTCGCCACCGCGGAGAGGGACCTCTTGCCGGAGTTCAAGGGTGGATGTTTGAAGGTTTTCGAGGATCGGCGATTTGATAAGGTCTTTAGAAGATTTTACTAATTTTTCAATTGTTTATTTATAAATTATGATAGTTTCGAAAGGAGGTTTTAAATTGAAGTCGTGTTTGTGTTGCAATCATGGTTTTATATTCCAATTTCGTCGATCCTTGACATTAGGGGAAATTGTGTCGAAATTGCAGTCCGCGTAGTTGCAATTACTAAAATTGCATAAAATTGCGAGCAAAATGCGGTTGTAATTATTGATGTCGTGAGATTGTGGCTGCAATTGTTGTTCTGGAACAGTGTTTTGAAGTGAATTGAGTTTGTGTCTTGTTTCTTTGTAGGTAAAGTTGGTTCGTGAAGTTATGAATCAGATGTTGGATGCGTGGAAGCAGATTCCTGATGTTTCGGATGAATTCTCTCCACCTCCTCAGTCGCAGTCTTCTTCTAAGGGTATTGATTTATCTATTTCTAGTGTTTGTTTGGATTTGTTTGCCACTGTGATTAACAAGCGTTAGATCACTTTGTGTGAATTGAATTAGGAAATTCTGATTGTGTTGTGTTTCCTTATTAGTTTTGAAAAGGAAATCGTGGTAAATAGGGTGTGGTCGATGTAGGGTTATTTGATTTTTTGTCAATTCAAAAGTTTTTTTATTGAGAAATGTTTTATGGTGATAGATAAGTATCATTGGATGTTTTTATCATGTGTTTCTGGTTTTGAGCTGTCTTTCTTTATTCAGAGAATGCAAGTGATGGGCGCTATCCTCCTGTCTCTCAAAATTCATGTAGTCCTGGTTCTGTAATGAGTAAACTGAGAAAGAAATCCAGTCCGGTTGGCAAATCAACTCCACCGGATAGATCTGCTGCTGGGAATGCTAAAAGGATGAGTGCATTAAGTGGTGATCGGAAGAATTCAGGTGTTTTAAAGAAACTGAATCATAACCATTGGGATGTTCGAATTGCTGTGTCAAATGTTCCTGATCGTGGTGAACGTCTGCAGAGGGGTGAAGATACTTTGGAAAGAAGCAAAAAGGATAAAAGCAGATTTTTTAAGTCTGAAACTAAAGGAGCTCTATTTGATAAAAATTCTGATGATAAGATCCATAAATTTGGTGGGTCCAAAGCTGGATCTCGTGTTGTTCCTTGTTCTGACGAGAGTCAAGACTCAGGTCCTGTCTGTAATGTAACTAAGGATCTCCATAGGAATGACAAAGAGAGTGAGGAATTATCTTTGATTCGTGCCCAATTAGTTCAAATTGAGAAGCAGCAATCAAGTCTGCTTGATCTTCTACAGGTTTGTCCCATATATACTTAACAACACTTTCCCTCATACAAATTTTTTTTTATCTCTTTAGCTCAACATGTTTGCAATTTTTTTTGGAAAGAATGCTTACGGGTTGTTAGTTATTATCCATGCTATGTGTAAAATTCCTCCTTCTTTCTAATATGTGTATGTATATGTAGTCTGTGCCAACTCTTGAATGATGAGCATGTCTGACAATATCCACCGTATTCTTACAGAAATTCATTGGGAGCTCTGAAAATGGAATGCATGCTTTAGAGACTCGTGTGCATGGCCTTGAGTTGGCATTGGATGAGATCTCTTATGATTTGGCTATATCAAGTGGAAGGATAACTAAATCTGATGCTCCTAAGAATGCATGTTGCCTGCTACCTGGTGCTGAATTTTTAAGCTCCAAATTCTGGAAGAAAACTCAGGGTCGGTATTCTTCCTACCGATTCTCTAGATCTGGTGACACGCCATCACTAGCTTTAAGTCATTACAGAGCTAATAGGAATGCCGAAACTAAGTTGACAAGCCACAGATTTGGGGTCCATGGTGATGGAAGCTTCGTCACTAATCCTCTGGCAGAGATTAAAAGTAATTCAAGGGAGATTTCAGGCTCTGCATGATCAGAGCTAGCTTGAAAAGCAGGTTCGCATTTTAAACTCAGCAGTTTATAACCCGCATTTAATAGGCACTATGACCTTATGGGTGTTGGGGAATAAATGCCACATCCCTTCTTCACATGCTTAATAAGGCAAGGCATCACACAAATCTGGTCTAACACGCTTACTTCCACGGATGAGTCAAATTTACTATTAAAACTACAAGATAATATTTGCACGGAACTATCAATTTCCTTAATGTACAGTCATCCCCTTGTTATCCTTACATCTCAAAATCTGGTGAGGATTTGTCCTTGAATCTTTTAGGCTATGTTTGGCAAAAGTAGTTAAAAAACTAGCTCAAAGTTGAAAATCTAGCTAAAAGCCAAAAAGCTATTTAGTAGTGGAAAGCTGTTAAGATAACTTATATGTAAAATAATAAAAATAAACATGTTTATATAGTATTTTAAGAAAATAGGTCACAGCATTGTGTAAAGTAGTTTTATATCATCTCATTACAAACTATCATGTAAAGTAGTTTTATATCATCTCATTACAGTAAAGTAGTTTTATATCATCTCATTACAGTAAAGTAGTTTTATATCATCTCATTACAGTAAAGTAGTTTTATATCATCTCATTACAGTAAAGTAGTTTTATATCATCTCATTACAGTAAAGTAGTTTTATATCATCTCATTACAGTAAAGTAGTTTTATATCATCTAATTACAGTAAAGTAGTTTTATATCATCTAATTTCAGTAAAGTAGTTTTATATCATCTAATTACAAACTATCAAGTATGATAAGTTTGTTGACTTTTACAATTACTAACTTAAAAGTCATAATGATGATTTGTAATTGGGAGATAGGGTAAAACTATTTTTTATATAATTTTAATTTTATTTTAGTGATAAAATTATATTGAGGTAATTATAATTTAGTTTCTAATTAATTTTAAACTCTTGTAATTTTGTAATTTTTATTTATAGATCAATTATTTTAATTATATTTTTTAGTTTCAATTATATTTTTATATTGTGTATTCTACTATTAATCTCATTTTACATCTTAAAACATTTTCAATCAAGTTTAAAATAAAACAAAAATAACATACATTTAAGTGGACGCCATACTTTTATTATATTAATTAGTATAATAATTAAAATATCTTGAAATATAATATTAAAATAATAAAATAATTTAAGTAAATAGTATAATGGTTAAAACAAATAGTGTAATATAAAAATATTCAAAAAATAATAAAAAATAAAATAAATTTATCATTTATCAATATCTCGAAGTATAATATTGAAATAATAAAATAAATAGGATAATGGATAAAATAAAGATGATAATAAAAATATCTAAATAATAATAATAAAAATAAAATAAAATAAATTTATTATTTATTATTATTAATATCATATATAAAAATAAGAAAAGCCTACTTATGTAAAAAAAAATCCTACTTTATTGGTTGAAGAAGAGAAAAAAAAATATAATAAAATTCCAACTTAGGTACAAAAGGGTAAAAAGAAATTTTATTAAATATTTTAAAGATAAAAGAAGAATAAAATATAAGCTAGGAGCTTAAAAAATGCTACTTGAATTAGTGTCTTAAAAAACATTACAAGCATTACAAGCCACTAAAAAAAAATTTGTTTACCAAAGGCTACAAGGTTAAACAAGTAAAAAAAAGGTTATAAAGTGGCTAAATGCCTTGCCTCAAATAATTTCCTTATACAAGTATAACACAAGAATTTGCTTACTTGTTCCTTCCTCTAGAACTTGCATGCCAAAATTAGAGGAAAACATGGCAAATATTCATATTCCGGACTTTCTGTCTTGTGTCACACCATAACTATATGTCCTTCTCTATAGAGCTGGCACTCTGGCAGGAATGATGAAACTAAGTAGACAAGGTCCAGAATTAGGGTACAGGATGATGGTGGGCTTCATCACCAAACATCAGATTAAGGGGGATTTCAGCTCTTTCAAGAAAAAAAACTTATTTAAAACGTAGTTTTGCTTACTTCGCGTTGCAATCTATACCCCATATAATAGGCGCTCGCTATGACTTGGTGTCGCGAAATATCATAATTCATATCTCTATTCACGTGTTTACTAGTAATTAAGGAAAAGCATCACACAACTCTTCTCGTTATTCTTCTCAAAACCTTGTGAAGCCATAGCTTTGAATCTCTTATAAGGCATTTCTCTCGCCTTCTCATGAGTGACGCCTCAAATAATTCAATACAAGCATAGCGCATAATAATCAACTTCTCTAGTGACCGTCTACAAATCCTTGAGATATTAATTAAAGACTTCTATAATTTCTTATTAGAAGTACAACTCTTAATTCCCCCACATATCATCAGATATTTTAATAGTAACTATAATAATTGAATCTACTTATAAATAGGAAACTATCAATAACAATATTTAAATTAGAAATTAAAGTTGAGCTCATCAACTTGCAATTTTTGAATTTACCAAAAAATATTGTAATCATTGAGATTAGTAATAGTGACACTGACTAATGCAACAGCCCATTTGCTTTTTTCCCTTGTGTTCTAATTACTCTATCCTACCATCTAATGTTATATGCTCTGTTTCCCCCCTTCCTCACTCTCTTTCCGTACTTTCTAGCAGATTAAGTTTGATCTTCTGATTATCAACCTCCTTGGTGCAAGAATCCCTCCTCCAGAGAAGTGTGACAGTTATGTAATCACAATATATATTGTTTATGCCAGAAAATATCATATATTTGGAAAATACCCAGTAGTACCCTACACTCTTGGAAGAAGGAGAAGCTGGTTATCATACATTCTTCGTCGTGTTCAGAATTTCATTTGGTATGCTTCGATGATTGTAGGGCAGGAACATATTGGAGTGAGTTTAGGGCTAAATATTACTACTTTCAGCAGAGGATGAATCTGTACATAGGAGAAACAATTGTAACAGGCTGCTTATTTTTTTGTGTTTGCAAATACGTTTAAAGACAAGAAACACGTTAAATGAATTAAAGATGCAAAAGTTACAACTAGAAGTTTCAATCTGGACGTGAAGAATCACGTCATATGTGGATGTAAATGCATGATTTGTTGATGATCAAGAGTGCATGTTTCGAAGAATGTTTATATAATTGATTTTAAATTAACATGATTTTATATAATTGATTTGAGTAAACATTACTTATTTTTTAAAGTAATAACGCAATTTTTGAAAATAATACTACTTTGTTATAAAAAAAACAAAAGATAATAATTTTTTGTCTTAATTATAAGAAATAAAATATATTTTTTAATGTATTAATTGTTAATTTTTGTTTCCCTTCATTTAATGTGAAATCTACTGGTCATTCACACTTTTTTCATTAAATAGGATACATTTGTGAAGTATTTTTTAATAAAACTTAAATTTATGATATTATTAATTAAAGTAAACTAATTCAAGTATTTTTATTTATATCGATGAAGTATTTTTGGGATGAAATTTAAATTTATAATGTTATTAATTAAAATAAACTAATTTAACTATTTTTATAAGTGTTGATGAATTATGTATTTGTTTTTTTTATAAGATTGGAGGTCGTAGATATTATAAAATTAATCTTCACGTTGATTGAAAATTTATAATAAATCAATTTTAGGTAAATGAATACTGAAATGAATTTTAATATTCATATATAATTTTTATGTAAACGTTTGTTATACTGTACTCAATTATACTGATATTAATATATACACGTATTAATAATTTAAAATAAATAGTTAAAATTTCAATATTTTTTATAATAAATAAATAATTAAAATATTAGATCAATAAGATGTTACCTGTTGATTATTAACGCTAATTAAGAAACAAAAACAAACAAAAGGTTTAAAATAACGATGCATTAATATTTGCAGCAAAAAATTAAAATAATGAAAGACATATGAATGGTCGCAATGGAGCAAGATAGAAGAGAGAGAAAACGGAAAAATAAAAGAAGGGAGAGATGATAAGATACATTGACGGTATAAGGAGAGGTGTGCTACCATTACCGGTGGGTGATAAGGAGAGAAGAAAAAGAAATGTGAGTGCAGTGACCCATATTTCTAGTTGCTTCAAAATCTGTCTTCAAATTAACATCAAACATTTTTAAAATGATGAAATTAGATTTGTGTGAGTTAAAGATACACGTTTCATGACTCTAGACGTGAAACTGAAGACACTCAAGGAACTAGTATTCAATAGTCAATAGTCAATAGTCAATAAGCCTAAAGAGGTGATGGGGATAATAATTACAAAAATGACTCCATTTTCGTTTTAATTTTTGTTTTTAAAATTTTCTGAAGAGAATGTTAAAAAAATGATGTCTCCTAATTATTATTCAAAATATGAATACTGTAAAAAAAATAAAAAAAATTCCTACCCTAACCTTGAGCATTATAAACGAGTTGAGAGGCCACATGATGAGATTCTCGTAGACAAATATGAAAACAAAAGGAATTTAAGCTCGAATAATCAGACTTCTATCTTAAATCCTAATAGTTATGAAATTAGTTAGTAGCTCTAGCAATTTATGAGTTTATTTTTCTAAAACCCTTTATATGTGTTGGACATTTAATATTAAGAAATTTATATATTGATCACTGTTAATTAAAGTTATAAAGAATTGTTTGTTCGAGTAAAATAATTTTTTTTTTTTGCATATTAAAGGTTGTTTGTAATTTTTTAATAACTAAATATTATAAAAACGAAGTATTCACTGACTTTATTGATAATTGATATAATTTTAAAATTTTTTTACCTATTAAATAATTTTTTGGACATGTTTCTTTGCCTCATGGGCAAGTGTGATAGAAAAATTGGTCGTATTGATTTAATGTTAGCTGAGGGTTTTTGAACCCATTAGGAATAATTGTATGGATATTGGATGCATATCTTAGCGCATTATGAGTGCATAAATATGATTTTGAAATGCAATGATTTTCTCTTCTCTTTTCATAATGAGTTTTCTACTCTATAAGTTAGTTTGATATCCTATTTGATGCAGTGTCTGGTGAAGAGCATCTCCAATTCTTTGCTACTATTAAAGGCCTGTTGCCCCAGCTTCCATAAAATCAGTATGTCTGTTCCAGGCCTGAAATTTTCTGAAGAATCAACCATTATGTGTGTGCACATGCATGTGTAACATTTAAAATTATTAGCTATTAGGGATACTGCCTCTCATTCCTTTTGATTTAAGTTCTTCTGAAAATATGCAGATTACCCAGACGTCATTATCAGAGATGTAGTCAGAGTGAGAGGTTGGAAGTTACAGTGGAGGAATGAATTAACGTCATCATCGATATCTCTGTGTTGCAATTGCCCTCATTGATTAATTTATAATCTTTAACTAATAACATAAGGTTAGGGTTGTGTTAGAAAAAGTGTGTTGTTGACTCTCTTTTATAATTAATCTATTGACATGATTGGAAGATTAATCCTTGATATTAATTTAATAGACTACTATTGGTATGGATACAATGAAAAGAAGCCATGTGTGGGGCCAGGAGTGACATGCCATTGTTCTTACAACACACTCTAATCTATGGAAGAAGATGGCATTCTAAGTGACCGCATAGGAATCATGGCAAAAGGAAGGCTTCGCTGCATGCATTGGTACCTCAATCAGACTGAAGATACGCACGCTTTGGTATGATTTTGTTGCCAATATAATATCAGCTTCAATTCTATGGAAACAATGTTGAACCTAGTCATGCCAATGGAGGTGCAATATTACCATGATTTAAAATATTTTCATGACAAGCAAAGGATTGCCTAATTCTTAACGTCCCTCAAATATTTTGACAGCATTTCCAAGTAGTGCCCACAAGAGGAGAACAATAACTTTCTGACTTTTGTGATTCACGAGAAGGTACAGTACTAGTTAAGTTGCAATTCTTTTTTACATAGTCAAGACAAAACTCTTGTTATATATTTAAAGGATCCAAAGAATAAGACACTTCTCTAAAATTTCTCTTGACAAATACTTGTTCTTTTCTTTTTTTTTTATCTGCAAAAAATATATTAGATGTAGGTATAAGGAGTACCTCAACTCTTTTAAGGACACTAATAATTATACAATTAGCTATTTTTTGACTTCTTGAATACATTTAGTTTTTCATGTAAACTACCGGTATTTGACATAAACACCTATTACAAGTAATCTTTGTATAAAGTAAACCTATTATAGAGCTCCCTCTACCCTGCTATCAATTAGTTTTCCAAATATATTAGTTTTTTTTACAACAATTATATTTTTTTTCATGAAACTTATAGTCTTTTTAAGCATCCTAAAAAAAGTGTAGACCATTCATAAAAAAGAATGAAAAGTTCTTAACCTACTTAATTAGCTTCATGACACTTTCATTGTCCACATCTTCATTTTTAAACGCACTATTGTTTCTATGCATCCGTAGAAACCATATAACAGTAAATCAAACAAATCTCCATGCCATGTTGTTTTTCATCCCTAAAAACCCACATGTATATTGTAGGAAGTGACTTTTCTTTCTTGGTTTTGTCCATTTCCTTTATAAGTTTTCATCCACAACATTAATAAAAAAACATTATGACTTCAATATAAAAATAATTATAAAAAAGTCATGGATGTAATAAATTCTTTTATTAAAAAAAATAAAGTCAACCCTACAAAAACTAACTTATAAGTTGAGGATTGTCTCCTACTAGTTAATGTGAGATTTTCAATCTACCTCTCTATAGGTAATTCTGTAAAACGTGAGTTTTATGCCTAACTCAACCCTACAAAACTAACTTGTAAGGTAATGATTATTCTCTACTTATATATATTATTTAAGTCATCTCACTAGTCAATGTGGATCTCCAACACCTCTCTTTCCACACTGAGAACTGGACATCTCAAGCATGAAGTTTGTAAGACTGGACATTTGTGGGTAGTCCAATAACAACCCAATAACAGGTTGACACGATCTTACTAATGAATATTCTTGATATCAGGCAAAAGGAGGAACTTGACCCAACCGCGACCTACCGGTAGAACAAAGTTATCAAAGCGTGACCATAACCACGACCTGCCGGTAGAACCAACACTATAAAAAAATTCTTGACCCTAACCGCGACCTACCAGTAGAACAAAGTTATCAAAGCGTGACCATAACCATGACTTGCCGGTAAAACCAACACTATAAAAAAATTCTTAATCATAAGAACAAAGTAAAAGTTCTCACAAAGAGAAAACACAAATTTTATTAAATTCAAAATTCTGAATGATTACAAGTGCTTGTTTATAAGCTTAGCTAGGCAGCCCGAAAGTTAAAGCCCAATAATATTTTAATTGACATAAAATCTTAACCAATAAAAAATCTCTATCTAAAATTTCAAAAAAAAAATCTCTATCTAAAATCTCAATAAAAATCTCTATCTTAAATCTCAATAAAAATTCTCTTATCTAAAAAGAATTATTATGCGAAAATATATGTAAACAGATCCTAACTAACTACTTAGCCCAAATTACATGACAATGACTTTGGACTTTACTTGTGTTCTTCAAGATGAACTTCATTCTTCATTAACTTGCAATAAAGTGATCCATTTTGGTGCAGCTTCTGACTCTCTTGGCTCTATATTTTTCTTAATTCCTAAACTCAAGCCTCGCAAAGATTGCTTCCTTATTTTGGTTTTGGACCTAGTCATAGGACCTCCAATGTCATGCAGATGGTCTTTGTCTTTGTTGGTTGAGTTTCTATCATTCCTTCCCTCTTCAAAAGGATTCGTCCTCGAATCAAATTCCCCACCTACATCAAATAAGGATAAATCAGCAACATTAAAGGTAGAGCTTATATGATCATATGTGGTTGGTAGATCCAACTTGTAGGCGTTGTCATCAATCCTTTCTAAAACTTGAAAAGTTTCATCTCCTCTTGGCTGCAACTTGTATTTTCTTTAAGTAGGAAACCTTTCTTTTTGCTTATGAACCTGAACGCGATCTCTAGGCTCAATAGTCATAACACGCCCTTTATTTGCTTGCCTTGCATATTGTTCATTTCTCTTCTCAATGTTAGCCCGAACTTTGGCATGCAATTCTTTAACAAATTCTGCCTTCTGCTTTCCATCCAAATTAGCATGCTCATTGGTTGGCACTTTCTTGTACTTTATCACATAAGGAAACATCTCTATGAACTCCAACCACTTGGCATGTCTTTTTTGAAGCTTACCTTGAGATTTTAGAAACTTAAAACTTTGATAGTCAGAATGGATTATGAACTCCCTTGGCCACATATAATGCTGCCAACTTTACAATGTCCTCACCAAAGCATACAACTCCTTGTCATAGGTAGAATAGTTCAATGCAGCCCCACTTAGCTTCTCACTAAAATATGCAATTGGTTTAGATTCCTACATTAATACAACTTCTATTCCAACACCAAAAACATCACATTCAATTTCAAAAGCTTTATTAAAATTAGGCAAACAAAGAACAGGTGCATTGGTCAACTTATCTTTCAACAAATTAAAAGCTTTCTCATGCACATCATCCCACTTGAACACAACATCCTTCTTAATAAGCTCATTCAAAGGTGCAACAATAACACTAAAGTTTTTCACAAACCTCCTATAAAAACTTGTTAGACCATGAAAGCTTCTTACTTCATTTGCATTCTTACGTATAGACCATTCTCTAATTGCCTTTACCTTTTCTTCATCCACACTTATCCCTTTCGAGCTTATGACAAAACCCAAAAACACAACAAATTTAAGACAAAATAAACACTTTTTGAAATTTTCATACAATTTATTTTCTCTTAAGACATTAAGATCAACATGCAAATGTTCAACATGTTCATTTAAAGTCTTGCTATAAATCAAAATATCATCAAAATATACTACTACAAATTTCCTAATGAGAGAACACAAAACCTAATTCATTAACCGCATGAGACTGCTAGGGGCATTAGTTAAGCCAAATGGCATTACTAACCACTCATATAAACCATATTTTGTTTTGAACACGGTTTTCCATTCATCACCTTCTTTCATACGAATTTGATTGTATTCACTCTTTAAATCAATTTTAGTAAACACACAAGAACCAAACAATTCATCAAGCATATCATCTAACCTAGCAATATGATATCTATACTTTATAGTGATTTTATTGATGGCCCGACTATCAACGTACATGTGTCATGTTCCATCTTTCTTTAGAACCAAGATAACAGGAACAAAACATGGACTAAGACTTTCCCTCACAACGCCTTTTTGCAACAACTCATTCACTTGCTCTTGAATTTCCTTTGTTTCCTTGGGATTTGTTCTATAGGCTAATCTATTTGGAATTGGACAACTAGGAACGAGGTCAATTTGATGCTCAATACCTTTTAAAGGAGGTAATCCATGTGACACTTCATCTAGAAAAAATCAGTGAATTCCTGTAACAAAGAATCAACTTCACAAGGAAAGGAAGAATGAAATTCATTAGTGAAATAAACATCCTTGTACAGGAGTACAAGTAGTTTCTCTTTTGCTAATAATGCACTCTCAACCTCTTTTATCTTTGCAAATGCACTCATTTTCTTACTTTTCTCTTCACTGCACTCAATTTCATATTTTTCTTTCTTCTGCTTATTTTCACTCATATTTTCTTTTCTCTCTCTTGCAAAGAAACTCATTTGCTTTTTGTTTTTTGAATAGCTTTCTTTTCTTTTGCTTTTCTCATTCTTTTGTTCACTTTTTTCTTTTGTTCTTTCATTCTTTTATTCTTCTGATTCCTCACACTCCCTTACTTTCCTCATTTTTATTTGGTCTTCACATACTTGCTTTGGAGACAATGGAGTAAGAGTAATTTTCAACTTATTGTAAATAAAAGACAAACAATTGGTATACCGCTTATGGGTCACCTTGCAGTCGAGCTGCCATGGGCGGCCCAAAAGTATATGCCCTACCTCCATAAGAATCACATCACACAGTACTTCATCTTTGTAATTCTCAATAGCAAAAGGCATTACAACTTGCTTGTCAACCTTTACTTCTCCAATATTACTAAGCCATTGTAGCTTATAAGGCTTAGTGTATTTGACAGTTTGCAAATTTATTTTCTCCACTATAATAGTACTAGCCACATTGGTAACAACTTCCACTCTCAATAATCATGCTACATACCTTATCATTTATGTGGCACCTAGTATGACAATTATGTTCACGTTGCTCCATGTCACCATCTTCCTTAGGTTGTATGCTAAGAGCACGTCTAGTGACAAGAATATCTCCATTTACAGGTTCAACAACTTCCATGTCACTACAGTCCTTTAATGGTGGCATTTGATCATTACTTGAGCTCTCACTTACTATTTCTCCATTATCCAACATACCCATTGCTCTTTTATTTGGACATTGAGAAACAATATGTCCAACTCCTTGACACCTGAAACACTTGATATCACGTGATCTATAAGATGTATTAATGTCAATTTTACCTTTAGAATGAGCATTTGAATATTTGGCCTTCACATCTTCTTTAGGGTTTGTAACAACTTTATTGTTCTTCCAATTTGATCTCTGTGAAGAGGTAGAAGATGAAGCGAATTTGAAAGAGCTTTTAGACTTCAATTGTCTCTCCACTTGAATTGCTTTGTGCAACAAATCCTCTATCTCCATATAATGCTGCAACTCCACCACATCAATTATCTCCTACTTTAAGCCTCCAATGAATCTAGCCATAGTTACCTCACGATCTTCCTTCACATTGGCTCTAGTCATGGCTATCTTCATCTCCTCATAGTAATTTTGCACACTCATAGAACCTTGTGTTAAACATTGCAATTTTCTGCGCAAGTCCCTATGGTAATGGTTTGATACAAATCTTCTTCTCATGACAGACTTCATATCTTCCCACGTACGAATGGGTCTTTCTCCATTTCTATGCTTGTTAATCACAAATGGATCCCACCAAATACTAGCTTAGTCAATAAATTTAATAACTGCTAATTTTACCTTTTTTTTTCCTCCGAGTAGTTGTGACAATCAAACACATGTTCAACTTTTCTCTCCCACTTTAAGTATACTTTAGGATCATTCTTTCCTTGGAATATAGGGATTGTCATCTTATCATTACCTGAGTAATTGTCACGTCTTGGTTCACTTCTTCTTCTCCTTTCATTTTCATTATGTCGTCCATCTGAATACTCCTCTTCTTCATGTTCATATAAAGGATTGCTGGGTATAGGTTGTAAATCATCCAACTTGACATTTAGAGCTTTGAATTGTTCTTGAAAAGCCTTGATGACTAATTTGATATCAACATCCCGTTCACCTTCTTCTCTAGTCATGATTAAAATACAGCAAAAAAAAAGTTAGAAAGAAAAGAGATCCTCACACAAACACTCTGTGTTTACGCTCGAATTATGTTGTAGTCACTCGTGTATCACTCAATTTGGCTTTTATTTTGTCTCACTATTCTCGCGTTTACCACTCAACTTTTCCTTAGGAGCTCTTAAGTAAGAACTTTTAAAACTAAGGCTAAGCAGCAGAAACAGTAAGGATATGGGTGATAATTTTAGAGGGTAAGAGGTAGCAAGAAGCAAGGAAGCCCCCCCTTTTTTTTGTGTGTGATTTTTTTTTGGTTCAATTTCTTTTATGGAAAATTGACAACAAAAAAATAGAAATGCAAAGGAAGAGAACACCTGATTTCAAAAGGTAAAGCTTTGATACCAAATGACACAATCTTACTAATGGAACGTCTTGAAAGCAGACAAAAGGAGGAACTTGACCCTAATTGCAACCTGCTGGCAGAACCAAAGTTATCAAAGCGTGATCCTAACCGTGACCTGCTGGTAGAACCAACATTATAAAAAAGTTCTTAATCCTAAGAACAAAGGAAAAGTTCTCACAAAGAGAAAACACAAATTTTATTAAATTCCAAATTCTGAATTCTGAATGATTACAAGAGCTTATTTATAGGCTTAGCTAGTAGCTCGGAAGTTAAAGCCCAATAATATTTTAATTGGCATAAAATCTTAACCACTATCTAAAATTTCAATAAAAAATCTCTATCAAAAATCTCTATCAAAAATCTCAATCAAAAATCTCTTATCTAAAAAGAATTATTATGTGAAAGTATATGTAAATAGATCCTAACTTACAATAAAATGACCCATTTTGGTGCAACTTCTGACTCTCTTGACTCTATATTTTCCTTAATTCTCAAACTCAGGCCTTGCAAAGATTGCTCCCAAATTTTGGTTTTGGACCTAGTCATGGGACCTCTCATGTCATGCAGATGGTCTTTGTCTTTGTCGGTTGGGTTTCTATCACAGGTGGTCCGATAATAGGTGGTCCGACAACGATTTGATAGAGAGTGGTTTGATAGGTACAACAACAATTGTTAGGATAGGTTTTAATACTATCTTAAGAATGTGAGTTTTAAACCTAATTCAACTCAATAAAATCAACTTATAAGGTAAGGATTACTCCTCGCTTATATACATTATTTAGGTCATCTCACTAGTCAATATGTGGTCTGTAACATCCCCTCACACCGAGGACTAGATATCTTCAACGTGAAGTTTTTAAGACTAGACATCTACAGGTGATCCGATAACAACTCGGTAGCTTGTGACCCAACAAAAATCGTTAAGATAAACTTTAATATTATCTTAAGATAGTAGGTTTTAACCTAATTCAAATCCTATATAATTGGCTTGTAAGGTGAGAATTGTCTTCCACTTATATACATTATTTATACACTATTTAAGTCATTTCACCCTTAGAATTTCCAACTGCTTGAATAAAAAAAGTTATAATAATTCTAATCACTTTAGTAAAATATTAAAAAAATAATTAATAAAGTCTTACAACTTATAACTTCTATTAATTTTGTTTTCTTTTACATGACGATTATTTTTTTAAATAATGATTTTTTATATATAAAATAATAAGTTGTGACCGATAATTATGACTTGACTTTAAAAGTTGTAATTGTGAGTTACTACCTATTTTATTTTGGAAAATATTATAAAATTTACTTCATATTTGGATAATTACAAAATAAAATTACTCCTTATAGGGACAAAAGTTGCCAGCTGAGAAATTCAGCAATCTTAGTTGAAAAAATTAACTGTTTGCAAACATAATTCTTTTTTAGGTTAGACAATTACGCTAACAAAGAGATTATGTTTCTTAGTTGTGGATTTCAATGCTACTAAAGGGTTTAATTAATTAGAAGTGAATTCAGCTGAACTTGTAGAGAAATACAAACAAAAGTAAAGGATAAAGAGTAACGACATAAGACCGCATGTAATTGTAAACTAACGTAAAAGTATACGAAAGACGGTAAAAGAATAGTGACAAGAAAATGATTTTGATTTTTATTTGGTCTATGTTTGTTGTGTTGATCCGAGAGAGTTTACAATTTGTTATATAATTGATATTTATATGCCATATACAAGTAGTTATCCTCACTAAATTTTTCCATCGATTTCCTTTAAGCTCGAAAAATTAGACATCGATATACCTTAAATCCTAATGGTTAGGAAATTAGTTAGTAGCTCCAGTATTTTACGTGTTTTATTTTTCTAAAAGCTTTTATGTGTGTGTAAATTATTATTTGGAGTTTTATTATTAAGACATTTAATATTGATAGTTGTTAATTAAGGTTATAAAGGTTTGTTTGATCAAGGAGTAAAATAATTTTTTTGCTTTTTTGCATATTAAAGGTTGTTTGCAATCTTTGGATTGTGCATAGGTGTGCCTGGAAATTTGATCATGTTGATCTAACGTCAGTAGAGAAATTTAGCTAACTTAGCCGAAAATATCAAGTGTTTGCAAACACAATACTTTTTTCATTTAGACAATTACGTTAAAAGAGACTATGTTTCTTAGTTATGAGTTCCTAAGCTATTAAAAGAAGTGCAATTCAACTAAACTTGTAGATAAAGACATAAATATGCATGTAAAGAAACGTAAAAATAGATTAAAGACGGTAAAAGAATAGTGAAGGAGAAAATGGTTTTGATTTTCATTTGGTCTATGTTGATATTGTGTTTAGCTATTTGATCACGAGTTTTGCTTAAAAAGCACAAATCTCAATCTTCAACATTGATAATGAGAAAATTGTTTGGTCTAACTCAATTCTTTAAAGTGTGGGAGTCGAATATACAATTATCTCCCCACCTATTTACTTTATCAAATGTCTTTTTTTCAACAATATTGATGCATTTTATATTCCAAAAAGTCACCTTAGGGAAAGTTGTCATTTTTCATTAAAAAAATTACCGTTTTTTTTCCTAGTAACCAACTCTTCAATTAAGTTCATCAACTAACATTTCTCTTCAATTATATTGGCTTTGACTATCACTTGTCTCAAGTGTTGGCTAATTTTAATAACTCGATTAATATCCTTAACTAATAAACTTTTTGGTTAATGTGTCTCGGCTACCAAACTTTTTAAGTAGAGGAGGTTTTATTAGCTAAAAAACTAGTTAGTTTGCTTCCATTGATAACTTCCATGCATATATGACCTCAGTTCAACTCCTTTTGCCTTAGCTATCTCCTTTTCAACTATTTTTGGTTCAACAATTTCTTCTTAGCTAACAACTTTATTACTCAATTTAACTCGGCATTTTTTTGTTGTTAACATAACACTCTCCCCCAGCATCTTTCGACTGACACCCTAAAGAAAAAGTCGTGGTTATTTTTATACAAGAGGTTGGTATTTGATTAGAAGATAAGTTAGAGTACACTATTTTTAACACAATTGTTATTAGTTAAAATTTATTCAGAACTTTAAAATTATTTGACATATTCATAAAAATTTGTAATTTTTAATAAATTATAGTCAATGATAAAGACTGTATTTAAAATAGTAGGTTAGAAAGTGTGTTTTTGCATTTCTCTTTATTTCAATATTTTAATCTAGACATTTAAAAAAACATCAAAAAGTATTTAGATATAAATATAGGACAAAACTTAGATGTAATTTTTTTTATCTATCTTTGATGTTATTCTCCATTAGAATTGAAGATTTACTTTAGTAACTTATATGTTGATCTTTAGTGTAAATATTTATTATGAAGATTATCAAAATAAACTTCAATTCTAATTGAAGAACAACACCCAAACACGTAAAGAACAACATCTAAGTTTTATATATATATAAGATAATGTTACTTAGCTCTTCAAAGTTAAAACACATTTATTAGGATGATGTTAGAGAAAAAGGAAAAAGTGAATAAAATTTTTACTGATTGGTAAATTTTCCTGAGGTTGGGGAAACATAGACAGTCCATCGGGATGAACAAGAGAATCTAAAACAGAGGCCATTGGTGTACCTGACATTGTGAAGGAAGATGGGGATTCGTTTGAAGATGGGAGACGAACGAGCAGTCAAAAAGTGAAACTGAAAGCACTGAAGGGAAACTTATGAAAAGATATGGGCCAAAGAGGAAGAAAAAGCCCAATCGGCGTCTAAAAAGTCAATAGGAACTTGTGTCAGATATTAATGGAGAGATAAAGTGACACGGCGTAATAAATGAAGGTCGTCATCATTGCAACGTAAAAAAGAACTTGTGTCAGATATTAATGGAGAGATAAAGTGACACAACGTAATAAATGAAGGTCGTCCATCATTGCAACGTAAAAAATGATTGGATAATGTGTCACTAAGATGTGGCCTTTGGATTACTACAATTCCCAACAATATTCAAGGTGTGTTGGGCCCTCACCTATGTAAGCCCTCTATTGATAACTTCATGAGACAGGCCTAAGTCAATGTTCAACCATTACGACCCATGTCAAAGTTAGGGACTGGTCCTCATAGTTGTTTGTTGAAAGCTTCAGTACGACATCATCCCGAGTCGACTTCGGACAAAGGCCATACCGGCTAATCCAGGCACTACATTTGACCTGATCCTAGTCAGTAGCAAATTCTTTATTTATATTTTATTGAAAAGATAAAGTTATCTCATTCAACTAAACATAAATAAAGAGGGGGCAACACCCTATTTTATCCGGACAACAGAAAAGGTCATTCCCCACTGAGCCAACTCAGCAAAGCTAGTCAAAGATGACCTAGCTAGAAAAAGAAAAACAAAAGGAAGGAGGAAGAAATAGTCAAATCCACAACTTTGGCTAAAATAGAGAAGGGTGGCAGTAGAACATGAAAGAAACTAAAAAAGGGGCTTGTACTTCATTTCCCTCGAGCTCCTGCAAACGATAATAATAGTGGCTCTGGGTAAAGCTCTGGAATGTTATCTGATGAAAAGAGACAATGCACATTGTCCCACGAAGCGCTTAAGACCTTTTCGAACCGTCCAAACTTGACAGTACGTGACATAGGGTGCTTTAGCTCTAATGGGAAAAGCAAAAGGAATGCAACCATGAAGTCCAAGCCAATTATCCTTGCTAAAAAGGGAAAGGGAAACAGGTGAACATAGAACAAAGGCAAGTCAGCCCCTACACATCGATGGGCCGTGACAAAAAGAATGAATGTGGACACCTCAATGCGCCCCAGGGTCTGTTATCTGTTGCATGGCAGGAAATGTCATTGCAAAGTCAATTGAAGATGAGGATGAGTGGTCACTACCACCTTTAATGCAAACAAGAGAAGTAAACTCCTAGACCACCGCGTCATTTAATACATGAAGAAAAGAGTCTTCACTGAAGGGTGAGAAGATCCCTGTTGAGATTTTTGTAATGATGGTCTTAGAGCATAGTTGCCTATAAAAGGAGTCCGAAAAATCGGAGAAGAGGACTTTTTGGTTGGGGACCTAGGGATTAGGGGCAAGGAGAAGAAGAAGGAAAATCGTTAGATCGGAAGAAGACACCACTTAGAGAAGGATCTTGGAGCCCGGTTTCACTGGTAGTCCCAAACCTTACCTAAAGGACTAAACAGCTTCATTCTTGGATACCAGGTTCGGGGACAAATATGTGTTCATGATCATAAACATTAAATATAAGGTGTCACTGATCTAGCAATAAGAGTCTCATTGATACTCAATAATGGTGGGCTACGCTAGGCCCTCCCATCATTAATCCCTGCTTAAGGTCTAGATGACCCCTGGCGGGTGTCTCGACTAGGTTAGGTCAATTTTAAATTTGCTTTGTTTATTTCTTTGTATGTAAAATTACATAAACTTTGAATTTTTCATGACTTTGAGAGAGATATGTAGGAGAGAGTTGACTCTTGGCAAGTTGTTTGCTCCTTAACTTTGTAAATGTTCTTTGTCCATTATATAAATATTCTTTTAAATAAGTGTAAAGCATATATGATATGAAAGTTCATTTATCCCATACAACTAATAGGACAACTATTTTTGAAATGGATGTACCGAAGGTTTAACCTTTTGTACGTATCTGACTTCCGAACTTAGACTTTGATTTTTAGATTTGTTCATATCCAGTTTTTTTGGTTTTCTGGTATTCTCCGCAAAATGCCAGCAAGGACTATTTATTTTTTATTTTTCAAAAATAAAGATAAAAACAGATAAAAACAAATAACGCTATTTTTTTTTGCCAGACCTTAGCGTTTTAGGTTGCGTCAGTCATAATACTTCATTACTCAAGCTATTACTTCTCCTTTTTCGGTTACTCTTCTCATTGAATTCATTTTATGTTTCTCCATTACGCAATTCGAAACGTTTTATGAAGATTCCCTTACATTCCTCAGTTACGGATGAACCCGAATTTATGTCAGTAACCAATAACCGTCAAGTACCGACTTCTTTCTCTACACTTACCGATACAAATACAAATATTAATAAGATAAATTAACACATATTACCATGTAAATATATACTTTGGTCATCTTTAGATAGATACATATATACAGATCAATTATAAATAATTTAAAGTGTTTTTAAACTTCGAATTAAAGACTAATTTCATAATTAATCCAAAAGAGTAAAGTTTGTGAAGACATGTGAAGTTCTTATTGATTAACTAAATTCTGGTGGTTAAAAAAGATTAACACTGACAAACATTTCCTCTTGTCATATGTTAGAACACAGAATAATAGTCGTAAACTCATAATGGAGCCCACGGTAAAAAAACAATTCACAAATTACACCCATTTGTTTTATATTTTGAGTAATTATATAATATTTTATTTAGATTTTAATTGAACCCATAATTTTTAATTTCTAAATAAAAATATTAAAACAGGTTTTAAGTTTTCTCTTTCTTTATAATAAACCTTACATAATTATTATTTTTTTAAAACATATATTTTAATTAAAAACACTTATATATAAACAGAATATACCAAAAAGGACCTAAAGTAACTATAAAGAAGAAATAAACATATATAATTTAACTAATCATATCTCCATACCTATACCAGAATATTTGCTATCTGATTCGGTGTGGATGTCGCCATCAAAATAGAATAATTTAATTTAGCACATTTGCATGTTTCTAGTGTGGTTAGACGCCATGTAATTGCAAACACATTCATATTTTACATGCTTATTTATTCTGTCATCAATAAAAGGTTGGTATGTCCTTTTCTTTGCAACTAAGAAACGACTTTTTTAGATTTACCACTATTATATATACATACACTAGCAACCCAATTAATCGTTAAATTCACCTATATTAATTATGTAACATTTGTTTAATTAATTATTAATATAAACATTAATGTAGATTGGTACTAATAGTATAATGCGTTCAATTAGTAGATAATTTTTTTAAATTAATATATATTATTAATTAGAACATGTGACTATAATATATTATAACATCGTTGTACACCTATAATTTTCTAATATAATTTAACTTTTGTTAGAAAAATTATAATAATTGAAATAATCCTAATACCTTTAATTTTTGTTATTTTATGATTTTTTTTTAACGAGAAGACTCTTCTTGTCCAATTGTTGAATTGAATGAGAGAAAAAAGGATTGAAACTTAAATTTGGATAAATCAACAAATATTTATGACTTTTTTTTCACTCAACAAAATTACTTTTTTTATTCAACTAATTATTCTCTGGTTGAATGAGATAATGATATGTAAATACTTTATAATATTAATATATATTTTTATCTGCTAGCTATTTAATATATTCTTAATACATACTTTAATTATTGTTAGTGATATTTATATCTCATTATTTAATATATAAGAGCATATGAGGTAATTTTTAGCTGTAAGTTTTAAAATTTTTAAAAATTAAAACCAGTTTAATTTTTAGTATTTTATCGAATTTTTGTTGGTTTCAAAAATTAATTTTTAATTTTAAAATAAATCTACTTAAAAAAATTTTTATTTTATTAAAATTAATTCAAAAGTATATTTGTATCTCGATAGAAATAATAGTAGTAACCACTATAAAAGTAATAGTAACGTAGCACTGATAGTGGCGGTGACAAGAACAATAATAAAAATGATAATGGTTAGAGATAGTGAAAGGATATTTTTTAAAATTAAAAATCAAATTTATAAAAATAATTTTTTTAAATAAATATAAAATTATTTTAAAATTAAGGTAACAAAATATTTTAACGAATATATTTTGTTTTAAAAAATTTATTTAAAAACCAAAAATCAAAATCTGACCACCTCCCAAAAATACCCAAAGAAATACTTTGTAATTATTTTAATAAAATATATATTTATTTATCTCATATATATATATATATATATATATATATATATATATATATATATATATATATATATATATATAGTTTTTCTTTCATCTTCTTCGCTTAGTTGTTCAATTTATCTCTTTTTTCTTTCCAGCATACGTATTGCATATGGCACTTTTATTTATATTTTTTTATCTCTTTTTTTCTTCTACCCACTACATCCTAAAATACTTTGTAAGTTTACATTTTTTTTTCTTTAGTAAAAGCGGACAGACTTAAATATATATCCAGTTGCTATAATATATTTATTATACAATTTTAGTTTTATATAAAAAAATCTATGATTTTTCCTATAAAAATTATTTTATTAGTTTAGTTCCTTTCTTTATTTACTAATGACGTAACAATCTATTGGAAAATAAATTTGATATTTTGGGGACTAAAATACATATTTTTTAATACAAGAGAGATTAATATAAAAAATTATAAATTTATAAGAACTAAAAAATTATTAAAAATTAAAAATTAAAAATATAAAAATAAAATTTATAAAAATTAAAACTATATTTTTATAAAAACTAAAAATATAAAATAAGTATATTATAAAAAAATAGAAACATATTTAATTTATAAAAAATAGAAACATATTTAATCAATAAAAAAATAAAGTTGACGAGCTACCACTGGTGAAGGCCATTAGCCATGCAAAGAAAGAGGCACAAGTCAAAGAGTGCAAACGAATTGTATAAAATTTATTCACTATGGCTTATCAAGCCACAAATTAGATACCGCAAATCGTTGGCTATAATTCTTTTTGTATATATGCATCAATTCAATCTGAATCATGCATTAACATCCACATCATTCTAGATTCTCACGAATCACGGCCATGACTCATGACAAGGGTCATCATGAAAAAGAAATAAAGAAAACGGAGATATTTAGAATATGTTTACTTTAGCTTTTATTTCTTACTTTTACTTTTAATTTTACAAAATTTTATTGTTTTCGATTTATTTTTAAATATTTGTACAAAAAAAAAAAAAAAATACATATTTCATTATCTCCTGTATAAATATTTAAAATCAAAAGATAAATTAAAAATAAAGTAACAATTTTATAAATTAAAATGAAAATAGAAGTAAAAGGGCCTTAGTTGAAAAGATTATAATAATTCCTACAAGAGAAGAATGAAAATTTGAAAATTGAGGGGTGAAGTAATTGAAAGGAAAACGTGTATAAGCATGATACTCAATGTATGGATGATGTACAAAGAAGTTATTGAAAGGAATGAGTGAATTAGGTGTAATTTTCTTAACAGTAGCATGATAGCATATATATCTATAACTAAATACCTTGGTTGAAGTGGAGAATTGTGAGGAATACGATAATGAAAGACATAGCCAAAAAAAAAAGTAAAATAGGATGGTGGAACCCGCAAAGCCTTATCTAAGGATCATCTTCCATTCCCAATAGTTCCCTACCACTAGGGCAACTATCTATCAATCACTTCTCTCGTCATTTCTCATTTCGTGTGTGTGAGAAATTAAGAGAAAGTGTGAGCAAAATCAATAGATTGTAACTAAAATATTCCCCTTCAGTTATGACCATAGATTATAATGAGTAGTGATTACACAGCAAACGTCCACGGTCCACATGTACCATCCTCAACTCATTTCCAGGAGGGACAGTAACAGTTCTTTTTTAACGTGTGATCAGGCTTGTTTCTAAAGAATAGTTAGCTATGGTATATGTCTGTTTCTGATAAATAGTTAGCTACGAGATAGGTCTAAAATTTCTAGTCAAAGAACCATTTACTAATCTTGGTGGGTATTTTTCTCCATATGTTTTTTTTTGTCATATTTAATATCAAAATTTTAACTCCTAACACCATCTTGTGCTGACTAATGATGATTGAATAGTTTTAATTAAGGGTCACAAAATAATTTATTTAATCTATTTATACATAAATCTATTCAATTTATTTATTAAAAAAAATAGATTGAATCAATCTATTTAATTTTATGTATAGGTGGTGATTTATTCAATATTTTATTAAATTTATTGGATTATTTTGAATAAAAAAACTAAATTTATTGGATACAAAACAAAATAAAAATTTAATATAAAATTGAGTAGAAGATATTTCGACCAAGATTGAACCAAAAATATTTTGATGAGTTTGAGTCAAAAATACATAGATAAGATTGAGTTAAAAATGTTTGGTTAAAGTCAAGCTATAAATACACTAATCAAAATCAGTTAAAATTACTCTAATAAATATCAAATTAAAAATATTTTTATAAATTTATAAATTATTTTTGTCTATCCATTATAATCCAAATCAAATTTATTCAATCCATCTATTTGTTATTCTTAACTTTAATCAACACTAAATTTTATAAATTTAAATTTTATATTAAGAAGTTTCATTAACTTAAATATAGAAAGACACACATAAATTAATTTCGTCTTAATGTATAGTATAACTTTTAAAATATAAGTAAATGTGAGTTATAATATTATGTACTTATAAATGTTTAAATTACCTAAGTTTTAATATACATAATAATTATTAAGACAATACCATGTAATTTAATGATTATATTTGTCAAATTTGTATGCTACAAAAAATTGTATTACTATAAATTTTCCTATTACGTATAGATTTGTGCTAGTTTCCTGCAGATATTCGGTTATAAGTAATACTTTCCTGGATAAAAAAATCTCTACAGATTTCAAAACCCATAGAAAATTTCCTGGGGATCTTTTTGCAAAAAATACCTTAATAGGAATTTTCGTCGGGAAAAAGGTGTTTTTGGCAAAGTATTGAGAAAAAAATTCGTAAAAGATTCTGCAAGTAAATTTTCTTCAAATTTTAAAAATATAACAACTATTTTTTAAATGTGCTAAAATCCATAAACCACAATAGATCTCATACTCCAACATGTGTGCTGAAGCCATGTTCGACTGGTTTATGAAGAAAAAGACAATTTTCCTTTGAACCATAAAGTTTTATTAATTCTTTTGTTTGAGGCACGAAAGTACTCATTAATTGGCATTGAATAAGGCCATCAACATCGATACTGTATAAGTCTGATTGAACAAAAATTGACACCATATGTAAGTTGAAAGTTCACATTAAAAAAATTCACAAGAATATATAACACTCACCTTAACCACATGGATGCACTACGGCAAAAGCGTCCTTAGATAACGCTTTTTTTATAATGCTTATTTAAATAAATGTTATCTCATATCTATCTTTAGACAGTATTTATTTAAATAAGTATTATTTAATTAGTATGATTTTAAAAAAATAAATATTTTTTCTCACACAAAGCGTCATCCAAATTCTTCTTAAAATTATTGTTGATCTTATGGTATAGGAACTAGAACCAAAGATCCCTTAACACTTTAGTGGCGCACAATCTAACTTTAAAATAAATAAGATGAAGAAATAATATTTATCTTACCAGTCAATTTAATTTTTTTTAAGTGATATCAAGATTTATTCTAATAATTATTATTGATATTTAAGCACTTTTTTAATAGAAAGATGATTCTTTATCGCAGAATAACAACCCTTCAACTTCTTTCCCAAACACTGTGCGACCCTTCGCGGAACTATGTTCGCTGGTCCCTCGTAGCAACTTGGCGTGACAAGGAGGCAAAAGTTGAACAAGAAGATCATTGCTTATTTACTTGTAATAAATAACAAATGTAAATTGTTCTTAACAAATTTAAGAATAACTTCATAACTAACACAATTTATTTTTGTGGTTACAACACACAATTTACTATCCACAATAGAAAAAAAAATTATTCTCATAGATCAAAATTGTTAAGTGCTAAAAACTTTAACTTGCGCTATAAACACGATGTTAAAAACAAAACAATTATTCTGAATGATTTTATGTTTAATCACACATGATGCTGATTTTTTTTTAAAATTTTTTTATGCTTTCGAAATAAAACAATGAGAGAAAATTGAATTTGAACCAGTAAGAGTTACAAAGCATAAAAAATTAAAACTGTTATTTATTAAAACAAACAAAGAGAGAAAATTGTTCTTATCATTTTAAGAGTTTATATATTTTTATTCAGAAAATAAAACTAATTATAAAAAAATTAATGTACAATAAATAGTTTTACCATAAAATATCTGTATTTAAACCATAATTAAATAATTATTATCTGTTTATATATAATAAACTATATCCAAAAATAGTTCTAATAGGTTTTAAAAATGGTTATACAATTGTCACACAAATATTTATCAAAAACTTAATCTAATAAATGCCAAGAATGATTAAAATAAGAAAAAAAAAAATCAATACATAATTATTAAAAGTAAATTTACAACCAAAAATTATTTAAGCAAATATAATAATATAAGAATTAAATTAAAAGATAAGCATGACTTAATGTTTGACAACACATATATTATTTTTTATTACATGTTTGATCCTATATAACTTAAATATTTAACATATTAAGTATATTAACTAGATAAAAAATAATAAAAACATGTGTACAAAGTAGTAGGAAAGCAACTCATTCGACTACACCGATTGATAGCTTAAGAATACTAATAAAACCATTGTCTAAATAAATAGACAATAGTTACAAAGCCATCACTATAAATAATAACAGAGACCATTTATAAAAATGTAGGCAACACTTAAGCAAACCGTTGTATAAATCAATAAACAATAGTTATAGACAATTGACTATATATCAGGCCATAATTCTTTGGACATTGTGGTCTAAAGTAAAAAAAAAAAAAAACACACTACACCAATAAAAAAACACTACACCAAAAGATTTATTGGTGTAGTGGTTATAAAAATCATTTAACCAAGAAAATCTATAAACTTTGATTATGAATCTAAAGTGTTAAAGAGATATCTCATTTACATGAAAATCTTTGTTTTTAGGAAGAAGATGGGTTATTGGAGATGAGAGACAAGTCAAGTTTTGGAGGGATTGTTGGTTACCTTTAAGGGTTATTATTATGAATGTTGTTAGGCAAAATTCACCTAGTAATGAAGTCGAATTTTATGTGAGAGATTATATTTTAGTTGAGAGACAATGGAATATTGGAAGACTTCACTAGATTATTCTCAGTTAAATTATTCTCAGTTAGATCATTTTAGAAATTATGGGTCATTCCTCCTCACGATGTGAGTGATCATTTCATCTTGGCACTTATATCGAATGAAAAATTTTCCATAAAAATAGCTTATAGGTTGTTAAAAGGGGATGATAGTATTAGGGCCCATGAAATTTGAAGAAAGATTTGGGACAAGGATATTCACCCACGTGATAATTGTTTTCTATGGAAAGTGGTGCATCATGACATTTTGACTAATGTTTTTAGACAAAGTTGAATTTTATGTGATAATGCACTTTGCACTATATGTCACATGGAGGATGAAATCATCATTCACGTGCTAAGGAATTGTGTGCATGCCAAATAGGTTTGGCAAAACATTTCTCCCAATTTTTCTGTGTATTTCTTTTCCAGTTGACTAATTGATTGGTTCATATAGAACCTGAATGAAACACAAATTGATCAAAGTAGTATATAATGAAGGAAACTTTTTACTATTATTGCTAATGTTTTATGGAAAACTTGAAATAAAAATTTTTGTTTGTAAGGGAGGATTTCCATTGTCAAACCGTATGCAAGCTTATTTAGAAAAGAACATGGCAAAATGTTCAATCTTTTATAAGTGTGATTTATCAAGTGAGAAGGGTTTCAGAGGTTCAACTTATTAAATGGGATGCTCCTCCTAGTGGCTAGACAAAGGTGAATATAGATGCATCAGTGAAAGCTAGTGATTAACATGTTTCTTGTGCAAGTGTATTTTGGTTTCCATATGGTGAATGGATATTTAGTTTCCTTATAAATTTGGGACTAGTTCTATTCTTATGGCAAAACTTTGGGGAATTTTGCCAGCCCTTCAAGTAGCTTGGAATACGGGTATTAAGCATATTTTGGTGGAATGTGATTCCAAGGTTGTTGTAAGTTTATTATTGAAGGTGTTAATAGTTGTCATATGTATAGATCGATGGTGAATATTATTTGTGATTGGCTAACTACGGATTGAGAAGTCAAAATATCTCATGTTTTTAGATAGGCTAATGGAGTTGCAGAATGTAACACCCTAGTTTTTATTCTATTTACTATTAGTTGTAAATATTATATTTTATTATTTATTATTAATAAATGATTTAATTTTTTATAAATAAATAAATAATATTTTGGGAGAAATATAGGTTGGATTTAAATTGAATTTTAATTAATTAAATTAAAAAATAGGCTATTTAGATATGCAAAAAACTTAAGTCTCACATTGGATAACATAAACTCATGCCTCAACTCCTTTTCTTATATAAGGAGTGGGATAGCTCAAGTCCTACATCAGACAATATGAACTCATGCATCCTCTCCTTTTCTTATATAAGGAGTTGGATACCAAGCAATAAAAACGAAATGAGAGCCCCTAAACAAGTTGGGTTTGATGCAAAGTATTGGACCCCGATCTTCTAAGAAAATATAAAAGCTTTCGCAAGAGATGTGGAACCCTTTGTTTGGGTTTAAAATGGGCTGTCAATGAAAGTTGTAGCCCATTCTAGGGCTATATAAATGAGAAACTAGAGGATTTGGAAAGGTACCTACTGGGGAAAAATAAGATAGAATTTCTACTTTCTAGATTGGAAGATAGAAGGAGAACCTCTCAAAGGAACCTAGGAATGAGAAGAAAACAACCTTGAGGAATGTGTTCTCTAAATCTACGCTTCTTTAAGGAAGAGGGAGTGAGAAATCTCATGGGTAGAGGGGTTAGTTCTAGACCCCTCTTAATGTTTGTGTTTGATGTCAGTCGACAAAGTGTTTAGTCATTTTTTAACTTAGTTCTTGTATTTGAAGTGTTTGTGTTCGATTGTCTCTATCAATTGATAGATTGTTTAATTATTTTTCTATTATTTGTTTATGGTTTCTTGTTTGTGTCAATTGGTGGAGTACAAGACTCTTAACTTTGTGGTCATGGGTTGAGGGTTTTACTAAACCCTAAATATTATAACTCTTCCTTTTGTTAAGACTATTGATAATCATATAGTTGATTTTATAAACTGTATGTTCTTGGTGTTCTTTGAAGGGGGCTAAGCTTCCTGCATTAGGTTTCTTGTTTATATTGTTTGTTTGTGAAATTAATCATGTGTAATTAGTTGGGTATATGTGAAACATAGAAAAACCATAAGTTATCTTTAAATTCAAAATTATGGGAAAAAATCAAGGACATTTGATAGCAGGTTATCGAGTACGGCCATGCTTAAGAAGAACAGCTTGTGTAGAATCTGTGCAGAACCATGCAGATTTTGTGCAGGCTTGTACAGAGTCACATTGATTGTGCTAATGAGAGCAAGTGTGTGCTGCTTTATCAATGTGGTAGAAGTTTTGTGTGACAATTGAATCTAATAACCTATACAATTGCACAAGACATATTGTTGTTGTTATTGTTAAAATTGCATTAAGAATGACAATAAGTGATATAAAATGAGTAACGAGTAATAAAGATAAATAAAAAGGGTGACCTAGTATGTAAGATACGAGAATGGGTCTGAGGGACATTTATCTAATAAGTAACCTAACCTGTAAAAAATGATGTGCCTAGCCTGTGAGAGGCGAGAATAGTCGTTATCAGTCAAATGTTGAAAAGTGATATGTGATGGTTTGAGAGATGATGTGCCTAGGTTGTGAAAAGTGAGAATGTTCCTCATCAGTCCAATGGGGAAAAGAGCAAACAACAATTTAATTGAACCGCATTCATGCATCGTCTAACGAGACAGGTGTGTGTAAGAAGAAATGTATATGTGAACTTGAGTGGTAAGGTCACTAGACCTCCTGGAGGCTATTTGGTATGAAAGAATTCTAGTGGTTGTGACTGATCCCACATGTCGGATATGATGATGCAAGGGGAGTAGTACCTGACATGTTACCAAAAGGATATCATGCTAGCGTGGTATGGCTAACCGCAGAGGCAGAGATTAATAGGGTTGCCCCCTAGCCTACTTCCTGGTTTAGAGTTGATACCACATGGCATACAGAGGAGTAATACTAGGAGTGCATTGTTAGCATTCATGTACATACTTGTTTGTGATTATCTACTAATTGTGGTTGCTTATTGTTTATTAATTGTGTGTTTGTGTTCTGCTTATTTTCTATTTTTATAATTAATTGTGAGTAGGTGTTACTTACGGTGTGCTCATACCATGAGTCTAAGTGAAGTACATTTCTCACTCTCTTTTTCGTTGTGTGTTTTGTGTTTGAGCCAAATGTCATATTGTAGGTGACGTTGAGCAGGAGCGTGGGGATTAAGCTGGGGCTACTCATTTACTGATTTTCCCTTTTCCTTTATTCTTACTTTTGTTTTTTGGCTACGTTGTGATAGGACATGTGACATTGAGTTTTTTTTTTTGTAATTACTTAGTTAGTTTATATTTTACAATATTAGAAATTGGTCTTTGGAGTATCATTAGGTTAGGGACGCATGTTTGTTTTTAATTATCATATATGACCAAATTGTTTGTGAATCCTTTACCAGTCAATATATGTTTTCAAATTTCAATTCATTCTAAATTTATTTTATTAGTATTAAGTATTGAGGGGTAGAGAGTGTCTCATATATTATTTAGCTTCTTTAGCACATAACAAGGATCTTGGATTACACATCTTGGATAGGCCCTTGTGGGTAGTGATATTTTTTTTTTTGTTAAAGATGTAATGAAGCTAACAATGCCTCGTAAAATTCCTCTGTATTTTCAGACATTTGTCCTTCTTCACAAAAAAAAAACTATTAACAAGTATAATAGATAATGATCACCAAGAACATGACTAAAAAATTATTATTAAATTATTGCCTATTCTTTCAACAACTACTTTAAATCTTTGTTGAAGGTGAAAAATATTGTAGTATATATGTAAGACTTTGAAGTGGATCTCTTTTTATTTTTTATTATTAATAAAATTTAATATAAATTTTATTGAATAACTTAGATATACTAATTATTATAAAGTTTACATAAATTTTTATTTAATAATAAAAAATATTTAGAAATTTTAAATAGCATATTATTTATATTTTTATTCATTTTCAAACATACAATGAATGCAACCTATTTCATTTTACATAATTTTTTATAAATATTTTTCTGTGTCATTTCGAAGTGGATCATCCAATCAAACAAACGTCACGCCTTTCAAATTTAATGTTTGAGGGACTGTGGATCATCCAACTAAGGATGAGATATGAGTACTTGACTAAGGACTAGATCACATCAAGGACCATAAAGCTCATCCCTTCTCATAGGTCAATCTTGTAGGACTGATATAGTACTATGATTGATGATTTCATGTAGATTTATGGTTGGAAGAATTGATGATTTCATGTAGATTTATGGTTGGAAGAAGTTTCATACTACAAGGAGTTTGTGAGCCTCCTATCCTTGGACTTATAATGGTTTCCAAAAAATACACTCATTAAATAGGTCCGACTTGTCCTTTTACACCATGTTACACATAATAGAGACTTACTAAGAATTTTTGAATTCATCTTGAATTTTATTTCACAAATGTATTCTCTAGTGTAAATATTTCCTTTGCATATTCTATAATAAATTTTGATTTATAACTAACAATTTTAATAATAAATAAATACTTATTTCAGTCTTAAAAATACATGTAGTATGAATTCAATTTTAAAAAAGTTGAAAACAATTTACTTTCTCTTTAATGAAAAGTGACATTAATTATCTATGTTATATGAAGTATTAACGATTTTTTATCATACTTTTTATATATATACGAGACTAATTCAATGTTAATTTTCAATTGTCAAATCAATATTACTTAAGGGATATAATTGATATTAATTTTATTTAAAAAATCAACTTGATGTCATGTATTTTAGAAGATTAAAGTGACTATATAATTTGAAATAAAATAAAAGAATTTATTTATCAATTTAAGTGTAATTATGAGTGATAGCAACCTAAAGATAGAATAAATTTAACATAACGTGTAAAGATAGTATAAAATATAATGGTTTAAATTTAACTCATCACTTAAACCATTAATTCATTTCATGAACTAAAAATAATTCAATATATTCTTGAATTGATATTAATCATTCACAAAATTTTCCCATTTATAATATATAGTTATTTAAAAATAAATATAATAGTTAAATGCCTAGTTGCATTCATCCTATAGATATTTGATCTTTTGTTTCCACCAAAACACGTGGGCTGTGACCCCCTGAAACTGATTCTATTTCTTTTGGTCCATAAACTGATCTTTTGTGCTTCAGTTTTAGAAAAAGGTAAGGATTCGGGAGCACGTGTTTCCTCGACCAAAAATAAGAAGAAAAAAAAAAGTAGCACATGCATGGGTTCTGGTAGTGAAGACTAGATGGAAGATGGGGGCTACCGTGAGCTTGTCTCGTGCAACTTGACTTTGACAAGGGACTTAGGATTCCGTTACTTGGTATGTGGTATATCAGAATATATTGATATCATATTGAGTTGTTGTATTAATAAAATGAGGGAAGAGATAGAGATGTATTAGTAAAATAAGGGAATAGATAGAGATTTATTTACTATAAAAGTTTTGTTTACTTTACTTTGTTTAGTAAGTTTTTATAAACATTAAATTTTATTATTCTAATTGATTTAATATTTTATTAAATAATTAAGTCTATAAGTTTTTGTAATTTAAAAATGATTTCACAATTTTTAATTAATTTTATTTTAATGTATAATATGCATTCTAAAATATACATGGGTGAGGAAGTTATTCCCTCTAAAAATAATTTTATGTTGAGTTACCTCATTCAATAACTCTTTGTATATATTATATTTTAATGTTTCAACTGTTAAATTAAAAAAAATATATTGAATAGATTTAGGCTACAAATTTTTATAAAATTTTAAAATTATTTGATAGTTTATTAAATAAATTTAGTTTAACATATAATATACTTTTTAAATAAATACTACAAGAAAATTCTGAAATAATGTTAGTGTAACATCGAAACTAGACCGATGCAAAGCAAAGGCAAAATATCAAATTTATTTTTTTAACAAAAATAATAAAATTTAGTATTGATGATCACCAATGCTATTATAATATGTTCTCGGTTATTTGAATTAAAGTATGCAATTGCATCAGCTAATGACATAACGTCAATTTAACTGACGATATAATGTAATTAATGTTCTTGAGGGTTAGGATATGGTTTTCAATGTAGTGTCGTCTAGACTGATGCTATGTAAAAATCACTTTTATCATTGGTCATGATTGATGCTAAGCTGAAAGTTATGTCTAATAGTCAAGTACATTAATGTTCTACCATCAACGTAGCTTCGTTCAAGCTGACACTACATATGGATACATATCATCGTGCACAGCTTTTCCCCCATTCTCTTTCTTTCTTTGGTTTCTTCCCCTCCATCACATTGCCCACCACCATTACAATGCCCCTCCCCCATTGCACCACCACAATGTCGGTCTCCCTTCATCACTGCACCACCATTGTGTTGTCACTACTCAAACGTCGCATTACCACCACGTCGTAATCGCTACATAATCATATTGTAACTGCCACATCACCACTCCATTGTTGCACCACCATGTTGCCACCATAACAAGTATGGTCATCTAAGTTCTCTTTTATTATTTTTTATCTATGTAATTTTGGTCTTTGTTAGTTTGATGTGCTCTATCTTGGTTTTGCTTTGTCTTGTTATTTGTGGTTGTTCTAATTATTGATGCTGGTGTATTCTAAGTTGAATTTTCTCTGTTTTTAGTTAAATTTGTTATGCGTCTTGGTTGATTTTGATATAATTCTTAGTTGGATTTTATGCTAGAGTTTGAAATTTGATATTTGCTATGTATTATAGTGTAAATATTGTTATAAAATTTGTTTAAATTTATTTGAATTATGTTAATTAGAATATGAGAAAGTGCTCAAGTGAATAACACTTTCCTCTTCTCAATTTAAGTCTCTCATTAGGGAAGTGTTTCTAATTAAGCATAAACTTATATTGAAATACTCTAAAGATTTATTGATCTTGGGAAGTGTGAGTGTGAGCTGAGAGATAACTAGCAAGGTTTCTTTCTTCCCAATTGTGCTAATTAGGAAAGAGAAAGTGTTGGAGTGAATAACCAACTCTTTTCCTTTCCAAATTTAAGTTTTCCTTTGGGGAGGTTTGTAATTAAGCAAGGTCTTAGACGTTTGTGATTTGGAAGGTCTGAAGTTGTCTCGTTTAATCATTGTTGCAACCCACCTCCCTAGGTAACCATTGGATCTTCTTTAACTTGTGCTTCAACCCTTCTTTTCTCATCGTCATCTTTAATGTCACTACCATCTCCATTGTTGCATCTTGCATGTTTCATCACTCAAATCACCAACCTAACCCAAATTCTCCATCACAACCTAAATCCTTGCCTACGTTTACCATTCTAAAATTATCATTGTTGAAAGTATAAGCCATGCAAGTTAACAATGTAGTCATAGTCAAAGAAAATGAACAAGAGAAGAAAGTAATCAATATTTATGGCAGTTTTGATTTTGTTGTGTAGTAAATTGAAATTCATATAAATGTTTGCTAAAACAATAGGTGCAAAAGCTATTTCTAGCTAGATGTATGATAATAGAGAAAACACTTTTCAAATGGCTTTGTGTGATCTAATAGTGAAAATAAACTTTAACAACAATTGCGACAAAAATGTCCATGCTCCATATGACTCTCATGCCTCATGAAATGCTTCATCCATGAAGTATGATATGGCATTTTGATCATAGATTTAAAAAACAATCTTAAACATATTTAGTTCTTGTTCTATTTCCTTTTTCCTCAATATTGACATTGATGTTTAGAAATAGTAGCTTTCGTAACAAAATAACCCTAACAAACAATCATATCTTCCAACTTATAATTGTTTCTCCCAATGAAAAAATTGAAAGTTGAAATAAAAATTATTTATAATAATCTTTAACATAAAATTAACTTATCTCACATATGACATTTTTTTAGAAATATTCTTTATATATGTTTTTTAAATATGATTGCAACATACTAGATGACACTTAAGGCGTTGCTTCACTTACCTCATTCCACTCGCCTCTATTTTATCACAATGTAATCACTTCATTACTTTGAACTTTGTTTTTTTTCATTCACAATCCACTATTTCTCTACTCTTATGAGTATATGTCATGTCACTTAATCTTTCAATGTGAAAGTTTTACTTTTTTGAAAAATAAATTATTATAGATATATTAGTATTTTATTACCTTTTCATCTAGTGATTGTATTTTTTTAAAGTTACCTAAGTTGTTACATGTCCCTGGTCCTAATCACTTTAACTATTGGTTAATGCCTTTGTATTCAACTATGAAAATTTTTATATTTCATGTCATCTTCATCCTATCCGCTAGTAAGGGTAGTCATCTCTCAAGAAGGGTAAAGGTCCCATAATCCAAGCTCTCTCAATTATTAGCTAGTTCTTTAGTTTTTCCATAATGCTTTGCAAATCTTCTCCTCTAACATTGTGAAGTGTTTAACCCTAATAGATTAGCTTTGATACAAATTGTAAAGACATAAAGAAAATGCAAGAAATAAGTTTTTAAATCACAAGAAAACATGAGAAAATGGGTTGAATTATGTTTTAAAACTTTTTTGTGAATCTTTTCAAAATATGAGTATTGTCTTACCAGAAAGGTGATGCTTAAGGATTTTATAAACATAAGGCTTTAAGAGCAAGTAGATTAATGATGTTAAAAGCTTAGAAGAAACTCTTTTTCTTTTAATCTCAAACTTTGTGAAAACTTTGTCTAAGGTTGTAAAAGAGATGAAGTAGGAAATTAGCACACAAAAGTTTATACTAGTTCATCTTAACTCAAGACTACATCTAATCCTTGGTATCACACCAAGATTTCCATTATAAGAAAATACATTACAAATATTCTTTGCAACAAGCTAGTCTCTTTAGGCTCAACACAAGTATTTTATACATATGCTTCTCCAAGTATTCTTTCTTACAAATCATCTTTAGACTTCAACCACATTCACTTTAAATATGTTAAAGGTAAGAGTTCATTGACAATATCGTCTTATAAAGATATATTACAAATATTCAAAGCTAGTATTTTTCTAAATGCACTTAAGGGACATTATAAGAATATTACAAGAGCTTAGGTAGAGTTCAAAATCAAGAAATTGTCTTGTATTCAAATTTCTTTTATAAATATGCAACTAAAATTATGCTCGTTGTAAGTCTCTTGTATTTTCGTCTTCCTTTAGTATTAGTAAAGCTTGTAAAAGAATGTTGGGGCATTTAATATTACATTTATTACTTTTCATCAACTTATCATTCGCGTGAGATAAAACACCTTACTTATTTTGCTTTTCTCATACTTTTGCTATGCTATAAGGGTATTCTTGGTTAAGTTATTTGAATAACCTAACCATAACCATATAATAGCCACATGGTAATTAGATTTTATAACCATGACCATAACTTATTTTTCATAACCGATTTTGATTTTTAAAAAAACCAATTATATATTCAAAATTGGTTATATAACCATTTATAGCCAAAACTAGTCAACAATTGGTTATAACCTAAAACCAATTTTGAAAATTAAAAAATCTAATTATATTAAATTTGATTCAAGGCTAAGCTGAAGATGTTATGGTCAAGATCAAGTCAAAGATGCTATGGTCAAGCTCGAGTCGAATATACTCTGTCTAAGGCCAAACAAAAAATGTTTTTGCTAAAACAAGTTGAAGATGTCTTGGCCGAGGTTGAGACCGAGTTAAAGATGCTTTAGCTAAGGTCGAACCAAGATACCTTAGCCAAGGTCGAATTAAAGATATATTGGTTGAGGCCAAGCCAAAGATGCCCTAGTCAAGACCAAGTCAATGAAACCTTGGCCAAGCCCAAGCTGAGATGTCTTGGACAAAGCCAAGCTAAAAATGCCCTGATTGAGGTCAAGTTGAAATTATCTTGGTCGAGGCCAAGCCAAAATTACCTTAGTTGAGGCTGAGCTGATGATGCCCTAGTCAAGGCTAAGCCAAAGATGCCCTAATCGAGGTTGAGTCAAAGATGTGTTGGTCAAGATCGAAGATGCCTTGGTTGAGACCAAATCGAGATGCCATGGTCGAAGCCGAACCAAAGATGACCTAGCATGGTTTTGTTGTTGATGCCTTAACTAAGATCAAGTTGAAAATTTCCTAGTTGAGATCGAGACAAAAATTCCTTGATCGAGTCGATGATGCACTGGCCTAGGCCGTGTTAAAGATGTTATGTCTAAGTCAAAGATGCTCTAGCTAAGGTCTAGTTAAAGATGTCTCAGACAAGGCCGAGCCAAAAATGTTTTAGATGAGGCTAAGTTAAAGATACCTTAACCAAGTCGAGGGGAAGATACTTTGCTTGAGGAAAACTTAGAACGATCAAGAATTTTAAGTTTCTACAATCGTTTTTGAAATAGATATTTAATCATATCCAAACATTTAAAAAAAACAACTAACCAAATTTTAACTTAGAAAAATAAAGTGGTTAAATTTTGTAACCAAATTTAATTAACTAGTCATTATAAAATTGGTTAAACATAGTTATGGTTAAATTTTCTATAATTGGTTATTATGATCATATAGAGAACAAGTGTGTTTTTCGTTCAAAAAAGTACTTTAGTGTACTTGTAAGGTAGGTAGGCATGTCTATTGAGATATAAAGTGAGTTATTGAATTTGACTTTAGTGAATATTCCTTGACAAGCTCTTGTCCAAGTTCTTATATTGTGTGTGTATGTTTTGTTCTTCCAAAAGTGATAAGACTATGCATGTATATTTATCATTAATGCTTATATAGTGAAACATTGGATTTTGCTATCATCTTAGTGAGATGAATAGTTTTGCTTACCTTATAAAAATGCATATAATTTTTTTAAGATTACAAAACTTTATTCGTTTGTTTTAAATCAAAATACTTAGGGATTACACCTTTTGTCCTAATAAGTTGAACTATGTTTACTAATTTTTTTATAAATCTTTTTCAAACACGTTGAAAAATAAGAAGACAAGATGTTTTGCAAATATGATCAAAACTATAAGATGAGATCATCATATATTTTCATATGGATGGTTATCAACTTCTATAAAATCTTAGTTCAAAAACAAAATTGTTACGTCTCAAGTTTATTTCCTTTAAACATTATTATAATAATAAAAGATAATGGAAATGAGAAACACCATAAGATTATATCCTAATTCTTCTTACAACCTTATATTGCATCTAATCCTTGGAAATAATTATTGGGAAAATCTAAGTTCAATATAAGTGAGGGACAACACTCACCTTACAAACTAATTTTGTGATGTCGAATTAGATCCCAACTTACATTTTAGGATTGTATAAGAACTTATCCTAGATTCGCTATTGGATCACCTGCCATATTATCCACACATCAAGCCTAATAGTATTAAGTGTGAAGTGTTTTGGAAAAAACCCAAGTACTATATTGGGTAGAGATAGTATTAGAATAAAATATATAAGTGAGAGATAATTTTTACTTTACAAGTCAGTCATGTAGGATTGAGTTAGGTTTTACATTGGCTAAAGATAGTACTTGAATTTAGTATACAAATGAAGGAAACTTTCATCTCATAAAACCAACTTTAAGATAAAGATTGCCCTAATAACGAATTTAAGACAGACTTTGATATCATTTTAGAATGTAGGTTTAGGTCTAACTCAATCCCTACATAATTTAGCTTGTGAAGTGAGAATTGTTCCCACTTATACATTTTATTGAATAATTATCTCTAACCAATATGAGGACTTGAATTTTTCCAATAATAAGATTTCCACCAACAACACAAAATTATAAGAACCATGTTCCAAATTGTATACAAATATTCTTTCAAACTTTCCTTTTTAGGAAATCTCCCAAGTATTATTTATTTTGTCTTTCTAGGTACCAAACCTAAGTATTCTTTAAGCAAACATATTTAGGTTCAACCATCTTCACAAGTTTGAAAGATCGGTAACCTTAAACTATCTTCGTTTTAAGTTCGGGTACAATAAATGATAGACTATCATGCTAAAAAATATTGACAAGGTTCACATAATTTTTTTTCTAATGATTGAAAAAAATGAGTTTAATAAATTTAAATTTGTCAAACTCAATAGTTTGTTGATTTTTTAGGCTTTTATAGATGACTTCAAAACTACTCATTGTGAGAACTTCTTGTCGAAAAATGAACGTTGAGAAAGATATTTAGAATAAAGTGAACTTTTATTTTCTCTTTTTGTACTTTTGTTTGTGTGATAGATAAAAGTTTTCATACTTACAAATATCATTTGACTTCTTTTGCATATTTGTCTTGACTACTTTTATTTGAGACTTGAGAGTTAGTAAAATTAAAATAAAAATATCTCTTCTAGATAAGACAATGGACTTTTAGATTAATTGGATACACTAAATGACTTATCTACTTGGACGTCTTAAAGTCTTGATAATCTTCTTATTTGACGAACTATGAGAAACAAAACTTGTAGGTATATCTCAGACAAAACTTTAGTAGGCCACACCAAGAAACCTTATACTAAAATCTTACACAAAGTTCTTAAAAACTTGAAAGATATTAATTATAATGCAACACATATATTATTATGTTTTGTTTAAGGTTTAGGGTTTAAGGTTTATTTTCAACCTAATAGTATACAGTGAAATTCCTATAATTTCAATTTTTTTTTTCAAATTAGTGTCATTGGTTGGTCTTTAAGGCTCAACCCTTTCAAGTCATATGTTGGCCATGTCCAATGACCTATAATGGTAAACAAACCATCATGGTACCAAAAGAAAATATACGTGAAGTAGAAAAAGGAAGGATCAAGAAATATCTTACAACAAAAATTCAAAAATCATTAAATACATATCTAGACACACCACCCTATGCAAATGAGAATTACACTGCCCAAGAGGTAGACATTAAGATTAAAATGGTAGAAATAAGAGCACAAGGTAAGTCCTCATTCTAACAATACACCTCTTGACTTCCTCATACATTAACTTGAGGATTAGAATTCTTGCATGTATCCACACTCTTGTATGGGCATGTCTGAAGATTATACCACAATTAACCAAGCTACACAAAGGCTCCATTCCTTAGATTGATGTTGAATAATTAGTATTAACTTAATGACAATGATCGAACATCTATTAACTTTTAAATTAAAATTTATTTGACAATAAACATAATTGAATCAGTCTTTATAATTTATTTGAGTTTTCAATTATAAGTTTTTGTAATTTAGCACAAGTTAATAGCTATTACCTTGTAGGAACTTATTAAAAAATTAAAAATACCCTAAACCATTAAAAACTTTTAATTATAAATTTCTATTTAAAATTCGGTAAATTACAAGGATATATAAAATAATTTAATTTTGAGAAGAAGAAAAAAAAAAAAAGAGTTGCTAAATAATCTAGGCACAAATTTTATTCAATGAAATTTTAATTGTACTATTAGTTTTTCATTTGACCTTAAAATGAAATTAAGCTTGAGTGGCATAATTTATTTACTTTTTGATGCCATTCCATGTGTTGAGAAGCAATCCAAATTGTAAAAGCACACTGCCAGGAACAATGAAAACAAAGAGACAACAACTTGTGCTCATTCAAAACATGCAGATCTCCACAATTATCCATATCGAATTTCAATTTCCCTTATTTGTGTAATCAATGGAGGCCCACCACCAGAACTTGTTGCATGTGTTATGTGCTTGGTCAAATTTTGAACATGGTGAAACACGCATGGTTTCGTACAATTACAACCACAATTTTTGCCCGTTTTGAGGAGCCCCCATTGGATCTAAACTTCCAAAATATCCATAAAAATTCTAGACAGTATGTTTCGTACACAGTTGAGGTTTTGTCAAAGTTGCCAATAGGACCTCACGGGTCATTTAGGTTTAAATTAGCACAAATTCATTCACAATAAACCAAGAAAATGTACACCTTACATTATCCCATCGATAATTGTAAGGACAGGTGGCAGGCCCACCTTATCGGGACACAACTTACGAAAGCATTATAATGCGAACCATTTATTAGTTGAAGAGTTAGGAAAATCGTAATCCAAATCCAACACATTATGAGTTGTGGACCAAGTGAAAACGATTGATTTTATAAAATATTTTATGTTTTTAGAAATTTTCTCTCATAAAACTAATAAATAAACAATCGATCCTTTAAAATAAACTAAATCAAACACACGTGACAAAGATAAACACTAACTAGTGCCATTAAGAAAGACACTTATAACAAATTAAAATTAATTTTTTTATTAAGTAGTGTTATTAATACACTCTATACTTCAATGTGATTTTCAATAAATAATATTTATTAATTTTATAATAGGATATTAGCTGGCAAAATATATATCATAGTTGTTAGCACCAACTCAACTAACTAGTCTGATTGAAAATCAGTCACTAAATTGATTCAAAAATTACCATAACTCGTTTGATTTGAAAAAAATAATTAATTAAAAATTTAATATTACAATTATTAATATAATGTGAATGGAAACATCGATGGCCAATACTGAAAAAATAGAATTGGTTTTTTCTTAGTATATGATCTGAATGAGTCGCACATACTGTTTTCTGATAATGTTCGGTGTTGGCGATCTTGAAGTTAACAAGGGATTTTTGTGACGTTTCAGATTGGCCGTCTTATGTTTGTAATAAGTTGTTTCATAATTGACATGGTAATTTGTATATAGTATAATGCGTAAGTTTAGATATAGAGGACGATAATAAAGATTAGATATAGAGGACGATAATAAAGATTTGTATCTGTTTATAAATTCTCCTGGGTGGGTAATATCCGGAATAGCTATTTATGATATTATATAATTTGTACAACCAAATGTACAAACAGTATGTATGTGATTAGCCGCTTCAATGAAATTCTTTATTTTGGCAGGAGGACAAATTACCAAACGTCTAGCGTTATCTTAATATTCTAATAATTAATTGATTTAGTATTTGCGTGGAAAGTAACTCTCAAGTAGTGTTGCTTTGATTTTTGGTGGTTGTGTGCAAAATCATTTATGTTATTGCTTGGTTCAAGAGATAAAAAAGTTAACTCGCAACAAAATATTAGTTGTCTTTTCGCACATATTTTATAAGGTTAATTAAGTAACAAATTCCTTAGCTAAACATGGATTATCTAGGATTTTAGGGGACCATTTTTTTATGTTCTTTTCATGTTTTTATCCTGCAGTTCTTTTGGCTTATTCTTATGGTATAACATTGTTTAGAAGTTAAGTTGGGAAGTTTTTGTCTCTGTTTTTTCATCTAAAATAAATCAATTGATTGATTTAGTGCTTGATTGGGAGCGCGGTGCATTGCACCAAAATCGATTTTGTGGAACACGTTGAAAGCAAAGCAACAAAGCTGCTTTTATATATATATATATATATATATATATATATATATATATATATATATTTTTTTTTTTTTTTTTTTTTGTAGTAACACCAAGATTTTGGTAGGAAGAATCGATTTTTATTGTTTTTCGAACTCGCTATTAATTTTTATTTGGTAATGGACATTATTGTGTATTATTGAACTTAAATATCACAGCAAATTGATTTTGTTTCATATTTAACTTTAAATATTCTGTGTTATGAGTAAGACATTTATAAGTGAATTTTAATATTTTAATAAATGAAGTAATTTATATTATGTTACTAATATATTATATTAAAATTAAAATAATATTATTTAATTATTACCGTTTGAATATGGTCATTAGATCATTGACCAATATTTTCATTGGGTCAATTTTAAAAACTTTACCTCGTATGGAATTAGGATTTGGCTCCCCTTTGTATTTTTTAATATGTTTTTAATTAAAAAATAGCTTATAAGTTTTTTATAATTAAATAAATTTAATATGAAAAATTAATTTTTTCTAATAAGTTGAAAATATTAATTTCTTAAAAGAAATTAAAAAATTAAAAATATTTTTGGTCCTTATAAAATGGATAAATTTTGAGTTTAGTTCTTAATTTTTTTTAATTTAAAAATTATTATTTTTTATTTTTGTAAAATTAGTCAATTTTAGTTTTTGATCCCTATAAAAAAGAACTTTGATTTTCATCTTTCAAAATGTAAAATTATTATTTTCAATTTATAATATTTATTTTGAGATAGATAAATAATATTTATTTTAAGACACAAAATTATTTTGTAAGCTACATGTTTACATAATACTACATATGTATTATTAGACATTATTTGATATAGTTATGTGAATTTTTGTTAAATATATAAATAATTAATTGATGTTATATGATAGTAGAGACAAAAGTATTGATTTTAAATTTTAACAAAATAAAAAGTAAAGAAAAATATTTTCGTGAAGCAAAACAAAAATTTACTTATTTAAAAGAATTAAAAATATATTTGAACCAAAATTAAAATATTATAAGACAATTGTATTTAAAAAATTATCAAAATACACAGCACCCTTCAAAGTAAACGAAATGAAAAACCTAGAAGGAGACCGCAATGAGTTATTAACAAGAGATGGTTAGATACTTTAAGTTTAATCGCTTGCATATTTTGGATTTGTTTGTATAATTTGAAATCTTCATTTAAAACATTTTCTTTTATTAATACAAAGATCCCCTTCAATTATGATTTCTATTAAAAAGAAAACATCATTGTGCTTACAAACTCAGAACACAACTTCGAAAACTTACAAAACATGAAAAATAATATATTGTAGGCTTTCTATTAACCTTCCATCCAAATCATTAAATTGAACTAATATTAGTTGGATTATTACATCCAGCAATAAACAGAGTATTGGATTTTAGTATAATAAAAAATATATTGGATTTAACTGTTATATATCCTAAGATAACTTATGTTAGAATATCTAATAAGTGTTTTAAGTTTAATTTAATTTTATAAAATCGACTGGTAAGGTAAGCATTATTTTCCATCCATATATATTATTTAAATTATTTTATTAGTTGAGGTGAGATTTCCAACATATCTCTCACAGATCAATTAGTAAATATTTAGGAAGTGGAGTTTACAAGATTGGATATTTATAAGTGATTTGATAACCACTCAATAACAAATATCTTAATAAATTCAACTATATTCATTAGGATAAGCTTTAATATTCAATGACAAATGTCTTTATAAATTCAATCATATTCATTAGAGTAAGTTTTAATACTATGTTAGAGAAGATAATAAAAAAAAACTTTTTTATTTATGTATAAAACAACTATTGTATTGTATTTATAAACAAAACATAACTAAACTAAGAACATAACAAACTAAACTACCAGAGAGAGGATGCTAACTGTAATATTGGTTCAGTCATTTGAATTAGGCTTCAAGAAAAAGAAATAAAAACTACACAACAACACAATTAGTTACATATCCATCTACAATGAAGTAAAAGAAGTGTTCAATTCTAGTATAAAAAAAATTGTCCATTCTTTTAAAAATAAGTGATTATTTTTTAAAATAAATTGAACTAAATACACATTTATGGAAAGAAAATTGAAAATTCCGCCAATATATATCCTTTTCTATTTTTATATTTCAAACTTTTCGTACAAATTTTTAACTCTCAAGCTAATAAAATATTCATTTCTTATTATATTCCTTTCCTATTGTTCACCTCTTGTTAAAATAGTTTTGGATGGGCAGAGAATATACAAGCTTATGATTGATAAAAAACGTACCGTGCAAGAGATTCGTGAAATTATTTTTTTTTTAAGTACGTAATATAAAACATTGCTTAAAATTCATCAATTATATTTATTAAACATAAGTTAATCAGTATAGATTAAACACTTAAATTTTTTTATGCTATCATTAAAGTTGAATTAATTTTAAATAACAATTACGTACCTCCATAAATTTTAATATCATTTGTTAATATTGATTATATGCAATAAAAACACTTCTATTAATCAGGAAAACATTTATAGCTTTTTTACAACCGCGTTCTTGTTAAGGTTAAATTGACGCACATCTATCCTCTTTATATGTGTTTCCAAACACGTAGTTTCTATAAAAGAGGAACGTGGATATTTATAAAAAGAAAAAGAAAAAAGAAAAGAGGAACGTGGAATAAAATAAAGTAATTTAAAAAATTATCTCACACACTCAATTTCGTGAAATTTTTACAGAAGTAATTTCGTAAAAAAGCATGTGTTATAAATTAAATGTTCTTTTATTAAAATAAATTAACGAACTTAGCTCTAAAAGATATTGCCACCTAAAAAACATCAATCATAATGCATTACATATATAAAATCAACATTAGACCGAAAAAATTGAATAATTTATTATCACCACCGAATAAAAAAATATATCCATGGAAATATGAAATATTCTGAACAGAAAGGATTCCATAAAGAGACAAGATAAAACACAGGATAGCAGCAGATAAAACGGACCACTAATTGCCACGTATTAAACAGCACACACAAACTTTTTCTTTTAAATGTTATTTGCTCTGAGATTGAAAAAAAAAAAAAAAAAAGAATCCCACTCTCTATTGTATACTATTAAATTAAATACGCATCTTATCAATCATTGTAATAAAAACATATACTTAAAATAAGTATTACTAATGGTGCACAATGTTAGCATTGTATACTTTAAATTCTCATTTGTTTTGAATATTTTGTAGGTAGTTTTTTTTAAGTGTTTTAGGTGTTATTTTTTTAATTAAAATTAGTTTTATTTCAATAATTTACGTAATAAAAGTTTGTATTAAAAATTAATATAGATTATTGAGATAAAATTTTAATCTTAATTAGAAAAAATACTAAAAATCTAAAAAATTGCATTAAGTTTTGTCCTATTTTGTATAATATAACTTAAAAACTTATAACACACTATCTAATCTTCCTGTTTATAACTTACCTTAATATTAAGTAAATGTTTGGCGTAATTTATTTACCAAATAGTTATTCTCGTAAAAAATTATAGAATTTTTAAAAGGTAATGATTTCATAAAAAGTTTTTCTAAATGTAAATTATATTTTAAATTTATAATAAATATTTTAAATAATGATATAAAATTATTTTTAAATTGAAAAGTAAAGAAAAAAAATATAGCTTGAAATTATTGAGTGAGATATATTTATGTAGTTGCTAAGATAATCCGTGAAATAAATATTCCATGAAGATAACACACTGAAAATTTCTAGTTAAAAAGTGGTCAAGAGTTTCACTTTCTAAGTCATGACTTCTCATTTATGGTAGTCTTTTTTTTAGAATGGGTGGTTTCTAATAAAATAAATAAGAAACTCATAATCTTTTGAGGTACTAAAATCTATTTAATGAACTAATATTTATGAATAGATGTTCTTCTATGCGTAGGAACTGAAAATTAAATCATATTATTTATAAATTTGTTGATTTTTATAATAATTATTTTTAATAGTTATATAAAAATATATTTTATTTATTAACTAGATAAAAGATTTTGAATCAAAAATACATGCATATTAAACATATAAAAATATTAAAAAAGAATTTAATCTATGTATTGTCAGTATAGATTTTTTTACATTATCAATTAATAAAAGTTATTATTAATGTGACTTTTAAAATAATTATTATAAAAATTAATAAAATTAATATACATAATAATTTATAATTAAATAATAATAATATAATATTTTTACCCATTATTAATACTTAGAAATTTTACTCTTAAAAAATGAACAATTTGCATATTATTTATGGCTACGCCAGCTAGCTTGACTTTATGTAATATATCTCTTTCACTTCTTAAAAAAAAACTGATTTATCCCCTTAAGCATATTAACAAATAATAATAAAAAAAACATAAAAATAAAAAATTATATTATCAAACAATTAAAATTATAATAAATATAAAATTTAAAATAATTATTAAAAAATCAACAAGTTTATAAAATATATAATCGAATAAGCTAGTAACAAATCGTGTATTTACTTCTTCCATATTTAAATATAAATAAAGTAATTATGACGGATACACTTAAAAACATAAATAAATTTTAATTAATTTGACCTTATTTAATGATACTATTTAAAAATAATTTTTATTTAATTTATTTTTAATATTTTTATTGTGAATATTTTAAACAGGATAAATAAAATAAAATCTGTATGTTTGAATTAGTTAATTATACTTGTAATTATTTATAGAGGGTGTAGTATTGAGTTGTAAATATATAAAGCATCTATAGATAGATGTACTAAAAAGAATATTTCTATAATCTGATGATCACAATCAATGATGTTTAGCTAGAATTTTCAATTATATGTGTATCAAGTACATCACATGTTACCTCACCTTAACGCTTATTTTAAACATTTCTGTCCCCTGACCCAAGCTCGTGTCTCCATTCTATCTCTTATATTAATCACTCCCTCACACATTCGCCTCACTCATACCATATTTTACTTTTCATTTCCCACCCGGAGAATGCTTCTCCCCTCCGCCGCCGCCGATTCCTCCGTCTCTTCCGCCGGCGAGATCATGCTCTTCGGAGTCAGAGTCATCGTCGACTCCATCAGGAAGAGCGTCAGCATGAACAACCTCTCCCAGTACGAGCTCCCTCGCGACGCCCCCAACGCCACCAAAGATGACGCTATCGCCGCCGGTTACGCTTCCGCCGACGACGCCGCTCCGATCAACGCCGCCAAAAACCGCGACCGCGAGCGCAAGCGAGGTCCGACCAACCTTCTAGAACTCTCTGCCACGTTTTTTAATTTTAAATAAATAAATACTTTATTTTGTTTTTACATATAATTGATTGGTCACTCTGCCAAAAATTAGATGTTTATATTATACTATACTTCAATACATTACTTATATCCGTTGATTTTAATTTGAGACCTAAGTTGCTATTATTGATATGAAATATTAATTTTGATCCGAGAGAGGATCATATCATATTAGCTATATATTATTGTTAGTTAATCTAAGTTTTGTGTTTTTTATTTTATTTTTAATATAAGGTTGTGGATTTTTTTATAGAATATGAATGACGATTTTAATTATTGATCCGAGAGAGGATCATATGATATTAGCTATGTTAGTTAATCCAAGTTTTGTATTATTATATTTATTTTAATGTAAGGTTTGTGGATTTGTTATAGGATATATGAATATAAATGTGATTATTGATTTGTTGTTGGTATTTGGGGTATGATCAGGGATTCCGTGGACGGAGGAAGAGCACAAGCTATTCTTGGTGGGGTTGCAGAAAGTGGGAAAAGGTGATTGGAGAGGGATCTCAAGGAACTTTGTCAAAACGCGAACGCCAACGCAGGTTGCTAGCCATGCTCAGAAGTACTTTCTCCGCCGCACCAACTTCAATCGCCGTCGCCGTAGGTCCAGCCTCTTTGACATCACCACCGACTCGGTAATCCCGTCATCTTGTTTTTCATATGAGAAATTGCGTTATGCTAAAGTTTGCTGTTACTTTTGTGGCGTGGAGTTAGGTGTTCTGAGTCAACGGATTATTATTAATCGTGTTGGTGGTGGGATTGAAATTTGAGCCATGCTTTGCTTCCTTTTGCCGTGTTAGGAAAACAAAGAATAGAAACCAAAGGAAAAGGGGAAAGAAAAGTTACGGCACTGTTCAGTTTAAGTTGGGTTTGTTTGCTTATTGTTTTCAAAAATAATTTTCTACTTTTGAAATTTGTTTGTCTCTTGAGCATATTTGAAAGTGTTTGTTCCTTGAACATATTTCTGTTTTCCTAAACTAAACAGTCCCGTGTTTTCTATTTTAATTTTAACTGTAATCTTATTTTCACTTTGCTTTGGTTCAGAACTTTGAAATCCGGTGAAGAGAGGGTAGTTTTTTGTAATTGTTTGTAAAAACGGGAAATGGAGTAAAAATATGTTTTATGAAACCAAAAGAAACTTGTGTCATTTTGTTATGTATCTTGCCTTGAGTTTATTAATTAAAGTCCTTTGGTTGTTGAAGAGAAATTCAACAGAACATAATCACTTGATTTCAGGCTTTACATGTCAAGTAGTTAACTATTTTTGAACTCCGAGGATTGGAGAAGCATTGGTATTATTTTAGTGCCAATCGTTCTGTTTCCATGGTTTGGGACCCGGGGGAAGACTTGTCCAGTATTATATTGGCTCCTACCTATTTATAAGGATTTTTCAACATTTACTATGAGATCATTAATCAATTAGCGTTTAGGGTATTATAGCAACTAGAGGTAACTTTTATGATCTTCAATTTTCTGTCAGGTCTCTACAACCCCAATGGAGGAGGGACAGATCCAGCATCAAGATACCGTGTCTCTCTTGCATCCCGGGTATACAGTAACCCCCGAAGGAAACATGAATGGATTTCCAATGCTGCCCATGTATCCGAAGGATGTTGTTGGTTCTGGAGTCATGTCAGTTCAAGCTGGGAATCCAATGGAAACACTCGTCTTGGGACAAGGAAATGTGGAACACAATGGGCCAAGTACTAAGCTAGTTTGTACAACCCCTCTTGTTCCAGATCATAAAGGCTCCACAGTGTCTGATATCACTGCCTGTTTGAATTCCGTTGATCCACCAACACTGTCTCTCGGGTTATCTTTGTCATCTAGTCAAAGACAGACATCATCAAGACATTCAGCTTTTCACACACTGCCATGCTTCAACAATGGAGATAGCATCATAAGCGTTGCTTGAGAAAGATAACGTATACCTGTGGCCCATATCTAGAGCTACAGTGGATTCACAGAGAGTTTATCTCTAATCTCCTTTCTCTTTTGGTGGGAGGAAGATAAAAGATGTTAAAAGAAAGGACGATGAATTAGAGAAGGCAAGGTAATAAGTGACCAATTTGATCCTTCTGTTCCTTGTACAGACCCTGGAAAGGTCCTGTCATGCTTTTGTTTATTGTTTATTGGCCCTTTTATGTTTGTAGTTACTATAACTGAAAATAACGAAGTACTTCCTGTTAGTCTTTAATGACGATAAATGTGGACTATACTGAAGAATGATTTCTAGCCCTTTGGGGGAGGAACTATATAGATGAGTTTAATGGTTGGCACTGTATGTTATCTTCTTACCGATTTTTGTTTTCTTGGTGAATACATAGCCTAATTTACTCCTGCCATTAATGTTTTATAACTGTTGTAGTAGTATCAGAACTGTCTGGTTTACCAGTCTTGCATTATCCCTGTTTGTCCACGACAACCACAGTTTCCATCGTTCTTGTGGGGCGAGTTAAAGACTGATCAAGAAACAATACATGAAACGCTTGTTGCCCCACACGAGTTTAAAAGGTCCTACAATTCCTGTGCTTATTTCAAATGATAGTGGGATCTGATGATCCATTTTTTGTGTCCATACTCAATTGCGGGGCCGGGCTTGTCAATTCAGTTATAGGACAAAAGAAGTGTCCTACATGTTAACCAGCCATAAATAATTAAATTTTTTAGTTAAGATCAAGTGGAGGTTTTGTGATGATACGTTCAGATTTTCTTTTTATTTTAAGCGGTGAGAATGCGTGAAAACAAATAGTGTCTCAATGTTAGATCCAATATGAGTTTTTTGTTTCTCTCAAGGTACTGTTATCTTTAGAAGGAAGACACCCATAGGTGCGTTGACTTAAAAATGTTGATCTGTTCATACCAGACTACATAGTAGAGGAAATCAAACTACTACAAACGGTGCAAGAAATTGTCTGCATAAGAACTTGTCCCTTAAATACGTTTTATTGCATTGTTAATTTATTTCTTAAGATTGCAGTTCACTAAATTCTACGGTTGGATCATGAACTGCTGTCTCTTTAGTTATTGTTAAAACTTGAGGAGAAATCCAAACTTGGGTATGTCAAAGTAGGTTTAGAACTAAGGAAAGGAGTGTCAATAAATCCTATGGTCTCGTGTGAGAAGTTTCTATATGAAACGATTGATGAAGGATCGATAATTGCTCAGCGAAATCTTATCATCTCTTGTACGTAACTGGAAAAGATTACGTCCCATATCTCGTTTCTGCCTCAGAATCTTGTTTACTTGGACGATATTCTACAGTTATATTTGGCCATTTTTGCTTATGGTTGAAAATAAATAGTACTTCGTTACTGTCATTTGTGGTCCAGTAGTGTTGGCATGTTGTTATTTGAATAATGTTCATAAGGAAATGTTGCATCGGGCCTTACATATACGTTTTTCATTGATAGGTATTATGCTGTATATACTAGGCAGTAGGGAGAGATTCCTATTCCTTTTCAATAGCTGTTGCCCCCATTCAATTTAACATTGAGCAACTATTGTGAAATATGTGTAATCTCTCTTCCTCGTCAACCTTATTCTTGTCGCCATCGACTTAGAACAACAAAGGCTGCATCAATTTCTCCTTTGCAAATAATCCAATTGAGTATATCTAGAAGAACTATTGTTGATGGTAGAAGATAGAAAGCCAAACGAAAAGACTAGAGAAACGTAGAAAATAAAACAAGATGAAACATAAAGAGGGAATAAGATCAAAACACCAAGAATTTAGCGTGAACAGTGACAAAATAAAAAGATATGAAGATATAAATGAGAAGATATAAAGATAATAAGATGGATAAACTTTTTTATAAAAACATAGAAAAAATAAAAAATAAAATGAATTAAACTCTTTTCGTAAGTTAAAATTTGCTATGAAATTTTCTATAAAAGTTGAGGTGAACTTGTGAATATAACTTGTGGTCATCAACAACGTAGACTTGAGGTCGTTAGCTTGTAGTCCTAAATTGAAAGCAAAGGCATGAAATATATACTTCATTAACAAGTAAAAATTTCACACAAAAGCCTAGAGTGATGGGAAAAATTAATCAGCTATGGTGTGCATGTAAAAGGTGTTATGGATAGAGGCAAAGACAATTTTTATGACATCATCTATCATATCTTTAAATTAGAATATCAAGGTTTGACTAATACCATTACCGTCTTTTACTGTAAATAGATTGATCCAACAAAGAGATTAGGTATCTACAAACGACCACGCACGCTATGATGGAGTGGAGTGCATTGCAGGTGTTGAGCAACATTCAACTCATGACTCTATTAGTTTTATTAGTATTGCCCAAACTTCGTCACCTCATCTAAATTATTATGAAAATGTAGATGATTGTTTATTGGACTCCACCTCTTCATATCATGGTCCCCATTGAGTATGATTTTTTCTTGATTCATTTCACTTGTACTATAACACTTTTACTTGCGATTATCATTTATTTTTCAAATGTATATTTGCATTATTTATATTCACTTGAATTTGGATGTAACATTCATTCTGATTGTCTATGTCCATTCTATTTCATTTTTTTGTCTTTATTCGTAGTTATGATTATAATTACAAAACTATAGTAAAATACCCAAGTTTAGATACGTGGATCTTTTATTTTATAATTCATTTTGTAGATTTTGCTGAATTTTGAACCAATATATAGGTATTTGGCATACTTTAAATATAAAATTATTTCGCATTAGCCATTACTTGGTCCACGCTAATTGAATTTTTTTTAATAAATAAAAATTAGTCTGGGCTTTTAGCGTGGATTTGAGCCACTTTAATTCTATAATTTTTTAATTAAAAAAAGTTAACATGGGTGGTTAACATCAACTTGATATACGTTAATTAAATAATCTTTTAATAAATAAAATTTAGTATGTCTCATTAGACTTGGCCAAGTGCACATAAAATAAAGTATTTTTAATATATATATTTGCTTTGCATCGATATGAAATTACCAAAAATAATATATATATATTTTAGCTCCAACTATTGTTAGCATCGCGTTCAGAGGTAGTTGTTGGTTTACACTAATATCTTATTAATGAATCAAGTAGCATGGGTAGGTTGGTTGGCACTAATAATGTTGAAGCAAGATTGATATCCGTTTAAAGAAACTCTATATTTTGATGATAATATTATAACTAAAGAGTGATGACTGATATATTTATTTTAATACTTAATTATTTCAAAAATATAACAAACCATCACAACAAATAGAAGATATATGTGTTTAAAATGATACATTTTTAAATAAGTTTGTCAACGCCATCCAAACGACCATGTCGTCCATAAAAGGACTTCATCCAAACACGTAAAAAGGAACAATTATTTTTTAAACATTCATAATACCTTGTAACTTACGCATTAACTTATATATCTGTATCAATAAGAACATATATGTTTTATTAAGAATACTTTTTAACATTCAATTCCTATTATGTTTTTGCTGCTGTTGTGCTATGATTTTCAAAGGAAGAATTCATTTTCAAGTTTTAAAGAAATATGTCAACTCTGATAAAGAAATATTCTAATAAAAACATCTATAAAGACAAGAACAAAACGAATGTGTTTCTACATGTCAAATGAATGAAGCATGTTTAAGAAAAGAGAAAACAACTTTTTTTGCTAGACCTTTTCTCTGTAGTTAGAAGAAGACAAAGCCTCTGAAGTAGCTTTGCAAAAAGATCATCTTTGACATTTAATGTAAAAATAATTTTCTCTTAATGTAAGATCAACGACTTTCTTTCTCTTGTTTATATATATCCGTCCTCGAAGAAGAAAAGAAGAGATACACAAGTATCAAAAGTAAGAAACAAAAGAAAAATAAGTTATCAACGCCTTTAGATGACAAGTTGAAAATCTTGTTCTAAACTTGTATTTGTTTTATTAAGCAAAGTTTTAACTATGTTTTGAACTATTGTATACTCACCTAGTGAGTTATCTTTCTTTGTAAAACACTTTATTTTTGTAATAGCCTGAAGAGGCTAAGTGAAAAGAATATTTGAGTTACTTGTAATCAAAGTGGTTACAAGTGTTGTGTAACTTGGAGAGGTTTAAGAATATTTGGTTGTAAGTCTTGTTGAAGGGACTAGACGTAACTCTTGTAGAAAAATGAACTAAGATAAAATCTTACGTTGATCTCTCTATCCCTTCCTTTATTTTAGTTTTGTACGGTTTGGACAATCTGTTCTAAAACTGTGTTTTTTAACTTATATATGTTAAACTTTTCAAAAAGTGCTTAAAAATCACATAAACAATTCAAGCTCTCCTTCTTGTGTGATTTTTGTTTTCTTTAGCTAGTATTAGAATTCGTCCTTTAGGAATTGAGCATCTAACAGTGCAGGGAAAAAGATCCTACACAATACTATGGAGAATGAAGGACATGTAGTTAAAAAAACACATTTGTTCAAAGGGCATAACTATGACTATTAGAAATAAAGAATGAATGCATTCACGCTAACATGCAGGATGTAGTAGAGAATGGAAAGTACATTCCAACAAAGGATGATGGAACAAAGATTCCAAAATCATCATGGAATGAAGATCAAAAGACAAAGTATCTTTTAAACTCTAAAGCTAGAAATTTCTTAATATGTGCTTTCATAGAAGTAGAGTATGAAAAAAGTTCAAATTTGCAAATCCTCTAAAGAGATGTGAAACACACTAGCTCTAGTTTATGAGGGGACGTCACAAGTAAAGGACTCTAAGATAAGTATGCTTATACATCAGTATGAGTTATTTAAAATGGAGGACCACGAGAGAATTGATCAAATATTTGGATGATTCCAAACAAAATCAGTAATATAAGGTCTTTAGGCAAGACCTATGATAATTATGATCATATAACCAAAATCTTGCGAAGTTTGTCTAGATAGTGGATACCATAAGTAACAACTCTCAGGGTAGCCGAAGACTTGAAGAAGCTTCCCATGGAGGAACTTCTTGGCACCCTCGAGGTTCATGAGATTGAATTGAATGAGGATGAAGGGCAAAGCAAGGGTAAGTCCATAGCCCTTAAAGCTCAAAAAGCCTAAAAACTGAGCAATCTTTTGGAGATGCCTTTGAAGAAGAAGGATTTGATGAGGATGACTTTCTTTCTTATTAAGGAAGATCCACTCCATGTAAAAAAAGAAGGGAGGATTCAAATAGAAGAACCACTCTAGAAAGTTCATCAAAGGGATTAAAGATAAAATTCAAGTGATGTGCTTCGAATGCAAGAAGCTTGGACACTTCAAGTCTGAATATCCAAGTTTGGAGAAGGAGAAAAAGAAGTTCTTCTTTAAGAAGAAGAAAGGTCTTATGGCAACATGAGAAGACCTTAATCTATTTTCATCTAAAGAAGAGGATGAAGGAGAAAACATATGTCTTATGGTTGATACTGCTTTAGAATGAGAAGAACATGACAAAAGGTAAATTTTAATGATTTAAGTCACCTACGAACTTCTTATCAAGGACTCCTTTCAAACTCTTCAACTCTTTCAATAGGCTGCATAGATTTGAAAAAGTGTTCAAAGTTGTCCAAAGAGTTTGATGTTTTACAAAAGGAAAATGATTTACTTAAGAAAAATAATGAAAGTTTAAAAGAAGAAAAGGCCAAAAACTTATCTACAATCAATACTCTAAACCTTAATGAACAACTTCAAGAGGAAGTTATTAACCTTATTAGACAAAGTTTAACCATATTTATGAATGGATTTGAAAACTTGAAAAAAAAATCCTTAACATAAAAGACATCCATATGATAAATCTAATATTGGTTATGATAAGAAAAAGGATTTGAAGAAAGACAAATCTACTTCACATTATTTAAATTGTAGAAGGTTTGGACATTTGTCTTATGATTATAGAGACCATCCAAACCATCTAGGACTAACAAGAAAGGATCCAAGAGAATTTGGGTACCTACAAACATGTTTGATCTTGTTGCATATTTGTTTGACACAAAGAAGGAGACACCAATCATGGTACTTAATCAATGGTTGCTTACGTCAGATGACAGGAGAAAGATCTATGTTCCAAGACCTTAGGCCTGAGTCAGGCCGTTGGGTTACTTTTTGGAGGTAAACAAAAGGTAAAATAGCTGGGATTGGTAAAATTAATAAACATATTTTTCATTCTATTGATAATGTTTTATTTGTTGAAGGATTAAAACATAATCTACTAAGCATAGATCAATTATGTAATAGTGAGTATGATGTTTCCCTTAAGAAGAATGCATAGTCAAAAATCCTTATTGTTCATTTTTGTTTTTGCTAAAAGATAGAATAATTTATATAAGATTAATCTTATAGACTTAACAAATTAGAGGGTAAGTTGTCTGGTGTCCATAAAAGATGATCAATGGACTTGTCATAAAAAACTTGGACATAGAAGATTAAGGCTTATCTCAAAGTTGAAAAAGCATAACATCATAAGAGGACTTCCAAGTCTTGCCTACAAGGCAAATCTCTTATGTGATGCCTGTAAAAAAAAAAAGAAATCAAGTTAGAGGATCTTTTGAGTCCAAAAACATTGTTTTAACTTCTAGACCTTTTGAGTTGCTACATATTGATTTATGTGGTCTAACCAGAACTACCTTCATGAGTGGAAAACGTTATGGAATTGTAGTGGTTTATGACTATTCTAGATGGACATAGGTTATGTTTGTCACCCATAAGAATGAGTCTTTTAAAGTCTTTTCTATATTTTTTAAAAGAGTTCAAAATGAAAAAGAAAACATTAACATTGCATATATTAGAAGTGATCACGGGAGAGAATTTGAAAATGATAACTTTCAAAAGTTATATAAAGAAAATGGTATTCTTCTAAATTTTTCCTGTACAAATATACATCAACAAAATGGAGTTGTGAAAAGGAAAAATAGATATCTTTAAGAGATGACCAAAACTATGTTGAATAATAACAACTCTCCTAAGTATTTATAGGCAAAAGCTGTTAACACGACTTGTTATTTGCAGGACATAATATATATTAGACTTATCTTGAAAAAATCTCCATATAAACTATGGAAGGATAGACAATCTAACATATCTTATTTCCACTCTTTTGGATGTGAATGTTTTATTCTGAACACTAAGGACAATCTGTGAATGCTTGATCCTTAAATAAAGGAACATTCTTGGGATATTTTGATGTATCCAAAGCCTATAGAGTCTACAACTCTAGGACTTTGACAGTAAAGGAATCCATCCATGTAAAGTTTAATGACTAAGCCTAATAAGGAATTATTAGAGCTAAATGATTCTTTTGCAAATCTAAATCCTAAGGATTTATATAGATTGTACAAAGAACCCCATTTGGACAAGGGGCCAAAATAAGACAAGTCTTAGCTTGTTTCAAGGAAGTGGAAAATGAATACTTACCATCCAGAGCAACAAATCATTAAAGATGTCCAAGATAAGTTAGAAAAAAATCTACTTTCAAAGATCAAGCTCAAGTTGCCCTACTTTTTAAGTTGGAACATAAAATAATAGATGAAGCTCTTATGGACGATGGCTGGATAAAGGCAATATAGGAAGAGTAAGATTAGTTTCAAAAGAATGATGATTGAAAGCTAGCCTTTCTACCTAAAGATACGAGTGGATGAAAATGATAAGGTTGGCTAGGTTAGTAGCTCAAGGCTATTCTCAACAAGAGGGAATAGACTTTATTGAAACCTTTACTCCTATAGCTAGATTAGAAGTCATTTGCATTTTAGTATCCTTCGTAGCTCATAGTAATATGAGATTACATCAAATGGATGTTAAGTGTTCTTTTTTTAATGGTATAATAAAGGAAGAAGTTTATGTGAAACAACGCCCTAGGTTTGAGAGTGATGCTTTTTATGATCATGTTTTTAAGTTAAAGAAAGCATTTTATGGACTGAAGCAAGAACCTCATTCTTGGTATGAAAAACTAAGCTATTTTCTTATGGAAAATGGTTTTGGAAGAGGAAAAGTAGATACAACTCTTTTTCTCAAGAACTGTGACTCACATTTTATCATTATGCAAATTTGTATTGATGATATTATCTTTGGAGCTATTGATGAATCTCTCTGTGAAAAGTTTTCTAAGATTGTGTAAGAGTTTGAAATGAGTATGATGGAAGAATTGAAGTTCTCTTTAGAACTTCAAATTAAGCAAGTAGATGATGATATCTACATTCATCAAACAAAGTATGTGAGGGAGCTAATCAAATCTATTTAGACTCATACCAAATCTAAATCATTCCTACACATATGAGATATGATTCATTAACATTAGGTATAAGTATTGAGACTTAAACCAAATCTAAATCATTAATACCAATGTTTTTAAAATTGGATCGGTCGTTGAACCAGTCAAAACATTGGTTCAAAGTTCAATGGTCAACTATAGTTGAACTGTGGTCGAACTTGTATTAATAAAGTAATAATAATAATTAAATAAATGTAATTTTTTAATTTAAAATTAAAAAATAAAATAATAATATTTTGTTTAAAATCATTGATTAAAATCGGTTCTCTGCACAGGTTCTTGATAAGTTTTTACCAGTTTTCATCGGTTCTAGACCAGTTTAATCGATTCTTGATTAGTTCTGAAATGGTCCGATTTTTTGGAGTAAACAGACGATAACCAGACCAATTCTTGATTAGAGTGATCGACTAGTCGATCCAATTAGATTTTCAAAATAATGGTAAATGGTCTGATTTTTTGAGTAATCAGACGATAACCAGACTGATTCTCGATTAGAGCGACCGACTAGTCGATCCTATCCGATTTTCAAAATAATGATTAATACATATCAATCCTATGATTTATAATATCTTAGTATATATTAATTTTATCATATTTTATCATAATCAATTAATTAACTTTAATTAATCAATTTTGATTTAATTTTAACGAAAGATTAATTTTTTTTATAAATTTTTCATAATAAATAGTAAAATATATATATAATTATATTAATTTTTAACACATTTTATCTTAATAAGTTTATTAAATTTTCAACTTAAATTAATTAATTAAATCATTTAAGTTAATTACTTTTTTGATTGATTCATTTTTTTGCAACGATTATTTACATAAATTATTAACAGACTAATATTTTTTTACAAATTTGTTTAGTGATAAATAGTAAATATATATTTATACTAATTTTGACATAATTTATACTAATTTATTAGTTAACTTGTAATTAATTAAAATACAAACCACTATTAAATCAAATTTAGAAAAATAATTAGTATATAAATTATATTTTTGAATTTATAACAAATTATTTTAATTATGATATAAGATTATTTTTAAATTAAAACAATAGACCGTTAAGAAATTTAAGTACACTCATAAGAAAAATAAAATGAAAAGTAAATTGATATGATTGAGGGAAAATTTTTTAGTTGCGGATAAGATATATGAAATGTACCATCTTAAAAGAGGAGACATTGTTAAAAATCTATAACTATATACATGGGAATGAGAGTTTTGTTACTTATTATATTTATTTTATCCTTATAACTATTTTTATAAATTATTATTTCTTTTTCATTATTTTGTTTACCTTTGTAACTACTCCCCCAAACCATTTATTATTATTTAACTTCCACTAATTTTTCTTTCTTTTATTTTCAATTTAAAAAAATAGAGAGACAGTTCTCTTTTCTCCCAATATCTAATTAAGCGAAAACAAAAAGTGTGAGCTTCACCGTTAAAGATTTTAATTTATAGCATAATAATAGATATATCAACCTATTTAAGATTTTACTTTACTTAACCAAGTATATTTGAATATCTAATCGTAAAATAAATAGTAATAATAATAATAATTAGATGGTTTAATTACACCTTTTTTTCAAACTTTTACAATCTCACAAATTTTGTTTCTAAAGACTTTTTTAATTTAAATTTTGCCTCGCAATGTATAAAAAGACATTTTTTTTTGTCTTAATTGTGACTGTGAAGAAAAAACCTCTACAAAATTATCTTAATTACGGTAATTTAAAAAAAATGGACATTAAATTCTCTTAATTACGTACATGAGAAAATTTGTGATATTTTAAAAATTAAGAAGAAAAAATAATGAAAAAATTAAAGATAAAAATAGTAAAAAAATATTTAAGAAAAGGTAGAAATAATGGTAATTAGATAATAATTAACGGCTGTAATTCCATTGAATAAGAAGATGGCAGATTCTCTTATTCCTTTTGAAGATGGCTGGTCATTTGGGCATGACGCACAGCTAATATACAGTTATTTGATACCTTTGAATTAATTTGGTTAGCATCAAACCAGAATTCGAATTCAAGATTTGCATACTGTAAAGGAACACGCTATTGACTTGGAACTGCTTCTGGGGTTCGTATCCTCATTTTTTTTCTTTTCTTTTTCCACCCTTCTTTGTCTCTCTACAGTTTTATTTTATTTATTTATTTATTTATTTATTTATTTATTTGTCAAAAGTGCGACTACCTCGGCTCCACATGCAAAAAAAATTATAAATTTGATTTATTTATACATTTAAATGAAGATATTTTTCCATAGACGTATATTTAATAAAAGTTTATCCTGTTCTCAAAAAAATTTATAAATATGATGATGTAGTGATAAAGTGAATTTCTATCGAAGTTTTTTTTTTTTTATGTAAAATAAAAATATATAATAACCACAACAGGACTTGAACTTAATATTAGGATCAAGTTTTTTTTTCATGTTTTTTCTTTCTTCAAGGTGGTATGCTTCACTAAAAGGAAAATAAACTACGAGTCTGTTAGCAACAAAATTAGAAATAATTTTAGTACTAGATACTCTGTCGCCAAAATCTTTATAGCATTCTTATCCTAAAAAGAGGTTCACCAATGGTCCTACAAATAGCAAATAGAAGCCCAAAAAAATCCTAATAAAGGAATACTTAAGATCTACATGGCCTACAAAATTAAGAATAAAATCTTGTTCTTTCTTTAAGTTTATTTGCTTTCTCCTCCAAGTTTTTAGTTTTTATACTCTCCTACGTGTAACCTTACTCAGATCTCATCACTAGCTTAATCTTAGCTTCATTTTATTGAATGTCTACATTGGTTTTTACACTATTATTAATTTACTTCTCAAACACATTGGATGCATATATTCATTCTTAAGAAAAATCCTCTAAAAACACTTTATGTCTAAATAGCATAAGTTATGATTCTTTTTATCTATCGAAATCGAACACCAAAAAATTTACAATACTTCAGCATCATGCTTAGACTCCGATATATATACCTTAGAATTTTAGTCAATATAAATTATAATGTATATAGTCAAATTGGTTATACTGGAACATCATTTCATTCAAATTTACATAAATTAAGAAGGAAGAGAATTAGGACCTGATTAAAATTATATTTTAGGTATGAATTAGGGAGAGGTTTGATCCACAATAAGGAAAAGTTACAGTTACGCTACTAATCAAATTTAACAACCGATCAATATAACAATTAGAAATGATCATCAATAGGATAGGATACTATAGTATCTTATCTCATATTTATGTTTTAAAAAATAGTTGTATTCAATTCCATATTTGTTAGGGTAGTAAATTTAATTTTTATTCTTGTATTTATTAGGTACCCATATACTCATACTCACACATGCTATTTACACTTTCCTTAGTTTCATAATCATGACATGAAATTCTAAAATTTTAAGTAAAATTTATATTTAATATAATTTAACTACGAAATTATTGATTAAAGTTTTATAATTAAGTATTTTTAACATTTTACTTTCGATATGTAAAAAGACAAATTCATTCAATCTATCTTTTAGCATAAATAATACTACCTTTGGTTCTATATATACTAAACAAATATATAATTCATTTATACCAATGGAAATAGTTGAATTAGTTAGTTTTAATTAATAATGTCATAAATTTAAATTTTATTTCAAAAATACCCAATGAATATATATACTTTGTTAGAAAATGATTGGATGACTTATTAATAAACTTCACAATAAATAAAGAGTATATAAAGAAATTGACAATTAATACATTCGACAATGAGTTTTGTTTCTTATAATTAGAAAAAAAATTGCTCTCATTTGTTACCTACATATAATATTAGAGGTAATATCAAATAAAATTTGAATAATTTGAATAAAAAAAATATGTTCAACCTTACCAACAATTACAATTTTAATATGTTGTGATATAGTGAATTTCTATTAGATATATAATATATGTGTAAAAATTTTCCACTACCATGAATATAAATTAAACACTTGTTTTTATTTGTACATCTTGCAATATCTTTATTTTTAAAATAAATTAACATATTTAATATTATAATAATCACTAGAATTTATCTTGCCAATATATTATATATGAGATATTTTATTTTTAACATTATATATAGGATATTTTAATTAATATGTGTTTTAGCCTTATTATATTTTGCAAGTAAATATCCAATCCTGAACTCATCCCATTGAACAAGTTTTTATCCTACCCATTGTGGATACTAATAGAATCTAAATAAAATTGTTGTGTCCAATAAAAAAAATCATTATTTTGTTATTGTACTTGCTATTGATTGATTTTTCTATTAATATTTTTATTTTGTCATTTAGCGATTAAAGTTGTAACTCAACTTAATCTTGTCAATTTCTTTACTAATCCTTTAAAATTATTATCAAAGTAATTGATTATTTAGTGGTTGATTATTGATTTTTTTATGGTGGACACACTTGTCAAATAAGTCACAGTTGTATATCATGCAAAAAATATATATTTAGTAGCAATGTTTGAATGCAAAAGGCATGCACATGAAATTCTAAATATAGTAACCAAATGTTGGGTAACTAATGTTACCCAATTATCAACACGTTTAATGAAACATGTGTTTTATTAATATTTAAATTAACTAGCAACTTATTGATCAAATAATTTTGGTAGCTATTTGTTAAACTCCTAAATCACATAATTCCCTTTTCTTTATTTTCATCTTTTTTTTCTTCTTTCTTTAAGCCCTCTCTAGTTCTCTTTCTCTCTTGTTGTCATAGTCATCCCTATCACGACCACTATCACTAATGAATATCTCTCTCTTTCTCACTTGTTCTTTCTCTTCATCAATCTTTTTTGTTTCTCTACTTATGTCTCTCATTTTTTTTTTCTTTTAGTTTCTCTATTTATCTAACTTTGTCTTTCTCGATTTCCACATTTAAAAAAATAATGAATTAGGAAGTAAATTTAGTGATGAAAAATATTTCTCTCACTAATTCTAGGATAACTAAATTTTTGCAAAATATTTTATTATATATATATATAGATTCTTCTATCACTCATTTTTTTTTTGTAGTAATGTTATTTGTTTGTCATATTCTTTACCTTTGTAATTATGAATTTTATACAACAACATCTCAATTTTAGAAAATGTAGAAAGAAGAGTGAAGAAAGTTGAACAAATTGAAAGAAAGGTATGTTTTGTACATTTTTTTTAATATTTGTGTAAAAAATTTTAAATGTTACCAAAAGTCGTATATATAATATCATCATGAAAACACTCTCGTTATTTCATAGCTTAAAATACTTTGGTTCAAGATAACTTTTATAATTTATATATAGAGAGGATTATAATTTATATAAAGAGGATTGTATGAAAAAATAAATAAGATAATAAATTATAAATTTATTTATTATTTTTATATAATTTTATTGTTCATTATTTTAAACTATAGTTAACATTAAGTATTTTATAAAAACAATTAACTCATGCATCAATGATATATATAGTATGTTGTTTATATTATAACTCAAACAAGTTAATTGACTTAATGATTTAAATGATGAAAGAGTAAAAGAAGGTCATGAGTTTTAATTTCATATTTACTAATTTTATCATTTTATAAATTTATTGGTCCATGTTAGAATCATATGTGCTACCACATCAGTATTAAAGAGTCATATAGTGATGACATGACTTGTTCACATATATTAAACAATCTTAAGTTTGTGTTTGTATAGAAATTTTAAGATAGTAATTCTTTTTTTTTGTAAATTTGAAATCCTTTGTGGTGAAATGTATTGTTTGGGTAGAGAATTTAGAAAAAAAAAATTGAAATTCTAGTAATTTGTACAAGTGATTTAATTACCTAAAATTATAAAATTTCAAGTTTTACTAAAAAAAAGTAACAATTTGAAATTCTTCATTATCACTTTCTCTCTCTGATCTCTCACTTTTATGTCTTGTTTCTTTTCACATTATTTTCTTTCTCCTCTCCCTCTCTTCCTTCACACAATTTTCTCTCTTTGTTCTCTTCCTCTTCTCCCACCTCTATGTCTTTTTTTTTTCTCTCTTCACATTATTTTCTCTTTCATTTTCCCTCTCTTCCTTCACACAATTTTCTCTCTCATCTCTCTCTTTGTTCTCTTCCTCTTCTCTCACCTCTATGTCTTTTTTTTTTTTTCTCTCTTCACATTATTTTCTCTTTCCTTTTCCCTCTCTTTCTTCACACAATTTTCTCTCTCTCTCTCCCCTATTTTCCCCTCTCTCTCTCCCCCCTTTTCCCCTCTCTCTCTCTTCACACAAATTTCTCTTTCTCCTTCTCTCTCTCCTCTCCTTCTCCTTCTTTCTCACCCCTCTCTCTTCTTTTCTCTCTCTCATCTTTCTCTCTTTATTCACACATTTTTTTTTCTCTCTCTCTCTTTGTTCTCCCCCTCTCTCCTCTCTTCACACTATTTTCTCTCTCTCTCTCCTCTCTCTTGCTCATCTCTCTCTTCATACTTTTCTCTCCCCCTCTCCACATTCTTGTCTTTCTCTCTCTTCTCTCTCACCTTTCTCTTTTCTCTCTCTTCTTTCTCTCCCTTTCCCTCATCTTATTCTTTTCTCTCTTCCTAGTCTCATATCTCTCTTTTCTTTCTCTCCTATCCTTTTCTTCACTCTTTTTTCTTCTCTTCTCCCTCTTCTATCTCTTTTTTTCTCTCTATTAATATTCATGTAAAAAGATCAATATTTGTGTATTTTAGTTATTACATATTTTAAAATATTAAAATTTCAAGTTTTAAAATATATATTTAAAAAATAATTTTTGTATATCATAAAAATTAAATTATCCTATTTAAATTAAAAATTTTAAATTGATTTATCCAAACAAAATAATTAAAAAATGAAAGAAATTTAAATAAAAAAAATCAAATTTCAAACCCTTCAAATTCTCTTAAAATTTAAAATTCTGCTTCCAAACACATCATCAAGAAAGTATTAAAAAAGAAATTTTATGTACACGAGACTTGTCGATTAATTCAGCAAGTAATATGAAAGAAAGCAAGAGGTAATTGAGTGGCATCATAAAGATCTTCAACATTTATTTTCTCCAAGCAAAGAGGATCCATTTGCTACCATTGGTTTATGTAAACCAAAGCGATTGCGTAAGTAACGGTATTTCATACACATAATTAGGAAGACAGTAGTATATAGTAATTAACTAATAAAAGTTACATTACACTGGTACAAATCTTGTTACGTGTCTCTATGATGTAGGTAGCAGCCAATTTATTAACATCATCTTCTAATCTCTCTATCTGAATCGTACTAGATCTTGATCGGCGATCGTTACTTGGCTTGACAAGGTAAGTGAATTTTGCACCCCTATGTGGCTCCTGCGACCTTCTTCCATGCACTTGAACTTGATTGTACATCAGTGGTCCCTTCTCAGAGGATGCTTCAAACTCTGAAAGATTCTTCGTAGCCTTTCCGCTAGTACAAGTTCCTAGTGTCTTGTGTGCAAAAGACAAGGTGGGTAGGGCAAAGATGTTTGCTACTACCTGCATCGATTTCTCACAAACAGACATCTCGCTCTTCTACTTCCCTCTCCTATCCTTCATGCATCTATGCTTACTACAAAACATCAATTATGTTTTTGTGTCTATTTATAAGTAGGGATCACAATATCATAATAGGCCCGCCCCTCCAAGTCTATGGCGTAACTTTTTTTTATAGCTTTAATTTAACCTATTTTCTTTAACCATAAAAATTAAGTTTAATTTATTTAAATAGATTAGATTTAAATTTATAAAAATCATCAGTCAATCTATTTATTTCTATATATAATTAAAATTTAATATAATATTATATTTATATATTTAATATGTTAATATTCTCGTATTAAAATAAGTTAATTAGTTATATTTAAAAATATATATTTTTTTGTTTATTTAAAGTTAATTTTATTAGTTTCTTTAAATACCTTAATATAAAATAGACTAATAAATTAAATTATTATTTTTTAAATTAAGTCAAATTTATAAAAAAAAATGATAAATAATAGGATAAACTTATTCAAACTTTTTAAAGCAAAGTCTAACTTAGAGATTATGTGGTTTAGATAGACGGAATATTGGAATTTTTTTGTTTTTCTTTTGGTTTCTGGTAAATGATTAATTAATCTAAAGATATAGTACACATTTCTTTTAGTGGGGGATCATGTTCATCCACTTCATTGAAGATATTTTGCGAACAGTCTGTCACATGTCCCTACCAATAAAACAGTAGAAAAATTTCAACCAGATTTATACATATTATTTATGTAACATTCTTTGTAATATTATTTGTTTTATATTTCTTCATCAGATACCTATGTAGTTTCACAATTTTCTTTCTTTTTCTTTTTATCTATTTTTATTACAAAAGAATTTTACAAATTTATGATACAAATACAACTTCTTTTTTAGTAAAGGAATCCACGCAATTAATAATAGACAGAATCTTACTGTGTGTGTCTTGCTTATTTTGGCTTCACAAGCGATCCCGTGCTGTAATTAATTTAGCCACTTGTAGCCTCAAGTTTGTGAGCGACCGAATGCCTTAATAAGATAGTATATATGGGGGCAAACAAGTGGATGTTTAAGCTTAATAAGTAATAGTCTTGACTCTTGAGTTTAACTCTACATGTATAATTGCATTAACTATTTAGAAAAAAATGTTATTGAATTATAATAAATTTATTTTACTCAAGTATAATTGTTTATGTAAAAGATATTTTTGGTCTTTTTAAAAAAATATAACAAATGAGTTGTATAATTTATCTTAAGTAAAAATGAGATTAAATAACTTCTTAAGAAATTATTGGTGCAATTCATATATCTACAACCATTAATTTTAAAGTATATTAAGAGAATTGCATTAACATCTAATTTAAATTTATTTAACTTTTTTTTATTTAGAATAAATTAGACAATTTCTAAAAAAAAATACTCAATAACTTCTGATTCAACCAATTGGACCAAAATGGTTTTGTTTGCCCAGCATTTATTTCAAAAATTAATATTCTAAAATGAAATAATATATTTAGCTTAGAAAAAAGACAAAATTAGCAAGTGATATATAAGACTGACAAAATACTAAATCAATAAAATAAATAATGACTAAATTGATAACATTATATTATTTTTTTTGAAAAATGACAACATTATATTTAAGAAACTAAAATAATAAATAATATATTTTTCAGCAACCATTTTTTTAATTCTAAATCAATTGTCTTTTTTGTTTGGGAAAGGGGTTGTTGAATACTGAATATTAAATCAATCGTCCAAACCACATGCTAGCCAGAGGTTCGATATTTTGTCAGGCATGTTACGCAAAGTCTAAAGTGGAAGAGGAATTTATAAATATAAAAAAAGTTGAAGAGGAACAAGATTCGTCGATAATAATGCATATTTAATATTTTTTTTTTATTTTTAAGATATTAATATCTAATAATAAATAATTATTGATATAATTTAATATTAATAAAAATCATCAAAGTTATCATATATTGTAAATTATCATTATAACAATATAAAATAATTTTATATTTAAAAATATTTAGGTGTAAAACCTATTTTCTCTCTTTTTGTTTTTTAGAATGCTTCTCCCGGTATCACTTTTTAATGCCTGTATTTACTTTCAAGTAATGACTTAAAAAAAGAACTTTCTTAATGCGTATATTTACTTTCAACTAATGACTATAAACCATTTGTTTATAATTTGTGTGTAGCACGTTTATGTGGAATCTTCTATCTTACTTTGTATATTTTAAAGAAAAATAAATTTTAAATACAAAAATTAGACAGCAAAATTGTCTCCTTGATTTTGAAATTTTATTTATAAATAAAAAATTATTTATAAACAAAAATAGAAATATTTATACACAATAATATAAATTAAATATACGTTTACACTTGTATCCAAATTACATTTTGTTGTACATGATAAATTTGATAATTTCTTAATAATTATTTTAAATATTTTTAATTAATTAATAATGTAAAATAAATTCTTAAATATATTTTATGTCCAAATCATAGAACTGTATTGTAAGAAGTAAATAATCAGTGATTGAGTACGGGTAATCACACAAATACTTATTATATACGGGAGTAGTGGTAGGGTAATTCTACATTAACCCATAGGAGGTAATCATACCCTAATGTAAATGTGATATAAAATATGTTTATAATTCTCTATATAAACTAAAATATTTATGTTGAGGAGTATTTTTAAGAAATATTTTTTAAAGGAAATATATTTAGAAATTTTTTTTCAACAAGACTGTATACAGAACTTTTTAATCTCGATGAACTTTTTCAATATATTATTTTCATATGCATTTTTAAATTTAATTTTAATATTTAAAATGAGTAATAGTTAACAATAATGTTGTATGACAATATACATTATTTATAATAAATTTAAAATATAATTTATATGTTAAAACATATTTATTTATTATGAATTTTAATTATAATATAATTCATATATTTAAAAATATTTATTTATTTATTATAAATTTTTAGTTATATAAAATAAATATTTATAGTGTGCATTATACATGTTAAAATACCAGTAGTTATACAACTATTTAATTATATCCCACAAAAAATTAATATAACTATTTATATAATAAATAATTCAATCATAACTGTAGTATTTATTTAATTATTATATAATTAAATTAACAAATTTTTATTTACACAAAAAATATGACAGCGAGAGAGTAATTTCTTTCTTCAGCACATACGTTATTTTACATTATCTTTTGCCAATATGGTTAATTATTTCTTAGAAGTATAAGTTGAATTTGATCTATTGATATACTAGTATTTTAGTTTATATATTGCATAAAATAAAATGTTTATTTTATATATTTAAAATTTATAATAAATAGATATTTTAATATATAAATTATATTTTAAATTTATATTCTGATGTAAAATTATTTTTATCTGTTGATGGTTTCTTTAAAAAATTAAAATTTAATTTAAAAATAAAGATAAAAAAATAATAAATTGAAAAGGATAAAAAATGGTTAAAAGGATTAAGTAACATACAAATATAAGAGAAAGGTAATTTGAAATAATTGAATTTTTTTTTTTACTAGTTACATATAAACTAGTTACATATAAAAGATTAAAAATATCTAATTAAAAGAATTAATAAAATGAAAATCTCACTTTTTAAAGTTGTATATTTTATTCTAAACATATAGTACAAATTAGAATCTTTATTTTGGAGTCAAGCTCTTACTTTTCTTATTCTCAAGTTTAGATATTCTTAAATTTTCTCTTTTCTAAGGATATTTCACAACTTTATAACTAATAAAAATATTTTTCTTAATTATCTCAAATTAATTTTTTATTTTTATTTATATTAGATTTTTAACTGTTTATTTATTTTAATTTAAAAATAACTTTATATCACAGTTTAAACTATTTGCTACAATTAAATTCAAAATATATTTTATACATTTAAAATATTTATTTCTTATAAATTATAATTATAATTATATAAAACAAATTTTTATCTTATATAATACATAAACTAAAATATTAATTTGTAATATAACAATAATTTTTGGTATAAATATAAGAATATATTTTTTTATGGGATAAGAATAGATTGGTACACTATCAAATATTTATCGTGAGAATTATTATTGTCCCATATTTTTAGAATTTATATAAATTAGTTATCATAACCATGAAAATAATGAAGCAATCACAAATTTACTTAAATCTGGAAAAATTGAAAAACCCAAAAAATATTTTAATCAAGGTTTGAGAATTAATCGCCTATGAAGAAGGGTGGAGACCGGATCATGGCACTGCCAACAAATTTGTCCTAAAACAGTTGTCTTGAATTAATTATACAAATAAGATTATTTTATTTTTATCCTCTTCTAAAACAATATTTTAAACTAAACCATCAAATTAAAAGTAAAAGATACCTGTATATGATTGTCTCGGGCGGAGGATACACATAGTTTAGACAATTTTTTTTTTTACCTTATAATCCTATTAAGTAAAAATTAATTTAAAAAACCTAGTAATATATTATAAATTTAAATTATATAATTTGAATAGTAAAATTCTCGCTCTCTTTATTCTCCCACTTAGATATTTTTAATATTATTTTTTTATCTCTTTTAGAGGTATATTTTACATTCTACTTTTATAATTAGATAAAATATTTAATTTTTCTCTCACCCATCCCAAATTATATTCATTTTATGTTTATATATATATAATTGATCTTTTTAATATTTATTCCTTTCAATCTAACACTTTTATTCTTATATATAAATTAGTATTTTAGTTTCTACATTAGAATAAATGTTTATTTTATATAACTAAAATTTATAATAAATAAATACTTCTAAAATTAAATTATATTATAATTAAAATTTATAATAAATAAATATTTTAGACATATAAATTATATTTTAAATTTATAATAAATAATTTATATTGTAATATAATATTATTTTTAATTATTAATTATTTATGTTAAAAATATTAAAATTTTATTTAAAATTAAAGATACTGGAAATGACAAATTAAAAATATAAAAATTAAAAAGATTTAAAAAAATATTTTTATTAATAAAAAACCAATTTAATGTTAATAGTTATTTTAATTTATATATATAAATTAATTTTAATATTTCTTTAAAAATTGCCTAGAGTTAAAGAACGAAGTCTTCTAGAGGAACCTTGTTGGATTAGAGGCTGGCAGCATAAAACCGGTGTTTCCTACCCGACCCGAGCCCAATACTCCGAACCGTCCTACATCGGATTTCAGAAAAAAGGGTTCAAAAACCAAAACCCAATTCACGTTCACGCGCGATTGTGGTGTTCCTTGCCAACATTCATAAATCAGGAAGAGCCGTCGCTTTAGTCTTCTTATTCTCCATACTCACTCACCAGCCACTACTTCTGTCCCATCAGGTACTACCCTTCTTTTTTTATTTTGTTCATCAATTCTTTGAAACTTTGCGTTTAACTTGCCATAACAATAAAGTGTCGTGTAATAGGACGCCCTTTTCTTTCTCTACATTTTGTTGTGCTCTTCTACTTTGAAATATCACTGCATTGAAGTCCTTTTTTTAAAAAAAAATCAAGCAAAAAGACTAGTAACTAACAAGTGGGATTTTGAAACAACTTCTAGTATAGTATGCAATAAATATAATTTGAATTTCTCTATCTAGGGGGTGTATACAAGAAATTACTAGTATACTGGTGAAAAACTGCAATATGCTTCATAAACAAGGAAACTGCACTAAATCTTATGATTTAAACATAGCTCGGGGCAAATATATTAGATAATTTAGATTATGGCTGGCTGCCATTGTTTGGATACTCTGAATCTATGATTAGAAATTAATTATCATGTGCCAATAGGAAGTGGATTCTCTTTAAACAGCAAGTTATCAATGTGGAATTTACTGGGGGGAAAGGTGGATTCCAGCTCCTCTAAAGTGAGGGTAAGGTAAAGTACTCTTGGTTGCAGATTAGAAAATCAACAATCTACGTTATGTGCACATACATAACGAATCATCAATGTGTTTCAAATATCAACTGTTGATTTTCTCATCAACAATCAAGAATACTTTACCCTTACCCATTTTAAAGGTGCTAAATATGAGTGCACCCTTTGTCATAATCAAAAGTAAAATTAGCTTAGAAGAGCAATCATCCTTGCTGAGAATTTGCAAATGAAAGAAGGCTCTGTCAACGGCTCAATGCAAACTTGAGTCAGGAGTCAGGAATATGGTTTTCATTTGAGGTATCCTGTTTCTGGTCTAAGAGGAGATATTATTCTATTAGACTGAAAATGCTCCAGCGAAGGAAATAGCTGTGAGCAGTAGTTATGTCAAAAGTAAGCTGCTTCCAACTAGTGGATCTTGTCAAGAAATAATTCTTCCCTTAATTCATACAATGTGTGACTAGATATACAAACTACATGCATGCAAATAAACAATAAGATGATACATATATTAAATAAGCATCTCTTCTAGCAAATGCAAATAAATTATAGTGTTTTTATCCCCTTAGTATAGTCCATGTCTGTTTAGTTTTTCTAGGTTTAATTGTTTTGTTAAAATTGAGTTCTTTATTTCAAATTATGTTCAAATAATTAACGAAAATATAAAGGAATTATGATCTATATAGATTAGCAATGAAAAAGTATATAAAATATTTATACTTTAATTATAGATTTTCTTGTAAAACTTCAATGCTATCATTTTTCAATCTAGAAGAGCACAATGAAAAGTAGAAAAAGAAAAGGACCTCCTGTTACTCCTTGTGTCTGATTCACTCAGTGAAAATTGGTTGAGATTCCCAAGTCCATCCATATGCTGGGTCTCCAACTACTGAAATAACTGGATGAGAAATTGCTTATTTGCTTGTATAATTTGAAATGTACTCTAAATAAGAGGAAAAAAATCACAAGCTTAACAACCCAATCCAATTCAGTCCAAGTGTTTAAGTCCAAATCACGACAGACTGAATCAGGCGGATTGGCTTGCTTTCAAATTAGTTGTTGATTGCATGCAATGCACTGCACCATTTGGAAATTTGCATGACTTGCTGATCAAAAATATGTTTAATCTAGAAAAGTTATCTTGCAATTTTAAAGAGGGAAAGAGATGGATTCTTCCCCTTCAGCGGACATATACATCCCAGAGCAATGGTTAGAGGCTGCAGAGTTCATTTCATACAGTTCAACACCTCCTATTGCTCTTATATGTGGTGCCAAAAATTGTGGCAAGACAACCTTCTCCCGCTATCTCCTAAATGTTCTCTTACACAAATACACCAAAGTAGCTTATCTGGATACTGATGTTGGCCAACCTGAGTTTACTCCTCCTGCTTTTCTGTCACTAACCATTGTTCATAAAGTTACTCCAGGTATGTTGGTGAATCCCTATTTTATGTTTTTTGCATAAAAAATATCTTATAATTTATTTAAAAGTTATTAATTTTTTTTAATTATTTTAGATTTGACAGTTCCATGCCTGAAAACACCAGAGAGGTATGAAGTGCTATCTCATCTTAATAATTTGGGAGCTGAATCTGTTTTTGGTTTTTAGCACATTGAATTCTTCATTTATTAGTTAGGCTAAGATGATTACTATTGAGGTGTACTGGCATTGCATGCTTTCCAGATTAAGTAGAACTGTCTTGACATCAGATCACCAATTATATTAACAAATTACAAATATTATATATGATGACATTTTTCATATGATTTTGTTCTATACATGGTTGTTCCTTTTTTCTGAAGATGCTGTAAGAGCCAAGGGTCCCAGGCATTCTTCTCTCTTTCTTTTTTTTCATTTCTTTTGGGGAAGGGGGATGGAGTGGTGGGGGTTGGGGTTGGGGGGCTTTTTTCGTTGTTATGAATTTTTTTACGGACAGTGAGTTGGATGATCTTTTTCGTATGTGTTGGATCTTTGTATTCAGTCATGTAAGTGTCAGCCAATTCAGGTATTATTTGATTGAACATGTGATGGACTCACTTGACTTACTATCTGTCATTTATTCTGTAACAACAGGTGCCTCTTCTTTGGTGATGTTTCTTCTAAGAGAGATCCATCAACATACTTAAATTACGTATTTGCCATATATGATTATTACCGAAAGGAGTATTGCATCTCTGATAAGGGAGAAAATCCTAATAAGATCGAGTTGCCTCTTATTGTGAATACTCCTGGCTGGGTGAAAGGTAAGCTTACTTCTTTTTCTGTTATTAGTCTGATGCTTTTTAATCCTGCATTTGCACTTTTACTGCATGTAAACTATTTCTTTTCTAGAATGATAGCAATATATGAACTGTTATGGTACTTGTTCAATGATTTCTTTTCTCTTGCATTTCAGGTGTTGGTTACGATGTATTAGTGGACATGTTGAAATATATTTGTCCAACACATGTAGTTAAGATTAGCATATCCAATGAAAATAAGAATTTACCTGCCGGAGAATTCTGGTTAGATGGGGAACATGATGACACAATTAACTTAATTGAGATAAATTCAGCTCGTCAGGACTCGTTAAATAGATCGTAAGCTTGAATCTGATCAGAAAGTTATCAATTGCAGCTGCTAGTTTGGTCCCTTTCTTTCCATTTTTTATGCAGTGAGTTTCATAGAGTATCCCTATTTGTTTCCCTAGGATGCTTGTTCAGAAGGATGCACGTCTCCTGCGTGATTTAAGAATAATGGCTTATTTCAGACAGTGCTTTTCTAGTGATTCAAATATTTCTACGATCAAGGAACTTGCACATGCCTTGGCCTCTCATTGTCCTTATGAGGTTCCCATTTCAAGCATAAAGATTCGACACCTTCATTGTGAGGTTGGTTCAAATTTTAATTGTTACCTGTTCTGATTTTGAATCACACCTCAGTGCAATAGTAAGGTTTTTACCTTGTGACTTAATGGTTTAGAAGTTAAAGTTGCGTACATCTAACACTTCCCAAGCACCACAACAGTGGAATCTTGTGATTGAGTTGAGCTGCCCTTTATATGTTCGGTTTTCATGCATTTGGTCCATTTTGATACCACTTGATTTTCAAATCTTTTTAATATAAATATAAATATTAAATATATTGTTTTCTTTTTAGGAATTCCAACAATATTTCATACATCTATTTTATTTTTATAAAGGTGAGCAGAACATTTTTTTATATATCCATATCTTTGTAGGTCCCAAGCTCTGAAATATTCTACAGTTTGAATGCTACCATTGTTGGCTTAGCAGTTGATTCTGACGGACCTGAAAATTTACCTTGGTGTCTTGGGCTTGGTAGGTAATTTGACTACCTTCTGAATTCTGAAACGTCTCATTATGTCTTGCTCTGAAATGGAGGGTCATTTTACTGAAATGCTGCAAAATTGAAATTTCAGATTTAAAAAGCAATTTGGGTGGCAGTAGTGTTGCAAACTAGCTGAAAGTGCCCCATTCTGTATTTTTCAAGTCTTGAAAACTTCAAATGTTCATAAACAAAATGGAAATTATAATTCTGTTTATAAGATAAATTAAATTATTGAGCTTGGCAATCAGTTTCATACTATTGGTAGCAGTGGGGCACACAAAATATTATGAAGTAATGTGCATTTGTAGGTTAGCTTCATTAGATCTCATATGTCTATTGGTTGTAACAAGTTTGAGTGTCTCTTAGCTTTGCAATATCATCTCAAGTGTAAAAGATAAATAATAAAAGAAAGTGTATTATTCCTGATGGGCACTAATCATACAGCCTTCTACTTCTACTGTTCTAGTTATGCATTTCCATAATTCTAAGCATATTCATTGTTGAACACATCTGGATTTCTTATCGTTTCAGGGATTGTGAGGGGCATTGACACTGTCAAAGGTGTGCTCTACGTCATTACACCTGTACCACATAGTTCTCTGGAAAAAGTGAACCTCTTGCTACAGGGTTATATCCAAATTCCTTCTTGTTTATTGCAGGCAAGAGACTGCTTTACATTCTTTTGCCTTCTTTTTAACATAATCTTATAGAAACTGAAGATAATATGTTAATGTTGAACCAAATTGCTTTCTTTTGTTATTTTCCAGCTTTTTTACTAGTTGTTAGAATGTGTCCTGTTAAATATTTCTATCTAGAAGTAAAGGGCTGCCTATGTGAGGGGCAAAGACTACCAACATGGTGGGATGTCCCTTGTGATATTATAGGAAATGGTTGCCCATGAGATGGAGCTGCCTCTAGGTAGTTGGCCTATCCTACGTGGTGGAGCTGCTTTAGTTTAGTGTTTTTTGCCAATAAGGTGCGAGTCGAGCGACTGTGAGTGTCACAAATCTGGGAGCAAATGTTGTCCCAAGTTTCTTCTGGTTTTGGCCAGCCAAGAAGCGGATGTTGGTTTGGGAGCAGGGGTTCCCAGTTTTTCTTATTCCTTCTTGGACTTTGGGTGGTCCAACATTGCTTCTCTCTTTCTTGTCTATGCCATGTTTGGTTGTTTAGGATTTGCTATGGTGTTGAGTTTTTCTCTTCCCTTCTTGGTGATACCTTCCTATTAAAATGGATTGCAGTTTCTCCTCTCCTCTTCTATCTGGCTGTTTGGTTGTCTTTAAAGTTCAGATGAAGGTTGTTGGGTTCTGTACATTGAAGGTTGTGATTTGAGGGGAATGCATGTTGCCTAAGTTCATTTGCCAGTTAGACTACGGTTCTTTATGTTATGTTTGTGGGGTTAATTACTTTCAAGAAGGTGGAGTGTTTGAAAATTTTTAAGATATATTTAGATTATCTAAAGAACATCTTACTGCTGATGAGCTACTAGTACATGACCTGTTAGCATAAATGAGTAATATTTTTTCAGTTTATTACCTGCCGTCTTTCTTTCTTTTCCTTCTCTAATCCTGAACATCAATGTTGTACTTGAAATGTGGATTTTTTGTTCTCGTCTTCCTTACCACTGCTGCTTTGGGACTAGCAAAGTAGAGCGTGCTAATTTTCTTTTTTTTATTATTACTATTTCTGTTTCACGATGTCATGATTAATTAATGCATGTTTCTTATATATAAAAAAATGACTTCTGTTCAGGTTCAGGGATGCATCTCACCTTACATGTCAGCGAATGCTTTGACTACAAACTAGTTATTCATGTTTTGGCAAAGAGGAGCATTATAGTAGGCATATTAGCAGGGTAGTAGCCAACCCCTTACAGTTATTATAGAAGCTTCATTTCCAATGGAAGAAGCTTATGTAATTTACACATCCCCGAGAGCATTTATTTTTCCTTTTGCCATTTATGAAAATCCAACAAAATTGTTGGGGAAAATGCATAGCATTGTCAATTATTTGGTATTGATATTGTATTAAACAAAGTTATTTATTTTTATACATTAAAGATCACTTCAATTTTGTGCATTTTATGAATATCTATAAGTACATGTAATATATAAAAAAATTAATTAAAAAATATTTAAAGAAAAATGATTTTATTGATAAAAAATAATGAAAATAAACAAATACAACTGTTTGCAACATTTTAATTGAAAAAAATGTTAAAAAATATATCTTCATCACTATAGATTGAAAATATATCTTTTTAATCTTATGTTAAAAGTTATCCTACTTTTGTTAGGAAGAAAACTCACAGGATTATATATCTTTAGAAATTTTTATTACAATATATATAGAAGTATTTTAAAAGTATGTGATTTTTAGAAAGTTATCAATTCCATGTCATAATTAGTCTAAAATAAAAAATTAAAGTAAAGTATAACTTTTAGAGAAAATCAGTTATAAATAAATAATGTAAAGTAATTTTATATTATCATTTAATTATAAATTATTGTGTGATAAATTTGTTAATTTTTATAATATTACCTTAAAAGTTATATTAACATAAATTTGTAATTAAATTACAATGTAAGATTATTTTATAAATAGATGATCATTATTAAACTTTAATTTTTAACCAAATTCAAAAGTTTACTAATTCAACAACGTCAAGATATATAATTTACTCTTAAAAAAAGTTTTTGAGAGAATAGCACTCCCGAGTCTCTTCGAAAGGCCAAGGGTGTGAAAATTTGTGACATGGTAAACGTATATGATACTTGTTGAAGAATAACAAAACTTAATAGAGCTTTTTTCAAAACTGGTGGAATAGCTGAAATATCTAGCTAACAAGTTACAACTACGGCCATTAGGTATTTTACGAAAAGTAACAGAAATTCCTAGTATTTTTATCATCTATTATACGGCTACCACTGAGGATAACAATATTTTTTTAGAGGACTCAGGTATCCTCTACCCAAATAAGTTTATTTAAACTATGCAAGATTATTATAGAAAATTTTTTCATTTCAAGTATTTAACAAAACTGTAATTTAAAACTTAAAATTAAAACTATTAATTAATATAAAAAGTGTAAGTAATGTTTATATGATTAATTTAATTAAAATATATCATATTTTATAGTTATTTAATTATAGATAATGTATAATAAGATTGATATTTGTAATAATTATTATATTATTATATTTAATGTGATTTCTGTTTAGTTGATAACGTAAATATTTTTTTTATATATAATATCAACAACAAAGTTTCAACTTATTTTCTTCAAACTATCTAAATTTCCGCGTAGGCTGACCCTAGTGGGTTAATTCTATAGTAATTCTCCCTTAAACAAAAGTAAATTTCTTTCTCCACCTAGGAAGGACGAAGTGTTAATATTACTCAGATAGAAACATCAGTGTTCCATATGAAAAATCTTGTCTTGGTAAAAGGTTGTATAGATAGGAAAAGCATGAGGTATCTGTTTTTGTAATGAGGAAACATAATTGGATGAGAGGCATGATAGAGCGTTATTTCAGGTAGTTGTCTGCCTAAGAGCCTCCATTGGTTTTTTTTTTTTTTTTTTTTTTCAACAACAACTGTTTCTTCTATTTATGGCTAATTGAGTTCCACCTTTCACATTCTCTTTTCCTTCCTTTGCAAACGTGCCACTGAGAGAGACACACGCTTAGAGAAAGATCTTGATCTCGTCCCCAAACAAGGTCATGATCTTCCTCCATCTTCCCACATTCTAAGTTCCTTTCTTTTTCTTTCTTATTCCACACCCACTTTTTTTTTTTTTTGTTTAATCTTCAACAGCACTAAAGATTACAGAAACTTGGGTATTATTTTTGCCCCAATCTGTCACATTCTGCATGCTGTTGTTGGGTTGTTAAAAAGGACAAAAGAAAGAATAAAAAAAAAAAAAAAAGGAAAGAAAACTACCAACATGGCTACTCGGTCATTTTCTAATTATATTGAGGAAGAAATGGGGAAATTCCCTCACTTTGTGATCTATGTGTTGCTAGAATGGGTGCTGATACTCATTCTCTTCCTTGATGGGTTTCTTGCATTTTTGGCCAACGAGTTTGCCAGGTTCTTTGAATTGCATATCCCTTGCTGGCTCTGCACCAGGTTTGATCATGTTATGGTTCACAGAAATCCTGATTTCTATTACAACGAGTCTGTGTGTGAGGCTCACAAGAAGGACATGTCATCTTTGGCGTTTTGTCACAACCACAAGAAGCTCTCTGACATAAGGAAGATGTGCGAGGGGTGTCTGCTTTCATTTGCCACCGAAAAGGAATCGGATTGTGACACCTACAAGTCCCTTGTGGGGATTCTGCACAAGGATTTGGAGTGCTTTGTTCAGGAAGGCCAACCAATTCAGTTGAGTTTGAAGGATGATGGCCTCGTGCAAGTTGACATGAGCAACAATCAAAGGTGTTCCTGTTGTGGAGAGCCTTTGAAAGTCAAGTCTTCTTCCAATGCAAAAGTCAAGCACTCTTCTTCCTTTATGCGAGCCCCAACTTCTTCACCACGAGTTTTTCCAACTTCTTCCCCACGAGCTTTTCCAACTTCTTCGCCACGAGCTTTTCCATTTTCAATGCCAAAAAGTGATGAACTTCGTGCTCTAGAATTGCCTCACATCAGGTACAAAGAACTCAAGTTCATGCGAGATCACAATTCGGAGCTTCATGACGATGAGTATGGCTTCAATGGCAATAGTCCCAATGTTAAATGTGAGTATATGCAAAACTATAATTTCTTTACTATGTTGGATGTGAGTATATGCAAAACTACAACTAGAATTTCCTCATACTATCTATATGCTAGCTTATGTAGTTTACACCACAAATTGTATCTTTTTAGTGATATTTTAGTTTCAATTGTGCTACATATGCTTTAATTGGAATCAAATAATGATCACATTGGCTAAATAAGCATTTATAGGAGGATGAAATAGGAAGAACAAATAAAATAAGTTTTTTCATAAGTTAAAATTAATTTATGCAGAAGTTAAAAAATCAGGTTCTGGGAAACTATAAGCTAATTTTAACTTATAAATAAACTTATTTCATTTTTCGTCCTATTTTTTCCTCATATTACTGCTTATGGAGTAGTATATCTGCATATGCCCTAGATATAATAACTTCAGCATCGGTGTCACTGTCAACAGAAATTTTATTATCATTATTTCATTAAATCCTAAACTTTTGATTAGTTTGTCCCTGTGGACACTGAGCTTATACTAGAATTACTCATAACTGAAAATGTATGATTATGGCATCTTATAATTATGGCATAAAATAATATTTTGTTCTATGCAGTAAGGGAAGACCACAAATCTACCTCTATGCCTCTATTGGCAGAAGCTGAGGATTTTAATGATGAGTCTAGCAAATTAACCCCAACTTTTACAAGGGGCAATAAGTTCTTTGGAATTCCACTCACTGATTCTGCAAACAACAGTCCCAGATGGACTTACAGGATAAACAGGAAATCACCACTGGAAAAGACAGAATTTGCCTCTGAGTCTAATGAAGTAACCACCCAAAATGATCTTGAAGATGCCATCTTGAACAATTTGCAGAGGGAAGTTCGTTTGGACCGCAAATCGCTCATGGCTTTGTACATGGAGCTGGATGAAGAAAGAAGTGCTTCAGCTATTGCTGCCAACAATGCGATGGCTATGATCACGCGGTTACAGGCCGAGAAGGCGGCAGTGCAAATGGAAGCTTTGCAGTATCAGAGAATGATGGAGGAGCAGGCTGAGTATGATGAAGAAGCCCTGCAAGCAACCAATGAAATGCTTGTCAAACGAGAGGAAGAGTTCAGAGCCTTAGAAGCTGAATTGGCGTTTTATAGAAAAGAATATGGATGCGTAGCAGTAAATGCTTTTAGTAGGGAAGATAACTCATCTCTTGGTGACAATAGCCCTTCATTCAGGCTTAGAGAAGGTGAAGATAATGGAAAAAAGGGCCTCAATTCTAATCAAGTTGTGTCATCTCAGGCAGAAAATGGAAAACACAATGAAACAATCAAAGATTTTAAAGCAGAGAAAACATATCTTCTTGGCCGGATGAAGAAAGTAGAAAGTAGAACAACCTTTTCAGAAAGTGGAATTTATTCCTTACGGTCTAGCTGTGACAGTATTAATAATTTAGACAATGAGACAGGTAACATAGTAGAAATGGCTTCATGAATAGCTATTCAATTTGGTCCTCCAAAGTTACATGCATTATCACATTAGTCCTTAAAAACATTTGGTCACTGAGTTTATTCTCTCAAGGATTTAAATCATCACCATATTAGTCTTACAAAGATTTTGTCATCAAATTTCTTTAAGTCTTCACTTTGGTCTTGTATAAAGAATATGATGACATTTTAGATACAAATTATTTTCATGACAATTTGTAGAAGACTAATTTTGTGAGATTGTGGATTGTTAAAGGACTAATTGGTCAATTTTTTTTTTTGAGAAAATAATGTGGTGAGTGGTGATACATGTAACTTTGGAGGACCAAATTGGGGATTTTCTCTAATTATTATGCTTATTACCATTCCTCACAATGCTTGTGTTGTAACAGGAAAAGGAAGAGAAGCCTCTCTACCAAAAGAACTGTTTTTCCTTGCTGATAGAGTCAAGGCTCTGGAAGCCAACAGTGGGTTCTTGGAGCTTGTTGCCAACAAAGATGAGAAAGATGGTGATGGAGCCAAAATTTTGACAGTGATATCACAGAATCTACAGAAGCTCAGTCACCTTGTTATGACCTCCTTTGAGGAAGAGAATGCTTGATGCCTATTTCTCTTTTATAGTAATTGGCATTTTAAGTGTACTGGAGCCAAATGATCATGCTTAGAATGAAGATAATTGAATTTCATGAGGCTTAGCCTAAAGAAAGCCAAAAAAGGTCTAGCTTGTGGTGAAGATTGTGAGTTATTTTGACACTAAGAGGGCAGCTCCAGTGTTGGAAGCATGGATGACTTTCTTCTGCCTCAAGAATGTCTCTGCAAAATATCTAATGCCTAGAGGTCAAAGACTTGAAAACTCAAAGCATGTCTTGTAATAGGATTTTAATATCCCCATTTCTAGGCTTGGCTAGCTTTACTAGGATCATTTGAGCAAACTTGTCTAGGGTTTGCTTGTTTATATGACTACTAATTGTCAACAGTACATTTTTTTTTTCTTAGTATGTACTTTCTCTCATGGAAGAAATGCAAATTATATATTCCATCAAAATAGTAACACATTCATAAATACTCAGCTTTATTAATCAAATTCAATTTCCCAGATAATTCAAGTCTTGCAGGAATCAGGATATAGAAAACCTTAACAAATTTCCCACATTCATACCTTATTTTTGTCAATTGCATCCGGGTAAAAAGGCTATGGTACTTCTTTCACAGTTTTGTATGCTTAATAGTTCAACATCAAAAACTTTCAACTGTTTTGAGCTGAAAAAGGTTGAAGGTGCTACCATCAGAACACAAAACATTAGGCATGCTACCCCGGAGTGATTAAAATCATGTTTCTCAATGAAGCTGAGTGCAGTTGCAAGAACTATAAATCAGAAAGTATTAGTAGGAATGAAGTTTTCTTATACTGAGAGACAGGAAACAAAAAAGGAGATTCAGTGCACCTAGTAACAGTTTCCAACAGATTTTTTTTTTTTTTTGTGAATTCAACAGGTTATATTGAATATGATAATAATAGTTCTGATTTATCACAAAAAGAGTAAGCTGGATCCAAGTAATGGAGTTCACTATTCTGCCAAAATTTCTTCTGCATTTACTGGTGTAGATGATCAAATTAGTCCCACTTAAAAATAAACAAATTCTTAAAAATGTCTTGTCAAAAGTTACATCACCGTAACATAATGTAAATTCGGGTTGTTTATGATGTATTTAAGAATTTGTTATTTATTATATATTTATTATTTAAAAAAATTATAAGATTATCTTTAAGTTATAATTTGAACATTTTAAACTATATTATAAGTTATATATGAAATGTGACGTTTAATATTAAATTAATTTGTGTATTTATAATTTATTTTAATATTTATAATCTTTTTAAAAAATTAAAAATTAGTCCAACCTAAATCAAAATAAATTGAATTAGATTTGATTTTAAAATCAAAATAATTAGATGATCAATGAATAAAACTAAAATGATTAGTTGAAATATTTTTTTCTAATTCAATACAATTTGCAAATAACGCTGATGTAAATGGTGTTAGTGATTAGAGTTTTAATTATAATTTTTTTAAAAGGTTATAAACTTAGGGATTTGAATAAAAATGAGATAAAATTATAAGAACATGCGTATTGATTTAATCTTTAGTAAATTATGGCAAGTACTTTTTTTTTCTTTCTGAAATAGAATATATCAAATAAATTGGTTCTAATGTCATTATTTGGACTGATGATTTAGTTCTTAAAAATTTAATTTGGTTTTTCACAGTTATCTTTCTTAAAAAAAATAATTATTTTTGAAACATAGATCAGCACTAAATATGTGTATTTTCTTTAATTAGGATATCAATCTTGATTCGCTACATTGTGGGAGATTAGTTCCATCTACATTGTGGGAGATTAGTTCCATCTACGAGATACAAGTTTTTTGATAAATTTTGAATAATAATTTAACTTACAACAAAAATTAAAATAAGAAATAATGAAGAAAATATTAAACATCAAGAATAATGTGATTTACACAATATTGATTATAATTTCACTTAAAATGATGGAGAGAACAATTATCACTCTCTTTGTGAATAAGAGAAAAATAACTTATAATTTCACTCTAAGAATCATAGAGAGAAATTAATTAAGAAAGATTTTATGAAATAAAATAACTAAAAATATAAGCCTTTTCGTATAGATTTCAAGAATGAGCTTTAATCACAAATTACTTGTTACTATAAAATTACTTTTAGATAAATCTAAGATTTCTTCTAATAGAAAGTTACAGACTAATTTATCAAAGTATTAAAATCATTTAAGAGTTTGATCTCTCCCTATAAATATTTTTCTACATACACCATACCCGAACATCAAATATCTGATCTGACCACTATCAAGTAATTTTCTATTATTTGTGAACTATAATATACAAATTATTTAACCACTATTATTTTGACCGTGTTTAATAGCACCTAACAATACTAGAAATTTGATATCCATTGATCAAAGATGTGTGTACATAACTTGAATTCGATTTTTTTAAAGTGAAAGACACATTAATATTTAGTAAAAATTATAACAATTTCATAAATTTATTATACATGTGAATTAAGAACTAGACTTAAATAACTAAAAATAGAGAATTAAAATGACACAAACTAAATTACAACACGAAACATACAATGAAGCCTTTAAAAGAGAACATTTTTATCTAATAAAAAACATAAAATTTGAAAATAAAAAATAAAAAATAAAAAAAATCTTAGCTCTAGCGAGTTTGAAAGGACGCCTGAAAACCAAAAGGAAGACGAGGGGGAAATGAATATAAATAAATATAATATTTTTTAATTTAAAGAAGAATAAAGGTGAAAAAAAAATGCGAACGCAGAGGATGATTGCTGAGTGTTGCACAAGAGCGTGTGGGCAATTGAGGATGAGCACTAACAGCCTCCATGACGATCTGGATGCCGTATTCAAACAGAAACGGTTACTCCGAACTCAGGTCAGGAAGACGCTCAAATCCATGGATCCCTCCCTCAGATCTCACCAAGGTATCTATTTATGTCTATGTCAATGTCACTCACTCATCAACATCAATCACTTAACCTATTCTTCTCTCTTTCAGATAACGCCGTTCAAGACTTAGTTCTGGGAGCTCCATGGTTCAAATCCAGTCGCAGCCTATGCGCGTACATAAGCTGCGCCGCTCTACGCGAAGTCGACACATATAAGCTCTTGTCACAAACTCTGCAACATAATAATGCTACTGGTGCGTCCTTCCTCGTCTTCGAAACAACTCATTTTCCGATACTCAAATTAGAATTGACCATGTGCAGGTGGAAAAAAAGTTTATGTGCCGCGCGTCGAGGATAAAAATAGTCACATGCGTATGCTCCACGTCTCGCGAATCGATGATCTTATTGCAAACTCGATGGACATCTTAGAACCTGTGCCAGTTGATGCTGAAGGAAACGCGCGTGAGGATGGTACTTTGCTTGTTGCTTTTGTTCTTTTCATTTACTATTTACTATCTGCTTCAACATTTTTTTAAAATAAAGATTGGATGCTTCATATATCATATCAGTAAATTCAATTTAAAATATAAATTGTCTGATCTTCATAGACCATTCGAATTCATGAACATGAATGCGTGATCCCGAGAGGAAGAGACAAAAGAGAGAAATATGAGAATGTGATGCAGAGAGATTGAGAGAATGTGTTGTTGTATGAATAACATAACACATAAAAGTTCTTTTTAATTGGTTGTGGTTACGATTTTGTTGCAAGTTTGATTTTGCAGAAAGTTGCAATCAAATGCAATTGATGTGACTGCAATTGTAGAGATTCCAAAGACCTTGCGTACAATTGGGAACTTAGAATTTAGTTTTCATAGGTATAGCCAACTTGTAAAAATAATTTGCTTAACTTTCTAATTTAAGTTTGAGTAAAAATACCACTATTATGAAGTCATACTCTGTAACAGCACGTGAGACTAATATTTCGGAACTTATGCTTTTTTATGTAAAATTTTGTCAAGTTTCTGGTTTTTCTCTGGGTCACCGTGAACAGTCTGTTGGTGACATATTGGTAGCAAGGTTTTAAATTGTGGTTTTAGTTGCGGTTTTGTCACAATCCTTGATGTTGTGAAAAATTGCAGATAAATGCATCCGATGCAGCTGCAATTACGGTAGCAATGCTGTTGCAGTAACTCCAAAAACCTTGACATTGCTACCAAAATTGCAGTCACAGATTGTTTTCTAAAATCTTGATAGGTAATTTGCATATTCTAATTGGGGTTTCTTCAGCTAAAAGATGAGTTCCTTCTTTTTTTTTTTAAAAAAAGAGAAAACAACAAAGTAAAGCTTCACAATGGCATAACTTTTACAAGGCTGCTTCCACGTGATCGGATAAAAGTTATGTGCAACTTCTCCCTATCTCGGCTACTTATGTGCATTTAATTTAATTTTTTTGATTCCTGTAGGGTTGACTTCCATTTAATGTTTTTTTTCTAATAATCCTGATTGGCCAATATCGACAACCATCTGAAAGATCTCTTTTGTACAGTTATGCAGGCGAATGATCCAGTTGATTTGTTCATTTTACCTGGTGAGCTTCTCATTTCTTGTTTAATTTTTTTTTTCTGTTTAATTGTTATCTCTTAGTTTGAAAGTAGCTAATAATTTTCTATTATTTTTCTTCCCAGGACTGGCATTCGACAGATCTGGAAAACGTTTAGGTCGTGGTGGAGGGTATGCTTTTATATTTATTTCTTCTGTGTATATAGTTGAAATCTTTTTATTTTTTTGAGTATCGAATACGGTTGAAATCTGTCTCGTGTTCTATATATTCTCAGTTGCACCGAAATTTGTCAGTTGAATTGATAATTCTAGCCTGTCTTATATTACCAACCATTGCCAAAACTGTGTTTGTTAGAATGGTGACTACTTCACAAACACTTATGCTTCACTTTTGACATTTCACTTATTATATCCTGATTTTTTTTCTATGATTATTATTATTGTTGTCACAAACGATATAAAATCATAGTCCAAGGTCTCTTACAGTTAATATTGCCCTCTACAGTTACTATGATACCTTCTTGAAGAATTACCAAGACCTTGCGAAGACACGGAATTGGAAGCAACCCTTACTTGGTATGCATTTCTTCCTTCTAGGATGCATAATTTTGGTTGAACCAAACCTACAAAAATGTTTCATGATCAAGAAATTTGTCTTTGGATCTGCAGTTGCACTGTCATATTCTGAACAAATACTGGATGAAGGAGTAATACCAATTACTTCATCTGATTTTCCAGTTGATGCTCTTGTATCTCCGGAAGGTGTGATTCCCATCAGTACAGCTGCCTTAAACAGGTATCGCTGAACAAACTCATTTACTTCTGGAATTTGTTAATGAGCGGTCTTAGGATCCTAGTTAAGGAATTATAATAAAAGGTAAAAGAGCAACCCAGTGCACAAATGGGATCTAGGGAAGGAGGTAGATGTATGAAGCCTTACCAGACATGCGAAAGAGGCTGTTTTCAAGAATTGAACTCTCCAAGTATCAAGGCAGCAACCTTACTGTTATACCAAGTCTCACCCTCTAATTTAAAAAAAAAAATATTAAATGAAAAAGTAGAAGCATTCAATATCTTATAAATCTCAAGAGTCTTTAATATTTTCTTCTCTAAGCCATCAGGAGGATTTGTTTATTAAATAATATTGTTAATTGAGAGTATTAAATGTTTCTTCAACAATTCCCTAAGAGCATTGGTTAACAACACCCTTCATTTTTGGCTATGTTGAATTCGGTCATTTTTAGTCATTTTAACCAAGTGAACAATTCCAGAATGGATAGCTGACACTGGACTTCAAAGCTGATCTTGAACACTTTCAACAGTGTATCTTCAATAAAATTTTGTGGTTCCTTGAGTGCATGGGCACCAAAGCATTTGGATCTGGGGTTTTGTGTAACAAGGGTAACCAATTCATCAAGTGACACTGGACTGTCTTGAATGATTGCGTCCATCCCTGATAGATTCGAAGTTTCAATACTCTTTCATCATTCATCTTCATTTCAGTATGCTTTCTATAATGTTTGAACTACGAAGTTTGAAGCTAACTTTCCCAGAGCACGTGTCTCAGCAAGAATGGCTATACTTTAATTTCTTGTATGGTTAATTTTAGTGTTTATTGGGCGAGCGAGATTTCCTAAATGTTATGTTTCGTGGTTTATAGCCTCAAATATATCTCGCTTGCACGAAAACCCATGATGAAAGGGAACAGGGAGTCAAATGTCATTTCAGAGCAAGGAGTGTGCAAAAATTTGGACCCTTAAATAATAGGTGTGATGTCTAATTTGTTGTGTGTGGAAATTGAACTTGATTGGAGTTGACTAACGACTCACTAGCAAAAACGAGGCGAGTATACCATACTCATACGCTGTTTATCTTGTATTATTATTTGGTTAAAATGTGAAGTTATACGGACTGTGGTGAAAACTTTTTCCATGCTATACCTATGGATAATTTTTTCTTAATATCTGTGGGAGCTAGGTATTCTAATTTACTCAACTCTTACTCACGACACAAGCTCAACTTATTGAGTCCAAATAGAATAAAAAAAGCCATGAGCTACATAACCTCATCTAGTTTCCAAGTTAAACCGCAATGGCTTTTGGGATGAGTAATGTGATTGCATGATCCTTCTACAGTTCTAGACATACCTACCAACACGAAAGAATCAAAGATTTTGGTTTAAATGAGTCCTGGTAAACCACTCCATACTTTTAAATTTGTAAGTTCTAGTAGTATGGTTACTAAAGACGTGAGATATAATTTATATATGTATGAATTGATAGTTGAAACAAATTATAAATAGCGCCATTTACATACTATTACGACCGTTTATGCTCCTCCAGTAAAAATCCCGTTCGGCATCACGTATTGACGTATCTCGGGAAAAAAATAGTAGGAGAGTCTAACCTATGTTTGGATAGAAAGAAAAAAAAACGAGGAAAATATTTATAAAATAAAAATTCTTATTTGATTGAAGAGAAAGAAGAGAGAAAATTAACTTAAAAAAAATTGTAGTTAAGGGCAGCAATATACAGTTTTTTTTTTTTATATCCATGAGATAAATTTATTCAAATTAAATATGATTACTATAGACCTTCAAATTTTATATTATAATATTTAACGCAGTTATAACTAAGACGCATTACTGGTTAAAATAGAATAATTTCACATAGATAATAAAATCAAGTGTTTCTTTGTGGCAAATTATTAATTTTACCATCTTCGTAGCAATTGAATTAGTAAAGAACTCGGCATGGCTGTTTGTAGGGTAAGTTAGAATAATCTTACGTTAGTTAATGATAAAATGAATTGTTTCATTGGGGGCCAATTATTAATATTTCCATCTTCGCAGCAATTGAATTAGTGAAGAACTCTGCATCCTAGCAGTAATTATTGCTGTTTCAGTTTTTCACTCGGGTCTATAATGCAATTCGTTTGCCATTACATTATTGTTTTTTAATTACTCTTTCCGTTCTTTTAATTGTAGATCTTTTGAAAAAAGAATTGTTCCTATTATCTGTCATTTTAAAAATTCAATACAATATTAATTAAAGAATTGTTCCTTTTGTCAATTCAGTACAATATTCATGGTTTTCAAACACAATAGCGTTCTCTGGAAAAAGAATTGTATCCGTTTTTATTTTTTTTTTCACAATGTCATGTAATTAAAGAGAGAAATGAAAAATAATAAATAAATGACAGAAATTAATCCTATATGAAAGATAAATCGCATTCTTGTTTCCTGCACTACAACTTTAAACGACAAATTGGACAAAAACAGAGATATTAATAAGTTCAACCATACCATATTGAGGGTCAGGTATCAGAGAGATATATGATTATTGAATGTTTTAATAATTATAATTATTATAAACAATATTGGGTTTGTACGTTATTGTTTATCAACAATGACAGCACAAGGTTCAGGCGTCCATTAGATTAACAGTTCATGGATTTCAAACACACTAGCGTTCTCTTAATCTGTTCCTGTTAATGACTCAAATTTTCAAACTCAATAATTTTCAAACTGTTATCATTCAAAATACACAAATGCATACCTGCAGGACTGCAATATATATCGTTATACAAATCAAATCATGAGGCAGGAATCCTGTCAGAGCAGGGATTAAAAATGAAAACCACACTAAGATTGTTTTCTAGTTGCTAATTGCTAATATAGTGAAGCACGTGCAATTTAGATGCACTTCCTATAAATGATATCATACTATAACAGTGAAAATACATAACTACAACACTCGGCAACAGTTGACTAGGTTGTTAATAAAGCACACTATGTAATCAACCAACTAATTTTTTGTTTTTTAATAGAAAACCAAACCTATCGACTGATCTGTCATTCCCAATGAGACTTCTCTGAATTATGTTGTTCTCTCAAAATCACCACCTATCTGCATATGCAGCCATCCAGGATGTGATCCCTGAGCATACCCCCTTGCTGCTTGTGTTCCAAATACCATTCCAGCAATGTCAAATGGCTGAGTACCAGCCTGAAACAATTTATCAACTGATCAAGACCATAATATTATGAGAACAGTTCTGCAGTAACTACATTCATTAGGAAAAATGTTTTAGGTCTAACTAATTTGGTAAAGATGCCGAGATATAAGAAAATATAGTTCCAATTGACAATATTCAACTTTGAGATAGGCACTGCAAGTCCTTTAAAACCGTAAGGTTCATTAGAATATTGCTTGAAACCCTTCCTGGGCATTGGGCAATAATACTAGGTTACTATTAACATCATTGCCAAGTCATTTTCCACTGAGAATTGTGTTTGTATAGTGTGTGTAATTTGGTTATATGGTAATAGTATCCTTAGGCTATCTTTTGCATCAACCAACACCCATCTTGGGCATTTTCAAGGGCACACGTCCCCCCCAATCCATTTGGTGTATTTAAGTGACTACTCCTTTTCAGCACTCTAGGTACCATTTCCAAGCTTTTAGACCTCCACAACTAAAATATGATTTTACTTTTATTTCTTGAAGTTCTCTGAGAATATTTTGACCATTTTCAATGTTATGAACCTTGATTTGGATGGTCTACACTCCTATTTTGGATTCATTATCTCATGACCTATCGATATTAAAATGCCAGACAGAACGAATATTATGGTAATAAAGCTTCAAGACATTACAACCATAATGGAAACAATTTGAAATGAAGCTACCAGGCTACAAGCCATCCTACCATAACTATGTGAGGTCAAACATCTCTAGTTCCCACTACTTTTAACTCGTGATCATGCTTGATACACTAATAACTACAGTTATGATTCATATGATCACAATGTACTTGTAGAGCTAATTTGGGATTTGCCAGAGAAAATTTCAGATAATTTAGCCTATCGTTGTGTGAGATAAATCTTGCCACATACATCATATTTGCAAGTTCCAATGCACTTTTGCACATTCCAATGCACTTCTACCCAAAGGAAAAAATTCATCCACACCAGTTTGGAGCCTCAAAATCTTAAACGCTTCTAGATGATATAGTTGAAAGCTTCAACCTTTTGTTCTCTCCATGAAGGATGACCTACAGAATGTTGTTCCATCTAAAATGGGTGTTACATCGGTGACAAGAACAGGGAAACTATATGCTAATTCAATCCTTCCCTTCTACTGATAAGCCTTCAGTTATTTTGAGGAAGATATGATGATACTCAAACTTGCTTGATAATCAAGCTGGTTTTGCCAATTTATGGATTGTTGTGCACCGAGTTCTAGATGCCAAGACTTGAATTTGAGAATAAATTGAACATCATTATTCTGTTTCCCTAGTTTGATCCATTCTTTTCCTGCTCCACACTGATTCTGCCTACCTCCCTTAATTCCTTTTTTTTCTTCTTCCTCCCTTCTTGTTCGATACCAACTTGACTTCAATTGAGCATTGTCAACTGATCAGTGAGAATGATGTCACAAATGGCTCCATAAACTTACAAATCACTTTGTCCTACTAGTTTTTGACTTTTTTCAAATAAAAGTAGTCCAGAAGAATAGTTAAGTTTACTATAAACAAATCATTTTAGTAACAATTGTACAGACAAAGCACTACGTAACTTTCTTCTGGATTAGTCCAAAAGGCTGACAGCAACCACAATTTCACATAACATTTAAAACTTAAGTATGTAAATGGAAATGAACTGAATATTATAAGTTAATGTGATCAACATCAAAGTTGACAGACTTACATCTTTTGAAGGAAAACCATCATTAGTCGGGTTCACGTTCACTCTTGAATTAACTGCTTCAAGCTTCATTGAAAGGAACTACAAAACTCAATTTGTTTGGTAAACAGAATTAGATATAGTGGGTTAAAAAGAAAACATCATTGAGTGGAAATACTAAACAGATAGAAAGATGAAGATATCCACCTCAACCTGACGCTGCAGCGACTGGATGTAATTGATTATCTCATCTAGAACAAGTGCTTTACCAATTACCTGAACATCAAAAATAAAAACAATGATAAAGGAAAAACAGAAGCAATAATCTTGCAAATGGTCTAACAGAATATTGTGTTTACCTTGTTACACCCTGGCACCAAATCCTGAAGAATTTTCATCCTGTCACTGATCTTTTCTCTTCTTGCCTGCAAAAGCAGGTATTTGTTAAGTGACATGCCCGTGAATAAATAGCAAATATAAAGAGGGGAGGGGGGAGTTTAAAAGTTTAAATACTTTTGATTTGTTTCTGGATCAAGAAAAAAGTGCCCTACAGCAAGCAAAACTTGTTGTAAGAGACAAGAAATAAAAAGAGAGAAGCGAGTTACTCTCTCTGCTAGACTGTGGCTATCAGTAGCTTGGCCCCTTCTTGCTCTGACATGAATATAGTCTTGCTTAGGTGCCTCACAAGAAGGTTTAGTGTTTTGTTCACCTGACTTGTTACCACCCACTGAACTTGCTTCTGCCTCAGCTTTCGAACCATCATTTTCAACGCTAGACCCTCCCAACTTCATCCGTTTATTGCTACCAGAATCATTCTGTTCAAATTTCAATACATCCCATCAGCAGTCAGCTTCACACTAAGAAAAAAACATAGGGAAGAGAAAAAACACAGATAATAATATAGTTTCTTTTATTTGGTCAAAGAGAAAAAAATAAAAAAAACGGAAAAAAGACTTTTTAGAAATAAAAATTCAAAATTTTCTTTTTTTCCAATTTCGTCTTGGAATCAAATTTCAGAATTTTCTATTTCTCATCGTTCTCTCTCCTTCAAAGCAAACGGGGAACAAAATTCACTAAACACAAAACATATTCAAAGTAACCCTACAGTTTAGAATTGCTCAAAACCTCACACACAGAGAAACAGTTGATAGAATTTCCAATTCCGACAATTGGAATGGAAACAGAAAGAGAGCATAAGTTAGGTATAAATTTAGGAAACCCTGAAAGCAATGAAGTGTAATAAGAAAAAAAAGGAATGAAAAGCAGGAGGAGAGTTATGTTAAGTTTGATTACATTAGATTGGTTGGCGGTGGTGGTGGTGGTGGAGGAGGAGAGGTGGGGGAAATGGGGCCAAATATCGGCGAGGGCGTAGGCGGGGGAGAATGTGGAGTCGGTGATGAGAGGAGGATCCATTGGTGATGAGTGGTGAGTGAAGGGAGTGAGTTGGAATTATTAAATTGTAATTAGGAGGGAGTGAGAGAGATATGGAGTTGGGTGGGGGATGAGAGTGACAGCAAGACAGAGAAACTCAGTCTCCATCCTCGGCTCATATTCCACTCAGATGCCGTACTCCCCACATCCCCTCTTCGCAACTACACACTTACTCTCTCAATTATCACAACCATATTCAACTTTCTTCTGCTTCTAAATTTTTATGTCTACAAAACACTTTTATCATTTCACTATCTTTTCACCTAAACTTTCAATTTCATCTTTAATGAAATAAAATTATATAATTAATTTTTAAGTATTAAAAGTTATGCTATATAGTCTCTTAAGTATTGAAAATTTCTTCAAATTAATTCGTAAATGTTAGTAAATTATATCAACATAAGGACTAGAGTAATGAATTTTCAGTATTTTAGAAATTGATATAATTTTATTACTTTTAAAGACTATTTAAAATAAAGGATAATATTTAAAGAATTAAATTAAAAGTTTACTTGTATATCAATGAATTGATCATTATTTTTTAACCAGTCCCAAGTTCACCCAATATATCATAATAACTTTTATTCATTGTTAAGGATAGAGTGTAATTACTATAAATATGTAAAAAGAATAAAAAATATGTTGTTTGAGTAACAATGGACTTCAATTTTTTAAGTAAGAAATTGAATTCTTTGCAGGTGAAAAAATATAGTTACTAAAGGTAGTGAGGGAAGGTTTTTAACAAAAAATTCGTGATTAATAAAGTTATTATAAGTTTCATATTGATTGTGACAATAAAAGACTAATTCATTCAACCACAAAATTGATCAGCTTTGAATGATTTAAATCCTTTAATGCATTCTCCTACTAATCACCTTAATTTTTTTATGAGAAATATTAAATATGTTTTATATTTTCAAGACATTGATGTATTTGTTAGATCACTCTAACCGTTTATAAGTTATTTTAACAAGTTTATAAATTAGTTTGAAATTTTTTTTGGTACATGAATTTATTTTAGTAGTTTTTAACTTATTTCTTTAAGTTATTAATTTCAACTAGCTTATGAAAATAAGCTAACTTATAAATTACTAACTTTTTTTATTTTTTTATTTTTTATCTTTACTATTTTTATTAAAAATATTTTCTTACCTTTATTAATTTAGAAATAAAATAACTAAATTTGTATTTATGTTATTTTATATGTTATCCGTTAGTTATTAGCTAATTTTATTAAACACTTTCAATTTAATAAGTTATTTTCTAAGATTTTAGTATATAATTTATAGTTTATAAGTTTATAAGTTTTAACTAGTTTTATCACACACGTAAATGTTTTTATTTTTTTATTTAATACTTTTTTTTTTGTTACATAAGGTAATAGAAGGATTTAGAAGAGAGTTAACAAGAGAATATAGCATTACTTTTACTTTTAAGGGGTGTTCGGCAAGGATTCTTTTAAATTTCCTTAAAATTTTAAGTTAAGAATGTTAAATTCCTACGTTTAATATGATAATTTTAAAATTTATTTTAAGGAATCTAATATTTACAAGAATTATTTTTTAATTATGTTTCTCACTAAAATAATTTCCATAAAAGCACGTGGAAATTCAAGATTTTCATGAAGAGGAAAAGCTTTTTATAATATAATAACAATTGTCTCTTGTTCTTAAAAATATCTTAGACATACTAAACATATTTATGATATTTATAGAAAATGTGAATGAAAAATAATTTTATAGTGTCATCCAATCACAAATCATTGTTAGGATGATTTTAATGTAATTATTAAAAAAATTTAATAAATTTATCATATATAGTAGTTTGTGATTAGTTAATTGTGTAAAATTATTTTATACAGTCAATGTATATTCTATTTTCTCTCCTCAAGAAATATAACTATAGAGGAACATGACTCCAATAAATGAAATAAGATTTTGTGTACTCTTCCTCTTTAAGAGTTTAACTTTATCTCATGTGGTGAATATTTTGAAAATCTTACTTCATATCTTAACATATATAACCAATAAATATTAAAGCAATAGGATATTACTTATGAGATAGATTAAAAAAAATTAAAGAATATTTTTTTTTGAAAAAAGAATAAGAGTATATCTTATTAATATTAAGAGTAATTTTGAGAAAAATATATAAATTTAAAATAATTTTATAATAAATTTAAGATAAATTTAATATTATTAACTAAATTAATTAATTTTTAAAATTTTATGAATTATTTAATTAGAACTTATAAAATGATGAAATAATTTACTAGCAGGAAGACACATTTTTGTGACTATCTATTTGCATTTTTTTTTGGTAAAATGAGAAGCACAAGAACAATTAATTTATAATATAGCATTACTTCAATAGAGAGATTAAAATTAGAGCGTGTACAGTTACAATATATCAACAGCAATTCAAAGATTAATTAGGGTAAAAAATATGTATACTAAAAGTTAGCGTCGTCTTTACATATCGTTATAGATATAGATTAAAAATAAACTCTAAAAATTATAATAAATTTGTATAAATATATGCTAAAATATGAATTTATAGAAATAAAAAATATGTACACTAAAAGTTAGCATCGTCTTTGCATATCGTTATAGATATAGATTCAAAATAAACACTAAAAATTATAATAAATTAGTATACATATATGGTAAAATATGAATTTATAGAAATAACTTTATAAATGAATAATTTTTAATTATTAGCTTAAAAATAATGACTAGCTAAAATGTTATTTAAAATCTCAACATTTTGTAATTAACTACTGCAACTATACTTTACAGACCTTAGTTTAGAGTAGTCAAATCCACGATTACAATATGCTATGCAAACTCTTTAAACTTAACCAATGCCAAATACCAACGTTGACTGGACTGGACGCTTTTCATAATCTACGGATCCCGAATAAGCATGTTTACTATTTTTAATTGCCTTTCGTAAATCTCATAAATGTGAACCATTTGACACGTTTTCTTCCCTACTCATGAATAAATTCATCGTGATTATTACATGCAAGATCTTGTTCAATTAGTTGAATACAGTTCGTGACTATAGTAAATTATTTGATATTATATTTAATTTTGACAAATAAAAAAATATTGTACTTATTTTCTTGTACTCTAAAATCAATTTCTTTTGTTGTTTTCGTAAAAGAAATGCTTTTGTTGTGATATATATTTTTAGAAAAAAATGCTTTTTTTCTTATATTTTCCATCAAACTTTATTTTAGTCTATGTATTTTTAAATTGATGAATTCAATTTTCCAACTTTTAAAAATGTGTTTTTTTTTTCAATTTGTGATTTTGTCACTCATATAAGGAAAAGAGACGAAAATACATTTTTTTAAAAAAATTGATAGACTAATTTTATCAATTTTAAAATACATAGATTAAAACTAAGTTTGATTGTAATTACAAGAACAAAAACTCATTTTTTTTATATCTAATATAAAATTTAAATGAAATTATATTTTGATCCTCCTTCTTGACTGACCTCTAACATAAGTATGTATAATAATATTTCTATACCACTAATATGTATTTTTGTTTATGTAATGGACGTATAATTTTTTTTTTCACATTTTGTTTTTCTTTTTATTCAACTTTTGCATATTTGTTTCCTACTCAAGTCTTTATTAAAGATATTGCTTGGAATCCTTATTGTAAAATGTAACTTACTTAATGTGGTAATAAAATGTATTTTTCATGTTAGAATGAATTTGACCTTTTAATGATTTGTTGAATTTTTCATGTTAGAATGAATTTGACCTTTTAATGATATGTTGAATTTGAGTTAACGTAATTTTATAGAATTAAATTTAAGTAAATATGAGTTTATAATAACGTGATTTTTGTTTGGATAATATATATTAGAAAATTGATTTTCACATAATATTATTTGAAAACTTGCAATCAAAATTGATTTGAAACGTATAATGTTAAAATGAATTTTACATATATGGAGTGGTGGCAAGTGGATCAAAAAGTTAAGATATATATAGAAAAAAATTTATGGACTCTTATTGAAGTGGATCTAAACGCTATTAAAATAACTTCAATCAAATTTGAATTTTATCTATCGAGATCAAGTTTTCAATGGGATGCCAAACATCATGGTCAATGAGAAAATCAAGTTTGACCACTAGTAGACTCAATTGAAGGCATTGGATGTGGAACCAAACACACTCCAAGTTTTGTGAATAAAACTTTCTTTTCCTTATTTTGAAAGAAACTTCTCTTTTTGTTTCAATTTTGTATCATTATGCTCTCATGGTTGAGGAGTTTCGATAAGTTTTTTTTTTTTCAATTTTCAATTCATTTCTTTTAGTTTCTATTTTGATCATTTGTGTTTTTGCCTTTGTTTTTCATGTTAGATGTCGTTACTATAATAGTGTAGTTACATTTCTTTCTTTCAATGTTTAAGGTGATCTTTAATGATGAATAATAGTTTTCTAGTTCTATATGGTTTTGATTGTTTAAATTATTGAAAGTTTTAAGTTCTACACATATAGGTCTCAAAGCTTAGCTTAATGTATTGCACCATGTGGTAGTTCTTATAGGTAGTAAACATAGGAAATAGTATTTCTTGTATGGATACACGCTCTCATTTCTACTTTGACATATCTAAAAGTTGCAATAAGCCAAAGGGTCTTTGATGTTTTATCTTAACTTATTGGTAGGCTAAACATCTAGCCACAAACTTAACTATCACTTTCTTCGTACCTAACTACTAAAACATTTTCTTAAGGTCTTGGTACATCTTGGTAGCACTAGGAAGCACTAAAAATTTGCTCCTATGAGTCTCTCCTAAGATTTGACTCCCCATACCATCATCCTTGGGAACATACAATTGCGGCCCCACCATTAGACTCAGAGAAACCAAGGTGGTTCTTCTACGCTTGGAAGTCTAAGTTTAAACCTTGCACCTCTCTATTTTATCTTTTCAAGTCACAAGAAACTTCAATCCTCTTTAGGCTCACACTATGATCAAATAGGATCACACCTAAACTAAGGTCTCTAAACTCTTCAATCAACTGTATCTTATGCATTGTAAAAAAAAAAAAAGACGTGTAGAAATTTCCTACTAAAGGCAATTGCCACTACATTGACATTTCCAATATGGTTCTTTATTTCGAAGTCATAGTCATTAAGGAACTTCATTCACCTCTTTTGTCTCTTATTGAGCTTCTTTCAATCAAAAAGGCATTTTTAAGCTTTTATAATCACTAAATACTTCAAACTTGACACCCATATACATTATGTCTCGATAATTTAAGGTCAAAGACTATGGCAACTAACTCTAGATCGTGGGTAGGGTAATTCTCCTCATGGGATTTCAATTGACTAGAGGCATATGCTATCACTCTCTTTCTTACATTAACACATATCCTAGTCCTTTACCTGATGCATCACTATATACCTCAAAGTTTCGCAAAGGGTCAAGAAGGACTAACATTGGGGCAGAACTCAATCTTACCTTAAGCTCCTAAAAGCTTTTCTCACAACTTTCATCCTACACAAAGGGTTTCCTTTTCCTAATCAACCTAATCAAGGGTAAAACTAACTAGGAAAACCCCTTTATCAATTTTCAATAATAACTAGTTAGGCCTTGGTTATTCCCAACCCAACATAACTTTTACCTTATTGGTATCTATAGCTACTCATTCCTAAGAAATGACATGTCTTAAAAATTTTACCTTTTTTAACCAAAAATCACACTTTTCGGTTTAGCAGAAAGCTTCTTCTCGTTAAAGGTATGTAGAAGAATCCCAAGGTGCTCTTTGTGCTCTTCTAAGGTATGAGAGTACATAAGGATGTCATCTATAAAGATTACCACAAACTTATCTAGAAAAGATTGGAAAATCCTATTCATGTAGGTCATGAATATAGTAGGGATATTGGTTAATCCTAAGGGCATAACCAAATACTCATAGTGCCCATAGTGATCCTAATAGTTGTCTTTGGGATGTCCTCTGACTTAATTCCAATCTAGTGGTTTCTTGACCTAAGATCTATGTTAGGGAAAATTGTGACCCCTCTAATTTGATCCAACAAGTCATGTATTCTTAACTATCACCTGGTTAAGTTATTGGTAGTTCACACAAAGTCTCATATACCATCCTTCTTCTTTACCAAAAGAACATGTGAACCTTGAGGGGAGACACTAGTTGCTTTTATTAAATTTCTTTGTTATACCTTGCAATTTTTATTTCATTCTTGAATCAATCTTTTATTATTGTTCCTTAACTCGTGTATGACTACAAACTATAGGACCATTAGGTGTTCCTTGAAGAACACTATTAACTAGGTTAGTAGTTGTTATGGCTTGTTCCCTTATAACATCTACCATCATCTACATAGCTTCCTAATTCTAGTTGCATTGCTCTCCTTTGCTTCTATATGGTTTTCTGATCATATCTTCTACTTAAATTGCACAAAATATTGAGTTGACTAGGCCCCACGCAAGGGTTCAATTTGTTGAAACATATTTTATATGCATCTAAAATAACTTAATTGTTTTGATAATAACAAATATTATGATTAAAGAGTGATGACTACTAATTTGTTTAAGTACTTATTTTTTAGGAGTACAACAAAGTCATCACATTATGGAAGTATGAATTGCGTCCATATAAAAAGAACTTGTTTTTTTACAAGTTTATTAATCTGTGTCCAAACAATTTCATTGTCCATAGAAGACTCTATCCAATAACAGAACTTTGTCCAATAAAGAACTTAGTTTCTTAAGCGTAAAGTTTTTTTTGTTTTTTGTACTTATCATATCTTGTAACTCGTTATTTAAACCTATACACTCTCGCTTCAACGTATCTCTACTCTAGTTTCGTATAACGTTCATATTTTATATACATGTTATGCTATGCTATGCTTTGTTTTTTAGAGTAGCAAAATGTTTTCTTTTAAGCTCTAAAGAAACAAGTCAACCTTGATACAAGAGAGTTCTGATCAACCCTTTACGGTTAAGGAAATAAATAGAATAAACATATCTTATCAAACAAAGGTTGCATGGTTAAGGTGCAAAAACTCACAAATCCTCTCAGTGCTCTTTGGATGACAATCTTAGAAAAGTTTTTTATAATCTTTTTTAATGAAAAGATTTGTTTTATTTGCTTTGCTAAGCAAAGTTAAAATTTTGCTTGAAACTGCTACATGCTCACCTAGTGAGTTTTCTTTTGTAAAAACCTTTTTGTTTTGTGATTGCATGAAAAAGTTAAGTGTTAAAGAATACTTGATGTTGCTTATAAAATCAGGTGGATTACAAGTGTTGTATAACTTGAAGAGGTTTTGAGAATACTTAGTTTGTATTAGTTTGATTTAGTGAAAAAATTCTTCGTGTTGAAGAGACTAGATAGCTCTTGTAATAGAGTGAATCAAGATAAAATTCTTGTGTTGTTTTCTCTCTTCCCTTCTCTTTGTTTTTATCATGCACATCTTTGGACGGTCCGTTTGGACAACACTTGAAAAATTATATATACCCTTGCATTTTTTAAAAGCTTTAAAAAAAATCACATACACACAATTCAACTCCCTTCTTGTGGGTTTCCTGTTTCTTCACAATTTTAAATGAGCTATAACTAAGGGTCTTCATTTTGATAGTAAAACTATAAAAGAATAATAAGTGTTTTTCTCCTGTCACTCCAAGCCTTGATTAATCTAAAATATTTAACTTAAACTAATAAGACAAAAATCTCAGTTAGTGCCATAAGGACATTATGACATCATATAAATCACATCTAAAATGTATATGAATATTCAGCAATTATCATGACATTAAGGCATATGAACATTTATATCTTTCATAAGGCATAAACAATTTAAGCATAAATCATGGAACATAAGGCCCCATTAGACATTTCACATTAATAACTAATTATATATTTTTCTTTCTTTTTTGTTCTATTGACATATTTGAGTTCAAAATCTCAAGAGGCATCCCTTTTGCTTTTACCATACACCTTTCCCTAAAGAAGACCAATGAGGGCTCTTTGAGAATTGAAGGATGATATCACTCTTTAAAGACTAAAGGGGACAAACATTCTTCCCTTGTCATAGAGGATGTTACATTTTAAACATAGTTCCTTTTAAACATTTTAACATTGGTAATCTTTTGGGGACCAAAGAGGTTACTATCCTTTTCTTTCCAAAGACAACTCCTAAACAATCAATTAAAGCAAATCACATTCGTATAAGGAATCATATAGCAATTACATCACCTACATCAATTCATGATAAGTTACATTTCACTTTTAGGGATATCAACACATATGTACTCTGTGAAGCACGACCATGAATTAAATTTGAGATGCTAACTCCGAAATGTAGCACAACCTGCCTTCATTAAGCACGGTTGTGCACCATATAAGCATACATGTGCTCCGAAGCATAAGAAGAACTCAAAATGGAGATTTGAAATCCAAGCACAACCATGCTCATTGTAGTATAATTATGTTGAATTGCCTACATATTACAGTAGTGCAAATCATAATAATGGGGGCTTCATGCGGCCTCTTATCATATAACTAAATGAATAGAAAGTGCATATGTACCAAATAGACTTGAGATTATGCAAGTAATCGAGCTATCATCGACACACACCTAATACATTGGTACCAAAGAATGGATTTCGAGGCAAGGATCACGACATGACCTTGTGAATACACTTAAAAGACCATTAATATAGAATAAGCATATATATTGAAGGAAGGAGAACCAAGGTAGGTAGATTACATACAAGAAAATAAGTATAAAGAAAGATTCTTAACTTGAGTGTTGGGGTGTGATTGTAGGTACCCTTCATCTCCAACTTTGACTCGAAAGAGGAGGAAAATGGTAGATATGAGTGAATAGTGGAGTGGTGAAGATCCGACATAATTGGAGGCATTTGCCAAACCAAGAAGGAGTAGGATACCAAGGACAATGAGTTCATGAAAGAATATTTTTTTGCACCATCTATGGGAATGGTTAGAATAAGAAACCAAATCAAAGAAGAAAGGGGAGAATAAGGTGAGGCCGGACCATCAATATGCAAGCACAAACAATTGTAGGAGTATCTAGGGAAACACATCCGATAATGTTGGCCCTTCAACAAGAAATAACAGCCTTTGAAAAAAGAAATGTTGAGGAATTGGAAGCATTGAGAAGGGAAAAAGATGAAATCAAGAATCTTTCTCTATAGTCGTTTTCTTGTATGTAATCTACCTACCTCGGTTACCTTCCTTCGATATATATGCTCATTCCATCTTAATGGTTCTTTAAGTTGTATTCCGTAAGTCGTGCAATGATCCTTGCCCCAAAATCCCTTCTTTGATACCCGTGTGTTCTATGTGTGTTAGTGATGTCTCGGTTACTAGCATAATCTCGGATGTATCCAGTACAACATCTAACAAATATAATATGATTCCTATTACGAATTTATACCTTAATCCCTCAACTAGGCATAAAGATTAATAAATAATAAACCTGCTTTTTAAACCCCATGGCATATTAGAAAAACCTTTTAAACTCTAATATGGCATAATCATACAAGTTATAACATATAAGATAGGCAAGACCAATTATTACAAGAAAGGAGATACATGCAAGGGGTTACACTCACTCAAGAGTGATTGATCGATTGCTAAGATATTACCAAGATCTCCATTCTTCCCCTTTCCTCTTCTCCCTTCTCTTTTCCTTCTTTCTCTTTCTTTCTTCTCTCCTTAGACAAGTGTAACAAGTGGATACAAGTGTTAGATAAGGTTAATAAACCCTTAACCCTTTGTTAGACCCTAGTATCTCATTATACTAAAAGCCATCTCCTCTTTACCTAAGTACATTAGCTGATTCATTAATTAAATCTTTCTTTATAAGTTGTTAGCATTTCACAATAAATAAATAAAAATTTCACAGTAAAAAAATACAATACTGTACACCTTTTAGACAACATACAATGATCAAATAGTATTTTATGTCTTTCTCTCCAAAAAGATGTACCTACTAGAAACCAAATTTGCATTTAATGAAAATCATAATAAGAAGTATTTTATCTCTCAATGGATGTATTTCTCAAAGTCTATAAAAAAGAAGACATCAATGTTGAAGAAGGAGCAGAAGTGTGAATCAACTTAACCAACATTATTGTTTTCTAAAAATCTCTCATTTTCATTTAACCCTTTGTAAAAGAGATTGCTAGTGTACTACATTTTTATATCTTCATCTAAGTGAGTTATCTTGTAACCTATGTTTGTGCAAGAAAGTCTGAAGAGACTTACTAATAAAAAACATTTTGTGTATATAAAGTAACTTGAGTGTGAAATGTTATTGATATATGTAGACTAAAAAGAGGTAGTAAGAATACTTGTATAAATATTGGTGTAATGAGAAATCCTTTTAATGAATAAATTAGACATAACTTTTATGTTTAAGAGTGAATTAGGATAAATTTATTGTGCCATTCTTCCTTAATTTTTCTCTCCTAAAAGTTTTATTTATATTTGATAAAATAGCTTTTTAGTATTTATATATACTAAATGTCTTTTGAAAAAGTTTTCAAAGTTATAATAAATTCAATTCTCTCGTTCTCGTATTTATTTCGTTTATTTCAATTTTAATTCTCTATCGTTACTAAACAACCGTCACATATTAACAAAAAAAAAGTCACAAATTTTTTGAAAATATTTGACAAAAATTAAATTAAATTGAAACTAAAAAATAAAAAAAATAGAGAATCAAATTAAAAAATAGAATCATTAGAAGTGGTCTAGTATTGAAGAATTTATATAATATGCACAAAGTTTTACGTTTAAAAGCTTATTGTCATCTTTGCATTTACTTACTTTACTAAAAGCTAAAAAATAAAATTGAAAGATCATAAAGTACTCAGTTATCCCATCTTTATTAAAACGTTTAAATTCTAGTGTAATAAAAATATACATATACTCCTTTTAAACATCTTATTTATTTTAATTTATGCTCTCATGAATTGCAGTTGCTGAATATAAACGAAAAAATAAAACATGGCACGCACTGGCTAGAGCTTACAAACATTCTTCTCCAAATCCACCCAAGATATATGTTTCATTCATATGATCACGATCAATTAGTTATCAATCTTTTTCATTTGTTTTATGAGTATAAAACTATATATAACACACTCATAATTATAAGAAAGTAGCACGGTTCATCAAACAAATGGTAAAAGTAGTATGACCTACACTACAGGTACGGTAACATTGTGACAAACATTTGTTCCTAAAATAGTTACCCATCTTAAGATCCCTTGTCTATGTGTGTGCATCGTTTTTAGTTTGATGCGTCAAAAGTTACGGAAGCACAATAAATGTGTTGTTGGCAATGATAAAGACTACCCTTCTAATTGTCAAAAAGCATTGGCTAGTTCACATATAGTTGAAGAGGATAATTAGTTTCTAGTCAGAGTAGCGTACACACGTACACCATTACCAACTAACCCTCAATTACCAAAGTTTTCACTCGCAAAACCAACAATCGCCATTGCCTAACTTGTTTAGTCAGAAAGTGATAATCAGCCAAGAAAACTAACTAAACTCGAGAAAGTTTCTGTTTGTAATGCCCAAATACGGATTACTAGTTAGTTTCACGTGATGCAATTGCAACTTAATTTTTACTAATATTTAATATATGTAGACAAACAAGGCAGTGGACAAAATGGTGTGTCAGTGATGGGATCATGATGAGAGGGCCGAGTGTGAGTTTCCTTAATTCTTCTGGATAGTTCTTCAATCATAATTAGGTTTTTCATAAACGTGCTTAAAATCAAGTCGAATTTAGAATTATGCGTTTCCATCGCATTGTCCGGATCACAACTTTTCCAGCTCATTCTAGCATCACATGCCTTGACATTCGTATTTCGTATGCCTTCTAAAAGGAAAATTTTCACGTAACGTCAAAGTTTGGTATGCAAATTTTCATTGAAACAAAGGCATTACTTAATATCGGTGTAACACTTTAGTATTCTTATCTTTAATAACTTATTCATCGGATAATATTATTTTAAAATTTACCATTAGATTGGATATTATTATCATATAAGTTAAATATAAAATTTAGGTCAATTTAAAGTTATTTAATATATTATTGATCGTAGAACTCTAAATCTGTCCGCCCAATTCAAAAGAGTCCATATTTGACCCAACAAGATAAGGAAGCCTAAACTGGAAGCTACTCATGAAAAGAAGACGCGGACTCGACCCAACAAAAGAGAATGAGCCACATCAATACATGGCCCAAAATGACTCGAACTCAGACAAGTCACCAGAGGCGGCCTAGTTAACTATACGTGGCTTAAAAGGGATCTAATAGCTACAACTCAGTACTGACGGAGCCGGCCAGGTCAGCAAAATTAACCACCTTAGCAAAAGGCACACCACCTCACAGGATCCAAGGGGCCGTGAGCCGTCTGATCCTTCAAAAGGGAGGGGAGCCCTCGATGAAGCCACATCAAGGGGACAAGGACCCCACCAACTCTAATAGGGTGAAGATCCTCGCCAATCATAGTAATGGAATGTGCCAGGTTAGCCACTACCCGAAGAACATGTCGCGATTCTAGGAAGGAGGTGCCATGACTAGGCGTAGGACCCAACGAATACCAACCTGGGGATTGCCAGGGCTAACAACTTGAATCAGAAGGTCAGGATAGCTCTATGTGGCAAGATCTGACAAGTTCCCTTGTCACCCTCCAAACGTTATAAAAGGCCCCATTGCGAAGACGACAGGGCCAGAATTTTGAAAGCGAAAGTTGTGGGTAAGAATTGAAAGAAGGTCGAAGTGCTGCAAAATTGTGTGGTGCGAACCCAGAAGCTGAGTGCTAGCTGAACCACTGAGGAAATTTCTTACTGAGTTGCAGAGCTCAAGTAGAGAAGTAAGCGCATTACTTGTACCCTTGGAGACCAGGCGAGTATTCCTCTAACATCGAATAAATAATCATGCTGCATAGAGCACACTTTCGCATTAGCTATCTAAAGTAACACACTAGATGGTAGACATGTAGTCCGCCTTGGTTTGAAACTGAGTTGGTCTCGGTTCCTCCCTCTACCATTCTACAATACATCTTATCCGACCCCGAGTCGGTATTTGCATTCGGTGCGAAGTCGGTCTCGGTCCCGACTTAGCGTGCATACTTAATCAAACACTTAGTCTACCCATTATTCAAAGTCAGGATGCCTAATGGATAGTCCAGACTTGACCCAAAAGTCATTCGAGTTGAATGCCTAATGGATAGTTTAGTCTCCCCTTTAATCCCCACGGATGCCTAATGGAAAGTCCACTTGCATAGGTCATTCGAGTATGGATGCATAATGGAAAGTCTGTCTCTGTATTCACCCCATGCATCAAGAACTATGTGAACTTTGATTCCTCTAAGCTAGGAGAGGTACGTGGGAGTAAGAGGCACACTCTTGTCAATTTATGCATCCAAAACATCCCAAACCCTGTATACTCATCCCCTAAGCCATTCTTTGAAAAGGTAGCAAAAGTAAAGGTTATTTTAGTTCATGCAATTCATAGGGTAACTACCAGATGGTAGACGGGTGGAATGACACATCATTCCCACGCGTAACCGATTCCTTACTCGGACTCCGCGTTCGCAAACTTGTCTTATTCACTCCCGATTTTTGACATACCTTTGAAACGTCAATGACAACTCCTATCAGATCAGGTTTGGTCAGTCCTCCCGGATTGGCCGAGCCGACACCAACTCAGTAAAGCTGGTACCATTTCAGAGATGGATTCGGCTTCTAGTTTCAAACCAGTTTTTTCCACACAAAATTTTATTTTCTAAATCACCCGTGGCGCAATTTAGGTTGCGTCAGAAATATATGTAATTGTTGAGGAATGAATTCATTCCTCTAAAAGTTCAAAATCATGCAATCAAAACATCCAACCCATTCTATGCTCGTATAAATATAATCATTGTACAAGATATGTTCCTTTTCACACTTATACTTTATATTGAAATCATTGTTACTTAAACATTCTAGTATCTTGTAGGTATCTCTATCATTACTCATACAATTCAAAATTATAAAAATGGGATAAAAATATTCCACTCCACTACCAAATCATCTATCTATATATTTATATTTATTTTCCATATCAGTGAGAAGAATATTTATGAAGAGAGGACGAGAAGAATAAATATGGACTATATAACCATACATATAAAGTTAAAATTAAATGTTATTTAATACTAACACGATCACCTAAAAAATAATGAATATCTACTTATTTTTTAGAAAGAGATCTTAATAAGTTACATTTTGAATATACTTTAAGAATATATATATATATATAAACCCTAAAAGGAGAATTCAACTTAAATAAGTGTGCGCTACACTTGTTCTTACACTTTCAACAACTTGGTATAAAATGTGATTTTATTAATTCAAATATTAAATTATAATTATATATTATTTAAATTATTTGCATCAAATTTTGTAAAAATTAAACAACAATAAAAATTATCAAATTGATTGTTCATATTTTTATAATTTTATATTATGTTAATTTTGATATGAATGAAGTATAAAATAATTTTAAAATAATATAAAAATTATAAATATAATTTATATGAAAGAAAGTTTTAATTCAAAAAGTGTGTTATGAAATAAAATTAAAGTTATTGAAATGCACAAAAGTGTGTAACTCATTGAAATGCACAAAATTGAGTGTAACTCATTAGTACAAGTTGTTATCTATCTATCAATATACATACATACATGCATTCAAAAGTGTGTATGTGACTCTCTTGAGAACACTTATTTGCACGAGAATAGGAGAAAAAATAATAACGATCATTAGATCAAAATAAAAAACAATAAACCATTGACATTAAAACTAAATCGATTCCTTTGACAACATTTGCTTATGTGATAACAAATAATAACAAACATAAACCATTATATCAAAATAAAAAATAATAAATCATTAAAATTAAAACTTAATTATAAACATCATCATCAATTTTATGCCTCCATAACTATGACCTCCATTATCATTATTGTTATCACTATTATCGCTACTATTGTAGACCTGTTATCATTGTTTCATCATTATTGTTATCACCATCACCTCCACCACTACTACCTTAATCTTTAATATGTTTTATAAAAACTTTGAATTGGATAGATTAATTTTATATTCTACCAAAATTTAATAAATGATATTACCATCATTTTTAAATATAATATTATTACAACTAATTTATACCTATTAAAAATGATGATTAACTTAGTAACATTAAGTTTGTTAATCATTTCTATTATTTTTTCAAAATTATCATTAAAATTATTGGCATCATCATCTCATTATCTTTACTTAATTATTTTCCACCTAATTAATTAAAGTATGTTAGTCATTTTTTCTGACTCTCACAATTTATCTTATTAATTTATAGTTTGGTCAAATAATTACTAATACAATAAACCATTTGAAAATAGTCTTATAAAAATAGATAAATAAATATATTTTTAAAAAGATCTTACATACTAGGATGGAGGTAATATAAGACTATATTTGACAAAAAATAGCTAAAAGCTAAAAAACTAATCGATAGCTGAAAGTTGAAAAATTAACTGGTAGCTGAAAGTTGATAACTTCTACTGAAAAATCGTTAAAGCTAACTTATCGAATTAATTTTTTTTAATAAAATTATAAGTTGAAGTTGTCGATAAATATAAAATAATAGAGATAAAAATAATTGATATTTTTATATAGTTTAAATTTTATTTTATGTTAATTAGTGTAATAATTAAAATATTTTAAAGTATCTGCACACAAAAATATACTATATCAAAAAAAATGTGAAGTATAATATTAAAAATATTAGAATAAATAATGTAATATTTAAAATAAATCATGTGATATAAAAAATATTCAAAAGACATAAAAATAAAATAATCAATATCAATATCTTAAAGTATAATATTGAAATAATAAAAATAGTATTATAATAATTAAAATAAATAGTATATATAAAAATATCTGAAAAATAATAATAAAATAAAATAAAATAAACCTATTATTTATCATTATCAAAATATTATATAATAAAAAGGTAAAAATAATAAAAGTATTTCATATGTAAAAAAAGGATAAAAATAATAAAGTCATGCTTTATGAGTGAAAGAAGAAAAGAAAAATACATTGCCTTATATAGAAAAGGATAAAAATATTTAATAAATATTTAAAAATAAAAAAATAAAAATAAAAATTATAAACTGACATTTTAAAAAATTCTATACTTAAAAATGAAAATATTATAAACTTCTTAAAAAAAACTTATTTACTACACACCGATAATAAAGTCAAATAAACTTTTAAGTTAATAAAAAAAAAGCTAAAAATTAGCTTAAAAATATAAAAGTTTCACGTTTAGCTATCTTTTCTGTATAGAAGTGTCAAACAAAGCTGACATACTTTTTGTATATTATCATTTAAATTCTTATGACTATTATCTATTATCTACTATTTATTTATATATTTTTATTTTTTAAATACTTCTTAAACTTTATATATTTTTATTATTACTCATTACATTTATTTTTTCATTTCCTATCTTTTTATTTTCCCCCCAAAATATATATTTCAAAAAATGTAAAAGATATGTTTCTAAAATTTATTTGGAATTGAATTTTATTTTAGCAATCAATCATCGATAATTATATTTATTTATTTGTATAATAGAAGTAAATTCAAATTAAAATGATTCAAAAGATTAATAATTTAATAAAAATTTATCTTATATTAAAATAAATACTTTTCAAAGAAGTATTACATTTAATAGTAAAATAGTAAAAAGTATATGAAACGTAATAAATGTTTTATAAACAAAAATAACATGAGATTTCCTTGATATAAAATTTAGTTTAAATACAATACTTAACCTCGTGATAGTGGGTTAAGGAGTTTCCACTATAACCCCAATTGTATTATTCGATTGTTTGGATGTTGCTGAGTGTTGAGTTGAGTTATATATTATTGATAATATATAACTATATTATTGTTGAGTGCTGAGTGTTAACTATATTATTGATAATTCATGAGTGTTGAGTTATAATGAAATTATACTATATGTATATGTGTTGATATAGAATCATTGCATTGAGAATTATAAGATATAAATTGAGAAATGAGTTAATAAGGATGAGTGTTGTTACCTAAGTCTAAAGATGACGAGAATGAGTTCGGGCAGGACTTGTCAAGTGAATGACCTAGTCCAAAGGGGTAATAATGGTATTCACTAATTGTTGTGGGTCATTGATGAAATATTTAGGTATAAATGGGTGAGAATGATTCTTATCAACCCAATTTGCAAAAAGTAAAATGATAAATAATATGTTACATCTTCATTATTTAATAAAAACAAATGTGTAAGGAAGTGGATACGAATCTGAATTGATAAGATCACTAGACCTCTTAGGGGCTACTTGTTAGTTAACCTTTAATGGTCGTGTCTAATCCCATGTGCAGGACAATATGTTCAAGCTGAGTAGATCTTAATATGTCACTAGAGGATATCATACTAGAGTGGAATAGGTCAATAAGGGGTTGAGTTGTGTTACTAATAGCTCACTCTTCAACAATAGATTGGTATCACATGCATACGAAGTAGAGACAAGGTTGTATCATTGTCATTCATATGCATTTAAGTGAATGTCTTTGTGTAATTTTTATGTTTGTGCTTTTATCTGCGACATGGTATCGTGTGGGTGCTACTAACATTGTACTCGCATCACAAGATAATTGAGATGTGTTTCTTACTCCCTTTTGTTGCTATATGTTTTCTTGGGCTGAATGTCAATTGTAAGTAGAATTAAGCAGGAACTTGAACATTGAGTTACTATTGCCTTTATTGTTTTATTTTTTAAGTAGTTTTGTATAGGAAACTTTGGTTTGATAGGTTGTGACATTAGGACTTGATCTTTGTTTTGGTTTTTGAAGATATAGCCTTCATAGTGTCATTGCTTTGAATTTGATTTGGTTTTTTGCATTATTTTGAACTTCTTATCTTTTGAAATAAATGAAAAAATAATTGAGACTTTAATTCGTGGATTTTGTTTTACTAAGGATACATGTTAAAGGGGTAAAGGATGTCTCACTGTCCAAAGATGTATTCAGCGTCTAAAGCGAGACTTGCTGTCCAAAGGACATATTCAGTGTCTATAGTGAGACTCAACGTCCAAAGACATAGTCATTGTCCATAAAGAGAATCAACGTCCAAGAGCTACTCAAACGTCCATATAAGAGCTTAATTCCCATAGACGAGTTCATCATTGTGGAACCCTAATACTATTCGGCCTGGAGAAATAACTCGACGAAAAAGAGAATCCTGGGAGTAGGCATGTCTGACTTGGCAACCCAGGCAACACGAAGCCGAGACAGGGAAAACAGGGTTGGGCCCAATCCTGGCAAAAAAGAAGGACTCGTAGGCCGCGTGATTGGATTGGTACCAACAGTCTCGCATGTCCCTATCAGATCAAGCCTGGAAGTCCAGCCTAGCACTAAAGACTAGCCACCCCAGCAGAAAGCTACCCCAGCAGAAAGCTACCCCACCATGCTCAAAGCATTCAGACCATGAATCATCGCAATAAAGCCACTTTAGATGATCGGCAAACTATCATTCATTTTATAAACAGTGTGCATTACACTTCATATGGCCAGCGAGCCATTATTTATCATAAAAACAGTGTGCAAAACGGTTCGTAGGGTGGCCTATAGCCAAACCTCGAATCTAGGCATTCGAACATAGCGCATTTCATGCATTCGGATCAACCTGCATGTGTCCGAGTCATCCTAGCTCGCTCACACACACACACAGAGGACACCCAAGGGATAGTCTGCCTTCAGATCCTAGATCACTGGATCGAATTCCCAGGGATTCAGATCCTATCGCGTCGGGGATGCCCAAGTGAAAGTCCCCCTCGTCAATGGAAATACACAATTGTTTTCTTAAGAAAAGACGCCCAATGGAAAGTCTAATCCTGCATGCACTCACAAAACTACGTTAACTTTGATCCCTCCCGTCTAGGAGGGGTACGTAGGAGTGAGAGGCACACTTTCGTCAAGTTCAAAATCATCCATATTTCATCTCATATATTCCTAACCCGGTCAAGCTATAGGCAGTAAAGGTTATGCTAACATATGTAAGTCGCAGGGTAACTACCAGGTGGTAGACGGATTGGATGGCTCACCACTCTTATGCGTAACCGATCCCTTTCCCAGATCTTTGATTCACTCGCTTGCCTTATCCTCCGTAGATTCCAATATACCATTAAACATTGGTGGCGACTCCAGTCCGAGTTAGTATTGGTTTAGTCAATCCCCCTCGGATTGATTGAATCGGTACCGACTCGATGCCGGGTCAGCGAGCGAGTCTGATCTCGGCACACCTCCTTCAACACACGCAAATACAAAAAAATAAAAAGGGTAAATAAAAACCGAAGCCCTCCCCCGACACGAACCAGGTCGCGTCAATCATCCATAAGCAAACTCGGTATCCATAGAGAAACTTATCATCCAAAGAAGAGATATCAAAAAACGAAATGACTATATTGTGCCATTTATGAAGTATCTCTCAAAAAATGTAAAATATTGTTTCTCTTACTTATCTTATCTCATGAATTCTTTCTTTCGTATAAAGAGTTGATTATCTTGATTCAATGTCCAAATTTCTACCTAATATACTATTTGAGAATGTGATAAGCTTTCAGATTGACAAAGAATAACAACAAATATTTTAAATTCCAAGTCAAGTCTGATAAAAGGAAGCTCAGATCTTCACTATCTTCAAAAGGAACTAATAGAAGCTTCCTTACTTATTAAACAATAGACAACATGTACAATTTAGAGAAAAACAACTTTTTTCTTGATACAATATTTCTCTATCTTTAGAAAAACAGGAGCCTCTATAGAAGTACTACAAAAAGCAACGAAGCATTATGCAAATCCAACCACTCCTCATGCAAAATGCAATGTTCAAATTTTTACGTTCTATAAAAAGGAATCTATCAAGTTCGAAGTAGAACATGAAGAGAAACCACAATCCATACTATCAACAAAGATAAACATTCTTACGCTTTGGACAACTATCTTGTAAAGCTTTCTTTGCAAAGCAAAGAAAAGTCTGTGCTTTGTATTGTAAATGCTCACTATATGAGTTACTTATCTTGTAAAAACTCTCGTGTTAGTGTGATATCCTGAAGAGGCTAAGTGTCAAAGAATACTTGAGTTTCTTGTAATTAGGTTGATTATAAGAGGTAGAGAATACTTGTTTGTAAGTCAGGTAGACTTTGTGAAAATCCTTCATTTTAAAAGGATTGGACGTAGCTTTGTTGGAAGAGTGAACTAGTATAAATCATATGTGCTATCTCTCTCTTTCCCTATCCTTTTATGTTTTGCACCTCTTTGGACAGTCCCTTTGGACGACATGTTTAATCTTCTTTGTTAATCTTGTGTTTTTGTGAAAAGCTTTAGAAAAATTACACACACACAATTCAATCCTGTTATTATGTGTTATCTTTTCCTTCAATTGGTATTAGAACTCATCTTCTAAGGGTTGACCATCTAACAGTGCAAGGGAAAAAGGATCCAGGTAGTAATGGAAAACGAAGGACACATAATAAACATACCTCCTTTATTTAAATGCCAAAATTGTGACTATTGGAAACAAAGAATGATGACATTCTTTGATCATGTCACATAAACATGTGGGACGTTGTAGAAAAAAGACAATTACATCCCCACTAAAAAAGGTGGAGCAAAAATTCCTAGATCTCCATGGAATGAAAAACAAAAAACAAGATACCTTCTTAACTATAAAGGTAGAAACTTTCTTATGTGTGCATTAACAAAATTAGAATATGAGAAAGTTTGTAGTTGTAATTTGTCTAAAGAAATGTGAGACACACTTTTTTTAGCTTACAAAGGTACATCTCAGGTAAAAGAATATTTGCAAATAGCTTACCAGGAACTTCTTTCAAATTCATCAACTGTTTCTCTTGGATACAAAGAACTAAAGAAATTTTTTTCAAAACTATCCAAAGAAGAACAAACCAGTAACTTATCTAAAGTCAACATTTCGAAAGTAAATGAACTTCAAAAAGAAGTGATTGACCTTAGACAAAGTCTAGCTAAATTTGTCAATGACACTAAAAATTTAAACAAATTACTAAAATATATTAGAAGTCTACATGACAAATTAGGCCTAGGTTTTGAAAAAGATAAGGAATTAAAAGAAAAACCAAATATTCATTGCTTAAATCATAGAAAGTTTGGACGCAGATTCTATGACTACATAGTGCATCCAAAAGGATCGTCCAAATCTTCAAGGACTAACCCAAAAGGACCTAAGAAAATTTGGGTACCTAAATCAATGATAATTTATGTTGCAAATGTGTTTAACAGCAAGAAGAAAACTCCTATCATGGTACTTGGACAATAGGTTCTCATGAAACATGATTGGTGAAGAGTCTATGTTCCAAGACCTCCATCCAGAGAAAGTAGGTTGGGTTACATCCGAAGGTAATTGAAGAGGTAAAATTGTTGGTGTTGGTAGAATTGGTAAGCATCCATTCTTGTCTGTTGATAGTGTTTTATTTGTTAAAGGTTTAAAATAAAATATACTGATAAGTCAATTGTGTGACAGTAGGTATGATGTTTCCTTTAACAAGGGATAATGCATAGTTAAGGACTACAAATGTTCTATAATATTTTCTACTAAGAGATAGAACAATTTATATAAGATTAATGTGACAGACTTGACAAATCAAAATGTAACATGCTTGGTGCCTATAAATGATGATCATTGGACGTGACACAAGAAATTTGGTCATGCAAGCTTAAAACTTATATCCAAGCTGAAAAAACATAACCTCGTGAGAGGTTTACCAAGCCTTGTATACATAGTTGACCTGTTATGTGATGCTCGTCAAAAGGGGGAACAAGTCAGAGGTTCTTTTGAGTACAAAAGTGTTGTTTCTACCTCTAGACCCCTGGAATTGTTACATATTGATCTGTTTGGGTCTACCAAAACTACCTCAGTAGGTGAAAAACATTATTGATTGATAGTTGTAGATGACTATTCTAGATGGACATGAGTTATATTCCTTGCTCACAAGGATGAATCTTTTAAGGTCTTCTCTATATTCTGTAGTGTTCAATATGAAAAAGGTATTAATATTTCCTTTATCTGAAGTGATCATGGGGGAGGATTTGAAAATGAAAACTTTCAACAGTTTTGTGAAGAACAAAGAATTCTTTATAATTTTTCTTGTCCTAGAACACCTTAACAAAATTGTGTCGTTGAATGGAAAAATAGATCTATTCAAGAAATAAGTAGAATATTGTTGAATGATTTTAACTCTCCTAAATACTTACAAACAGAAGCTATTAATACAACTTGTTATTTACAAAATATAATATATATAAGACCAATTTTGAAAAAGACTCTTTATGAATTGTGGAAGGGTAGACAACCTAACATTTCATATTTTCACCCATTTGGGTGTGAATGTTTTATTCTTAATACTAAGGACAACTTAGGAAAGTTTGATCCAAAATCAGATAAGGGAACATTCTTGGGAAACTCAATAGCATCAAAAGCTTATAAAGTATATAACTCTAGAACTTTGAAAGTTGAGGAGTCCATCCATGTATAATTTAATGACTACAAGCTTGATAAAGAATTATCATAGCTAAATGACTCTCTTGCTAATTTAAATATAGGTGATTTGAAGTTACTGTCCAAAGAACACGATTTGGATGACGAACTGAAAGTGGATGAAGTTGAGATTTCATCAAGGAACTGGCAAATGAAATTCTATCATCTTGAGCAACAAATCATTAGAAACATTGAAGATCGAGTCAAAACTTATTCAACATTCAAAGACAAAGCTCAAGTAGCTTTCCCCTTTGAAGTCAAACTAAAGAACATAGAGGAAACTCTTTTGGACAATAGATAGATAAAGGTCATGCAAGAAGAGCTTGATCAATTCTAGAAGAATGACGTATGGAAGTTGGTCCCTCCTCTAGAAGACAAATCCACCATTGGCACAAAATGGATATTCATAAATAAATTGGACTAAAATAGTAAGGTTGTGCGAAATAAGACCAGGTTAGTAATACAAGGCTATTCTCGAGAAGAGAGAATATACTTCATTGAAACTTTTGCTTCTGTAGCTAGGTTAGAAGCCATACACATTTTATTATCCTTTGCATCTCATCATAATATGAGATTACATCAAATATATGTAAAATGTGCTTTTCTGAATGGCATAATAAATGAAGAAGTTTTTGTGAAACAACCACCTGGTTTTGAGAATGATGTTTTTCTCAAATCATGTTTTTAAACTAAAAAAGGTTCTCTATGGACTCAAGCAAATGAAAAACTGAGTTCATTTCTTATGACAAATGATTTTTAAAGAGGAAAAGTAGACACCACTTTGTTTTGTAAAAATTATGATTTACATTTTATAATTGTGCAAATTTATATAAATGACATAATTTTTTGCGTTATTGATGACTTTGTGTGGAGAATTTTTTGAGTTAATGCAGCAAGAGTTTGAGAATGATGGGAGAATTAAAATTCTTTCTTAGATTGCAAATTAAGCAAGCAAAAGATGCAATGTATATCCATCAGTTCAAATATATCAAGGAGTTACTCAATAAATTCAATTTTGAGGATTGCAAAACAATGTCAACTCCAATGCACCCAACATCCATCTTGGGCCTGGATGAGATAGATAAAAAGGTATAATGTTTACTGTATGTTTGTGTCTATTTTTAGACCATATATAATGTTTAGTGTATGTTTAGGACATATAAAAAGGTATAATGTATAATGCACCTAACATCCATCATATAGAGGTATGATTGACTCTCTACTCTATTTAACTACTTCTAGGTCAGATATAATGTTTAGTGTATGTTTGTGTGCTCAATTCCAAGCTGATACAAAGGAATCACATCTTACACCAGTTAAGCGTATTTCATATATTTAAAAGGTACCACTAATCTTGGTTTGTACTATAAGAGATCTTAATAGTACATGCTTAAAGGCTATAAAGATGTTGACTTTGCTGGAGGTAGAATAGAAAGAAAAAACACTAGTGGAGGATGCCACTTCATTAGACCTAATCTAGTATCTTAGTCCAGTAAGAGACAAGGTACTATAACACTTTCCACAACAAAAGTAGAATATATCTCAATAGCTCAATGTTGCTCACAACTTCTATGGATCAAGTACCAATTGGAGGACTATGACATATTTTAGAATAACATCCCATTTCTTTGTGATAGTACTGTTATAATTAATTTATCTAAGAATCTCATTTTGTACTCTCATGCTAAGCATATAGAAATGAAACATTATTTTATTAGAGATTATGTTTAGAAAGGGATTTTAGATATAAAATTCATCAGTACTGAAAATCATTTGGTTGATATCTTTACAAAACCTCTTCCTAAAGATAAGCTCATCCATATAAGGAATCTTCTTGGTATGACTTTTATTCAGGAATTAAGTTTAAAATCATATGGCTTAGGCGTCCATAGCATGAACGTCCATACTATGTTCATTCATTGCATACTTATATCTTTCTCTTTTACGAGTTGAGTTAATGCGCTTTGTTTACCCATCATATGTTTTTGACAATTGTAAATCCAAAATGACAATATCATTTTACAATCAAATGCTTTTTTTTTATCGTTATAGTTTTAAAAAAGGTTTCTAAAAATGCTTTATTTATAAAGTCTTTTCGTCTTCCCCCTTCTGCAGAATTTCAAATCTCTTGCACTCTATCTTTGTTAAACCTTCTCTCTCACACCTGAAACCCTAACCTCAAACTACCATGGCTCGAAGTGTTGACCCTTGCAATCTTGACCTCTTATGAACCTTTGTGGAAGACAAAACCTCCAATCCTGATGATATGGTAGTCTACATAGAGTATTTCTTCAATATCTCTACCCTTGCAGATATGGGGATTGACCTCATGGCAGAGCTAACCTTTAGTGGGATCTTAGGATTCTTCAACTTTGATCAAGTTGTACGCCTAATGCTGATTAGGGAATTTTGGAATAACTGCATATATGACAAAGCGGCCTTCCATGGTAAGGTGCTAGGAATGGATGTCAAGATTGACATTCCCACAATAACTAAAACAACTTGATGCGAAAGGGAAGGAAAGGTATATAAGGATAGATGGGAGCATGCCTATGGTGGCATGTCCACTATTGAAGATGCTCTTTTAAGAGTTAATTTTGAAGGGCCCTGTGCCCTAAACAAGATGCATGACAATGCTCGTATCTTTCAGTAGATGCTCAATAAGGGCATCCTTCATAAGGCAGGCTTCAAGGACCATCTCTCCAACATCCACCTATTTTCCCTATTCCATATGGTGACTAGGCAGAAGTTCAATCTCCCAAGTCTGCTCTTTGCCCACTTTCAGATGGACCTCGAGGGAAAAGGAGTCAAGAAGAATCATATGATGCACTCAACCTTTATCACCAAAATCTTCTCAAACCAGAAGGTACTAAAGGCCTTCCACGCTTTGCCCATTATTGAACAAGTCAGATATGGTTATTCCTTCCGGCAACAAAGGTTTGGAAGAAGCAACATCATGCCCATGAAGTTGGATACCGTCAAGCCAATCCCCCTTTTGAACATCAAGCCCACCAAAGCTGAATTGGCAGTAGCAGTAACAAAAGCATCCAAAAAGCTCGCGTCCAAATGTGCAGTTACCTCTTCTAAAGCCTCTACCAAGAAGAGGAAGTTGGTTTTTCCCTCTTCAGAGAGTGATGAAGAGGTCACAATAGAAACTAGACCACCTGCTATGGTGGAAGAATATGAAGAAGCAGATAAGGAGGAAGTTCCCTTAGTCACAAGGACTAAGAAGGAAAGCACCCTATGGGGAGCCATGATCCTTTGAAAATATTCCCAAAGGTAAACACTTAAAATCCTTACCCTAACCTCCCAAACTTGCATCCCCTATTCCAATATCTTTTGTCTCTCATCCCTCCAAGATCCCTACTCTTGAACCTATCCCTTTTTTAGCCCTATCTTCAGAACCTACACTAGAAAACAAAACACCTTCTAAAGACACAAATACTTCACTTCTTCACCCTAATCCCCCTTCACCATTTCAACCCACTATCCAAACCCTTTTGGATGACCCTACATAAACCATCATCCAAATACCTTTGCATGAACCAATTGTCCATAAGCCTATGGATTTCCCTGATCCTACCACCATCCTCAGAAAGGAATGACCAGTCCTTTTCCTTCAAAACCCGAGCCTGAAACTTACCCACCTAGACCAGTTTACACACTACCTACCTATACCTATGAACCAGTTCCTCCACCCTTATACCCTCACTTAGCCACTTATTCACCACATGAACCCACTCCATTTCCCCCTAGCCAAATAACAAACAACCTTGGCCCTCTTTGCACCCATCTACCTCTTAACCATACCCACTGAAAAACCTTCCCAAATTCAATCCGTGTTAGCCCTACTCGGGTTCTCCCTCATCAAATTCTAGTAAAGGAAGAAGGAGAGGAGTTGGGTAGAAGCAAGATCCCTAGATTGACCAAATGCAAATCCTCCCACAAGATTTGAGGTTTTCTCCTTTGGACGCATTGACGCTTGGATTTTATGCCAACCTTGAAGACCACTTGATGGTAAAGCTCATTGAAGGAAGCTCGGGCCTTAGAGTTCAACTTTTCACTCCACTATCCTTGGTCATCAAGCCAACAACTCAAGTCCTAATTCAACCAGATAGGATCTGCCCAAGGCTACCAACAAGAACAAGAACAAGAACAACGAGATATGTGTCCATAGACTTGTTGCCCCCATGCCCTGCATCTCTAAGTCGTCCATACAAAGCTGCTCACTTGAGACTCGTTTACTTTTGCTTGAAAGGATGGTTCGAAACACTTTGGATGAGGATGATGCATGCCAACTATGGAGACAAAACCTCTTAATCCATAGTCATCAAGCTTTAGGGAGCAACTTAAATCTCCACAAGAAGATGGCCACCCCAACAACTTCAATCGACTTTTCTAATATTTTAAAGGAGCTAAAGACCTATGATAACTATTGTCAATGCAATCTCAAATAAAACTAGATATTACTATGATTTTGTAATATAGGGTCAACCTAGGTCGAATCTCTCAAGGACACGTGTATTCATGATGCCTAGCATGGGAATAAGAAGATTATACAGAAAACGGAAATGCAAAATGCAGACTTGAACAGTATATAGAAATGTAAAGATAGGGGGTTTTGGTTTCTACTCAAAACCACAAAGTAAATGCAAGACATAAAGTAAACTAACTACCGAAAGTAATAATGAACAAACAACAAATATTTAGTATATCAATCCAAAGTTTAGCAAGCAATCAGTTCCAGTTCTTAGTAATGGATGTGATTCCAAACCAACCTAAGTTCTTAAGACGATTGCCTAACATTCGTCCATTGTCGACTGAGGGCTTATGCAATTGCAGCCTCAAGTTAGTAGGGATTACGCACGTGGTTAATTTTAGGTTCTCAATTGATTACCTAACAAGTTATTCGATCGGTTCCAATCGGCCCCTAACTTAACGTGATCTACTCTTATGCATGCATGATCATGACACACGCAAGAAGCAAAGAAACAAAACAAGAATCACATACGAAAAGATAGAGAAATGCAAACCAATTCATTGCAGAAAACATTATGTTGATACATGGACTCGGATATATGGAACCATGGACTCAGCCTCCCATAACGATCGCCATGGAAGAGATTGCAGTGTTCAACCGAAGATGGTTAGAGATCAGAGGGGTTAGTCCACCAGAGTGTGCTAGCTAAACTGGTCAATCTCCTCTAGCAACCGGCCGCTACTCAAACTCTAAACCTACATCCACTCGATCAACTGGACGCCATATTGAAGTACCATGAATCACCGATCAATGGAAGCGAGAGTGTATGTACAAATTGCACAGAGGAATAGAGATGGAGGTGGACTTGTGTGTGTGTGTGTAACCAATAAACGGGCTACACATCTCCTTATATACACGTTTGTCTTAACTAACTACTAATAGTTAACATAAATAACATACTACTAACAGACTAACGATTTCCCTAATTAACCACGTGCCAAATTTGCTGGAGCGAAGTCAGTTTTGCTGCCAGGATGAATCCGGATAGATGGGGTGACTCGGCATCTAGGGATGGAGTCGGCTACTAGAGTCGGAGTCGGCTACTAGAGTCGGAGTCGGCATGGAGAGGATCTCGTCTAGTTAGGACGACTTTGATCTTGGCTAGGATGGTCTGGGACTCCAATTTCGACCTACACAATGAGTTAATCTTTTAGTTAGCTAAAATTCTAAAATTAGAATAGATTTGTATTTTTCCTGTTTTTAGCCCAATAATCTGAATCTCAACTAATATGCGATTTTTAGCTACAAAATAAAGTAAACTATACCCATCTTAATACCTTGTTAGGTGTCTAAAATATGAATTATCAACCTACCACTTTGATGATTTGTTAATAGTGCCTATCAAAGACTCATCAATGGATGACTTCAAACAGTTTGGCCCAGCAAACCCTTAAATTCCAATCTTTATCCCTCCTTCAACCTTAGATATCTTAACCTAAAATCACCTCACCAGACCCTTTTCTAAGCCTATCTTCACCCTCTTGAACCTCCTACCCCACTACACAAACAACCACCCTCTACCTCAACACCTAAGCCTGAAACTAATGATTCTTAAGCAATCACCTTATATACAACACCACCACTACCACCCTAACTTGACCTCGCTAAACAAGTGTTTTTAGCAACAAAGTCCTACATTGATAAAATATTTGATCAATTAGAGTACAAAATCCTATATATACTTTCCCGGATCCTCAACCAACAATAACCACCACCTCCTCCAAACCCTTAAAAAAATTTCATGTTTTTTTTTTGGACTATGATGGTTGTTCTTTCAATCCTTTTTGTTGATAACAAAAAATGGGCAAAATTTTGTAAAGGAGAAAGACATGCATTTTTTAATAGATAAGAGCCTTTTTTTATCATATGATGTTTCACTTATCTTTACTGCTTTATATACACTATAATCATTTTATTTGAATGCTTTAATATATCTGTCATATGCTCTAATATATTATGATAAATCATTTATGCATGCTCTGATATTTTTGCTCTGATCTATGTATTAAACCCTTATGCTCTGATGCACTTAAGGGAGCTAAAATAAAATAGAAGTTATATACCTTAGGGGGAGCTAGTAAAATAAATCATGCAATTAATATGTTATATTTTGAAAACATCTTTCTCTTTTGCATAATTTTGGCATCATAAAAAAGGGAGAGATAGTTGGAACATAAGTCTATGCATCCAAAAAGACCCAAGTGAACAAATATTATAGAAATAGATAATAAATTATGATCAAATAGTGTTCTCTAGATGTCAAAAGAACTACAGGTTATTGGACTTAAGGATTGGAACGCATCCATTTAAGGAAAACTGATATACTGCATCCATAAGAAAGCTCATTGTCCATAGACACACTCATCGTCTATAGAGAAGCCCACCGTCCAAAGGGCATATCTAGCATCCATAGATAAGCTCACCATTGAAAGATGCATTCAGCATCCATAGCAAGACTCACCATCCAAAGGATGTATTCAATGTCCATAGTGAGACTTGACATCCAAAGATATAGCCATCATCTATAAAGAGACTCGATGTCCAAGAGGTACTCAAACATCCATATAAGAGCTTAATGTCTATAGACGAGTTCATCGTCCATAAGCGAACTCGGTGTCCATAGAGAAACTTGTCCAAAGAAGAGATGTCCAAAAGTGAAATGACTACACTCTTCTATTTATGAAATATCTCTATAAAAGCATGAAGTATTGTTTATTTTACTTATCTTATCTCATGAATTCTTTCTTTCTTATAAAAAGCTCGTTATCTTGATTCAATGCTCAAATTTCTACCTAATATACTGTTTGAGAATATGTTGAACTTTTAGATTGATGAAGGATAACAACAAATATTTTAAATTCCAAGTCAAGTCTAATAAAAGGAATTCTAGATCCTAACTCTCTTTAGAAGAAACCAATAGAAGCTTCCATACTTATCAAATAGTAGACAACACATAAAACTAAAAAAAACAATCTTTTCTTGACACAATCTTTCTCTGTCTTCAGAAAAAAAAAGGAGCATCTACAAAAGCACTGCAAGAAGCACTCACATAGCATTTAATGCAAATCCAACCACTCCTCATGCAAAATAAAACGTTCAAATTTTCATGTGCTATATAAAAGAATCTATATATCAAGCTTGAAAGTAGAACATGAAGAGAAGTCACAACGCATACTATCAACAAAGATAAACACTCTTACGCTTTGGATGATAGTCTTGTAAAGCTTTCTTTGCAAAGGAAAGAAAAGTTTGAACTCTGTATTGTAAAGACTTACTGTGTTAGTTACTTATCTTGTAAAAACTCTCATGTTAGTGTGACAGCTTGAAGAGACTAAGTGTCAAAGAATACTTGGGCTTCTTGTAATCAGGTTGATTACAAGGGTTGTAGTACCTGGAGGGATAGAGAATATTTGTTTGTAAGTCAGATAGACTTAATGAAAATCCTTCGTGTTGAAGGGACTAAACGTAGCTTTGTTGGAAGAGTGAACCAATATAAGTCCTGTGTGTTATCTCTCCCTTACCCTATCGTTTTGTATTCTACACCTCTTTGGATGGTCCCTTTAGATGAAATGTTTAATCTCCTTTGTTAATCTTGTGTTTTTGTGAAAAACTTAAAAAAATCACATACAAAATTCAACCCTCCTTCTTGTATATTATTTTTTCCTTTAAAACTTAGCTAAAACTATTCCCGGTAAACAATGCTTCGTAAGAATTTTTTATAATAGTATAAAAAAATGGAAAGCTAACTTTTCCATTTTTAAATTTATGATTCATCTACCAAACGCCTCCATAGATTAATGGACACTACATACACACTCTTAAAAATAAATATTAAATATTTTATTTTAAATATTTTCTTTTTGCATAAAAAATATTTTTATTTTCTTAACTTATTCACTTTATGTATAATAAAAGTTTTTAATAGATTTTGTATATTACAGAAGTGAAAATACTTGAAATTTATTTAAAATAAAAGTTTAAAGACTATGTTATAATTTTGTATTAAAATATAATTTAAAATATTTATTTCAAAATAATTGGTAATTATACTATTTTTTAATTGTGTTCTAATCTAATCATCAATATATTCTTATGCTTTATCCTAACATCACTTTATATCTATTTATACTTTACCTTAAAACACTTTATATCTATTTATTATTAAAGTATTTTTTTATTATAAATATATTTTTATGTTTGATTATTGTTATACAATATTATTTTTAATTATCGATAAATTCCAACTAAAAACACTTTCAGAAGAATGACAACTAAAAACGTTTACGTTGAAGATATATGATTCTAATTTATATATACAGTGAGAGGATTTGTATAACAATTCATATCTTCTCTATTATATATATTTAAATATGTACAATTTAATATATTTTATATTTTAATTTTATTTTATTATACTACGCAAGGACAATATATTAATTTTAGTTAAAAAGCTCATACAATAACAAATAGCAGCATGGCACGCACGTATTGGTTGTATAATGCACAATTGGTCATTATTCCTATGTGAACGGAGATTCAATCAATGAATGGAAAGAGGTTGTGAAGTATGTAAAGAATAAAAGCTATGTCCTTGATAGGTAGTGATATTGGTGTCCACAAAGCATTGAGCATGATCGAGCTTCAAAACTAGCAGATTGAGTTACAAGGATAAGGTTGTCAAACGTCAATCTTGGTCCGTGTTTGTGGCCCTGCCAGAAACAATAAAGCTTGTTTTTATAGGACAAGTTCTTCGAAGATAAGCTTGCCATATGAAGATAGGTCTTTGTGTCGTGCCAACTGCCCTGTTAGATGTCTCACGAACCAAGTTAAAAGAAAGTTGCCTCATTTTTTTCTCTTCCATTTCTGATATAGATAATGATGTTTTTTTTTTTACTATAGTAATAGTTAGACTTGAATCTGCTAGTAAGAGTTGGTACGAATTATTCAAATTCATTTATTACTAGGCTGGTTTTACAGAGTTAGGATGTATGTTTTTTAGTTATAAGAGAAAGTGAACTTACAAAAAAAATTAGGGTGTTTTGAATTTTATTTTTTAAAACTGTTTTTCAGTTTATTTTAAGAAGAAAAGAAAAGAGATACGTACATTAAATTCATGTTTCATCACATGCAATATTTCTCCATATGATTCAGACTCTTGAGTTAAAACCACAGTATAGAAAAAGATGATGAAAAAATATCCCGGATTCTTTTATGATTTTTTGGTTTTTATAACACTCGGTAATAATTTTTAAAACTTAATAGATTTTGAATGAAAAATTAATTTGTTGAGTAATATAACAGTTGTTTAAGAGTATGTTTATATCTTCCACACTTTTTAATTTTAAAAATTATTTTAAAAATTAAAGAGTAAGAAGGATATCAAACGTGCTGTTAAATTTTATTTTATTTTATTTTCTCTTAGATTCAAATTTTCTTTCCATTATACCAAAAGGAAAAAATATGAATCATAATTATATAATTTGATTAGAGAATTTATCAGAAATTCCAGTTATAATATCAACATTTTACTGGAGAAAGGATACAAGTATTAATTATTTAAATAAAAGAATTGACCCACTCAAAAGATTAAGATATTGTTTCAAGTTTAAGCTTTGATCGGATACAAAGAGAAATGTTTTTCTCTTCTTAAATAAAAATAAAAAAGTAAAAAAATAAAAAGAAAATAAATAGACATGTTAAATTATGTTTATGCTTTTATAATATAATGAAGTCTAATTATAAAAAGAATATGTTTATTATTGACTATTTTTCTTTTTTTTATATTTGCTCTATAATGTGAATCTCACATTTATGTTTCTTTTAATGTTATTTTTTTTTGGTAATTCAAATTAAAGAAATGTCTTGAGATGTGTATTTTTTTATTGTGTTTTTTTTTTCTTTTTGTGTTTCAAACAAAGTTCCAAAAGAAGAAAAAAGAAAATAATAAATAAGATATTTCCAAAATTAATTAGGAATCCAAAAATGAAAAATAAACTAAAAATAGAATAATTAATTGGATCTCTTCCGATTAATGAGATGTGATTTTTCTAAAATTTAGGGATTGATTTCTAAAGCTCCCCTCAAATTGGAAACGGATACCAATCATTTTCACCTCACCAATATTAGACTCAATCATATTTCAGCGAAGTCTTTGTGAGGAAATTTGCTTCCTAAAAATTTTTTTTTTTTAATGTAGTATAGGGTAAATGTCCCATTTTTAATTTCTGATTTAATCAAGTTTTTTTTTATCAATCTTACATGTTTCATCTTAATAATATTCAAGTAACTTGCTTATTCATATTAGTTCACAAACACCTCAAGCAATAACTCTATATTATGTCTTCACATTATTTTTAGTCACAATAGTTTGATTCTTACTTCTCCACGTTACCATATTTTCCCATACCTTTATACAATACCTTGTAGTGAACTTTGTATCTTCAAATGAACTTGCTTAATCAACATCTACATAGCACACAACACCTTAATGTTTATTCTTTCTAAATAATAACTTTTTTTTTCAAGTGTGCCTTTTATACAACGAAGAATTTAATTTACAACATCAAGGTGTTCCTTACTTGGAGAATGTATGAACTAACTTACTACACTAACATTGTAGGTAATGTCAAGTCTAGTAAGAGATAAGTTTAGGTTACCTACAAGCCTTAATACTTATTCTTTTTAACTAACAAATTGTCCTAATTAATCTTGTGTTTCCAATTACGGTCCAAAGGAATTCATGTAGGTATGCATCGTAGTTTTGTTGTTTCTTTATGTCAATAGAATTACATTTATTTATAATTATTATTCTCTTAATTATCTGTAACGTAAATGTATATATGACAGTTTAGCTAATTTAGTAGGTTGAAAATCAATTTGACAACTTGTAATTAAATAGTATTTATATGAGAACTCTCCAACAAGGGGACACAAAATTTTGAGCATAATTCTCTCTAAGTTTAACACCTTATGCAAATCAAAAGTGTACTTCATTTAGGAGATGTTCACTTTCTACCTCTAGCCACTTCCATCCTAATATAATATTGTAGTTGGCCAAGATCTTTAACTTCGAATTATGCTTATAAACACTTTTTGAGTTATTAATTTCTTGAGAGTCATCACCCATGAGGATCATGTGATCTACATAGACTATAAGAACAACTTTTCTTCATCTCTAACCAATGTTTTTGTCTTTCCTAGTCTCATGAGTAATCTCGTTTTTGTTAGTCAATTAGTCGACAATGATTGTCGAGTCCAATTCTCACAATCTAACTGTCTTGTGTAGGATCAATAGTACTCGGGGGAAGACAATGGCAAAGGGGCCTAAAGTTGGACGTCTTTTTCCTATTCGTTTCTTGTTGTCTCCAAATATTTCTTTACCTTTAGTTTCTTGTAATTTTGCTATTGTTGATTACCAAGTGTGACATAAGCATCTTAGACATCCCAACTCAAATGTACTTCATGATATGCCAAAATCTGATTTTCTTGAAAATAAACACACTTCATCTCTTAGTGTTCATTTTGATTGCATTTCTTGTAAGCTTGGAATAAGTAAAATTCTACCATTCTCAACTCATCATTTGAATGTAACACAACCTTTTGATATCATTCATAGTGATGTTTGGGGGGTATCACCAATTATATCTCATGACAATTACAAATATTTTGTTACTTTCATTGATGATTATAGTTGTTTTACTTGGGTTTATTTTTTGCACTCAAAATATGAAGTGTTTTCCACTTTCAAATTCTTTTATGCTTATGTTCAAACCCAATTCTCTTCCAAAATCAAAAATTTTTTCTATGATAATAGAGGAGAATACACATCACACTCATTTCAAGAATTCTTCCAATCTAATGACATTATATCTCAAAGGTCATGAACATCAAACCCACAACAAAACAAGGTTGTTGAATGAAGAAAAGGCCATTTGCTTGATGTTGTTTGCTCTTTATTGTTGAAGTCTTATGTGCTATCATGTTTTTGGTGTAAAGTCCTTTCCGCTACAATTCATCTTAATAGATTGTCATCTCCATAATTAGGTAATGAATCTTCCTTCACTCAGGAGTTTAGTCACCCACTTGATTAATCTACTCTTTGTATCTTTGGTTGTGTGTTTATGTCCATCTTCCTCCACACAAGATAATTCCTTGGTTGTTGCTCTAGTATAAGAACCTGAATCAACTACTTTACGTCACAGTTCACGCATTCATAAGCCCCCATAAAGATACATAAGTTCCTTAACAATAACATTGTCATCTATTTCTATTCCTTCTTCTTATAAATAGGACAAGGAGAATGAATATTGGCAGAAAGCTGTTGAAACTAAACTTATCGTATTAGATGAAAATCATACATGTGATATAGTGTCATGTCCTCCATCCATTAAACCTTTAGACAGCAAGTTTGTGTTCTCTATAAAGCTCCGCTCGGATGGATCTATAGATCATTATAAGACTCGATTGGTTGTGCTTGGAAATAAGAAAGAATATGGACTAGACTATGATAAGACTTTTTCCCCAGTTGCCAAGATGACCATTGTGGGAACTATTCTTGCTTTGGCTGCATCACAATCTTGGCCACTACATCAAATGGATGTCAATGCATTCCTCCATGGTGACTTCAAGGAGGAAGTTTATATCAAACTTCCCTATGGTATGCACACACTTTTTCCTAATATTGTTTGCAAACTAAAACGCTTTTTATATGGATTGAAACATGCCCCAAGAGTATGGTTTGAAAAGTTTCACTCCACAATACTTGGTTTTTCATTCACTTAAAGTTAGTATGATCCATTTCTTTTCCTCCAAAGAACTCTTAAAGGAATCGTGGTGCTTCTTGTTTATGTGGATGACATTGTAGTGACTGGTTCTGATCAAGAGGAAATTTCTAGAATCAAACAAATATTGCATTTTCACATGAAAGAGTTAGGTCATCTAACTTATTTCTCGGGTTTAGAGGTGCATTATCATTTTGAAGGCATTTTTTAAATCAGCAAAAGTACAGTCAAGATTTGTTCCAGCTAGCTGGACTCAAATTCAACCCCTATTGACACTCCCCTCAAAGTTAATGTTAAATATAGACGAGAGAAAGGTGTCACTCTAATGATCCTACTCTATATCGCAAGTTAGTTGGCAGTCTCTTCTATGTAATTATCACTCACCCAGATATTTATTTTATTGTACACACTATTAGCAAGTTCATGCAATCTCCACAAAATTTCCATTTTCAGTAATACAACTAATCATTAGATATCTCCTTGGCACCTCTAAATCTCTAAGCATATAGTGAGATGATTGGGTTAGCTGTCCTGACACAAGAAAATCTACTATTGGCTGGTGTATGTTCCTAGGAAATGCTCTTATTTCATCAAAATGTAAGAAACAAAATCTAGTCTCAAAGTCATCCACTAAAGCAAAATATCAAGCAATGTCCGTTGCTTATTATGAAATAATATGGATGTGTGGTCTTCTTATAATGCTTTGATTCCCTCAAGCACAACCAACTCTACTACATGGTGACAACACTAGTGCTATACAGATTACAACAAATCCAATTTACCATGAATGAACAAAATAGATTGAAGTTGATTGTCACTTAATCCGAGAAACATATGATCATAAAGTCATCAGTATACCACATGTCTCAACATCTATTCAAACAACTGATATTTTACTAAAAGTTTGGCACGTCATCGACACAATTTTCTACTTGGCAAATTGATGTTTATCGATTTACCAGCATCAATTTGAGGGGGATGTCAATGGAATTACTTTATTTGTAATTATTATTCTCTTAATTAGTTAACTACAACGTAAATGTATATTTGGAAGTTTAGCTAATTTAATGAGTTAACAGTTTAGCTAATTTAATGAGTTAATAGTTTAGCTAATTTAGTGAGCTGAAAATCAACTTAATATCTTGTAATTATTATTCTCTTAATTAGAATTAACTGTCACGTAAATGTATATATGTCGGTTTAGCTAATTTAGTGGATTGACATTTTAGTTAATATAGTAGGCTGAAATCAACTTGATAGGTTGTAATTAAATGGTATTTATATGAGAACTCTCCAACAAGAGAACACACAATTTTGAACATGATTATCTCTAAGTTTAACACCTTATGCAAATCAAGAGTGTACTTCCTTTGGGAGATGAAAATTCACTTCTTGCCTCCAGCCACTTCTATCCTAATAAAAATATTGTAGTTGGCCAAGATCTTTAACTTTGAATTATGCTTGTATATTTTTGAGATATTAATTTCTTGAGAGTCATCACTCGTGAGGATAATGTGACCTACATAGACTATTTGAACAACTTTTCTTCCTTCTATAGATTTCTTCACCAATAAGGTGTGATCAACTTGTCTTTATTTGTAGCCAAATTGTTTCATAATGATACTAAATTTTGTGAATTAGGCTTTAGGTGACTACTTCAATCCATATAGAGATTTATTCATTCTATATTACTGTTTTATTATTCAAATCTTGGGGTCAATTTCATATAAATTTTGTCATTTAATGCAGCTATTTCTTCTAAAATAATAGTTTTCTATTTTAATTTTTTCAAGCTTCATAAATGAGATAGAAACTTGAACATGATCTATTTTATAACTAAAGCTCTATACTCAAGAAACATTAGAATATATAAGATAACTTTATATAAGATATTGTGGGTAACTCCTAACTAATTTCCTTAAAGAAATATGTAGATTAAGATAATCAACTATACTAATACCTTTTATGTTACTTTTTTTGTGGATTTCTCCATATTTGGCTTTAGCTTTAGTTATTGATTTTGTAAGGGAATATGAGATCTCCTACTAAAAACTTTTGAAAAAAAAATGAAATTCACCTTGAGATATATTTACTGACTCTCCCTCTAAAATTGTTTTTTGTGGAGGTTCAAGTTCTGTTTGGGTAAAATTTTGTAGCATTTTAAGTTTTTTTATTTGCATTGGGGTAGATAGAGGAAGAGAAAGAGAATGATTCCAATGATGATTTTTAGGTATGTCCCCCCCCCCACACACCCCCCAAGTGAATTATTAGGAAAGAAATGTTGATCTTTAAGTAAAACAATCTCACAAGAGATGTTGAATCTTTTATCGTTAGGGCAATAATATTTATACCTTTTTTTAGGAAAAATAACCAAGGAGTATGCATTGATAGGCCTAGGATTAAGTTTTCCCCATGTAAAACTAAAGCTATGAGTAAAAACAATAAATCTAAAATTTTTTTGGTGAAAAAGACTAAAAAATCTAACTAATTGAATGCATTTTTCAAACAATTGAGAGGAGTCAAGAGTTGAAAAGGTTTTAATGGAAGGGATTTATGAGATAAGTAGTCATAACAACAATTTTCCCCTAAAAATGGTTTGGAATATTCAAGGTGAATATGATGGAATGAGTAATTTCAAGAATATGGAAAGTTTACCTTTCAACAATGTTGTTTTATTATGGGTACGGTTGCATGAACTTTGGTAAAATGTCTAATTTAGATAAGTAATCATTGAAGTCATGTAAGAAATATTTTCTTCCATTGTTAGTTCAAATAGTATGAATAAATGATTGAAAAATATTGGCGACAATTTTGTGAAACTAGTTAAAAATTGTATTGGTTTCATTTTTTAAAGATACATCCAACATACACAAGTATAGTCATCCATAAAAGTAATGAACCATTAACCCTTAGTAATGTTAAGACCTCGAGAAGAGCCAAAATGCCATCATGGATGAGATGGAAAAGTTTTTATGCATGATAAGGATGAGAAGGGTAATTTTGTGTGAGTGTTTAGAAAGGATACAATGTTCACAACCAAAAGAGAAAACATTAATTGATGAATAAATTCGAATACAAGTAATTTAGATAACTAAAACTAGGATGACTAAGACATTTGTTCCATATGAGGACATTGAAATTTGAAACTATAGAAAGAGACATTTTGAGGAGGACGAAATCTTGAGGGAGATTAGAAACATAGTACAAACTATTACGTTCCTTAACACTACCAATCATTGTCCCTAAAGTCAAATCCTACAATACATAGTAAATTGGGTAAATAATGATTGCAGAATTGAGGTTCTTAATTTATTGGCAAATGTGAGATTATACTTTAAGTTAGGTACACGAATAACAATCGAGGTCCTTAATTCAAGTTTAAGCCTGACAAACTCAACTTACCAATACCAATTATTGATAAGGATTTTTCATAAGCTACAAAACTGTTTACATCTTTCCCATTTTATGCATATGTCAAGAATTCAACATATGACATGGTCATATGACTTGTGTCCTCGAAATCAAGAATCTATTCTTAGTATTTTTATGTTTACAAAATAAAAAAAAAATTGTCCATTACCTTTGCGAGCAATGTTTATTATGAAGCTTAAAGGTCCAAGCACTTTAGGCTTAAGTTGAGTGAGTAAATTCTTTAACATTTCCAACTATTCATTAAAATAAGGTGCAAAAGTTCTCTATTTTGGTTCAATAAAGGAATCAACAACATAAGCAATAGTAAAGGATTTTCATTGACTTTGAGGCTTCCAATATACAGGTTCCCCATGAATAAGCCACAATATATCATTAATGTGATATGGTCTTTAACAATGATCACACTAAGTTTTTGCATCTTTCAGATGTTGAGTCATTGGTTGATTGTTGGAATTACTATTGCATGATATTTCACTTCTACCAAACACTAAAGTGCAACTCAATATGTTACTTAAAATGGCTAGACTAGAATCTAGCATCGCATTACTTCAAATTTCTCCCCTTTCAACCATTAAATGCTTCTCTAAGTGATGGTTGTGCTTTACTTCCAAGGAATTGGCCATATACTTCATCCAATTTATGTCAAGGATTACATAAGAAAAACCTTATTTCAAAGCATTGTGCATAATTTTGGAGATTTTAGTACATATAAATTTGCGAGAGGCTAATCATCATTTTTTGGGATGAACATATTTTGTCTCTAAAAGCCTATCCTCATTTAATGAAGGATACATTATTCTTTTATTATTTTTTTTATAAAGGTTAATTGGATTATAATCTCTTCCAAAAAACCCAAATAGTTAATGGCATTACTATGTTTGTCGTCATTGCAAAACCTATTCCAACTTTACACAAAACTGAGACGAACAAAATCCAAAAATCTACACTTCTTAGTGCCTCCAATATTGTGTGCTCTTCACCTATTATTGGTATCCTCTTCACTATCAGCACATCTTTCGCCATTGCTGCCATGCTTTTGTTTTCCTTCTTTCAGCTCTATAGCAACAATTCATTGACTCGCTACCCCTTAATGTTGTTCCTTGGTTTGAATTAGCCCTTGAAGTAAGAGTAGATCAAGATCATCAATGGTGAAGCAAGATGACAATGAATACTCAAGTCAGTAATGTGTTAGGGTTGGGTACGAAGCCATAAGCCAATGCCCAGCAGATAAAGTGTGATGACGTTGAACAAGAAGTAAATAAGATACACACAAAAAGGATGGGTTGAATTGTATGTGAGATTTTTAAGCATTTTTTAAAACCATTTCATAGGATATCTAAGTTAAAAATAGAAGTTAAAAGCTAAGTGTCTAAAAACATGATAATAAAAGGAAGGATAGAGAGATCAACATTGAATATTTATCTTGGTTCATTCTACACCTCATAGCTATGTTTAGTCTCTTCAACTTAAGGATTTTCCACTAAGTACAACTAACTTACAACAAGTATTATCAAGCTTCTTTAGACTTTACATCCACTTATAATCTACAACCTAAATTACAAGTAAACCAAGTATTCTTTACAAGATAGCTCATTAAATGAGCATAAAGCATTTAAAAGTGAGTTTCAAATTTGTTAAAACAAAGCAAGTATACAATAAAGATTGGAGCATGAAAAGCAATGCTTAACAACAAAGTTTATGAGGGTGTCCAAATGAATTCATGTATGAATATCATTCATAGCTTAATAACTTTGTGTAAGAACTTCGTCAACCTTCTTCATCTTCTCAAAGATGATAATATATATACATACATACATATATAATACATAATATATATATATATATATATATATATATATATGCACAAAAAAAGAAGATGATCGTTGATGATCTTCAATGATGAAAGGGTCTTGGCAATAAATACCCAAGATGTCTTCTACATGAGAAACTCTAACATTGTTTGTCTTCTTTTTTAAGAGAAAGAAAAGATGTAGCAAAGGGTGCAAACTTCTTTCCTAAAATGTGATTAGACATGGTATATGTAGAGAAAGTTCTTCCTTCTTGTTAGCTTATTCTTCTAAGCTTTTGATCAATGCACAACCATATCATATGTTGACTTGCTTTTACTAAGGCATAGAGCTTAAAAAGAACATTGTCTTTTTTTAATAAGACAAACAACTCAACATACACTATAGTAGAAATAAATGTTAGTGTATAAGAAATCATATATTGATATATTATCAAGGTAGATAAGTATCTTTGAATATATGTATATAAGTGTGAGTTTATTCGTTAATAAAAGATAAGCTATAAGAAAACTTTATTTATAAACATTTTTTGTATACACTTCTTATGGATTTTTTTATAACATACTTTTTATGGATGCTTTTTATAACCATATGTTTGAATGTTTTTCCAAACATAAGCAATACTTCCATATGTCTTAGATGACTTGTGTACTTCATGAAATTCTATAGATACAACAAATATTTAGTCATCATACTTTATCAATAATTTTTTTTACCATTAAAATATTTAAGGGATGAAATCTTTTACATCTTTGGTTTAATAGAACACACCAAAGTACTTGGCCTTTTTGCTATCTTTAGTGGTAGTAGGAGGAACCTCATGGAGGAAAAGACACCAGGGAGGCAAATGACAAAGAAAACGACAATGGGCATTATATATAGGATGAATAAGATAATAACATTGTTAACTATTTCGGTGTTGGATGGAGATTATAATGCAATTAATCTCTATAAAAGAAAATAATAAAAAGATTATGTGTCTTCATTAAATAACATTGCATGTTTTCAATTATGAGTCATGAATGATGACAGACTTTTAAAGATAGAAGATTTTCATCTCATTTTTTAGGGTGGTAGGTTTGTTGACCACAAGGTTATACTTGGTTTTTATCTATGAAGACCCAACTTTTGATACCATATGAACAAAGTATGAAGAAAAAAATTTCCTCTATCTTATTTATCTCAAATTGAGAAGAAATACATTATATAGAAAAAAGGAAGAAAAAAGAAAATAATAAATAAAATATAGCCCTAAATTAATTAAGAATCCCAAATTTAAGGATTAGTTTTTCATAGTTTAAGTCATCAAATTGAAAAGATTTAATATAAGTAGATTTTAAAAAATAATATTTTAAATAAGATAAAATTTATCATAAATTTATATTTTAGATAATTTAATACGATAACCAAATTTAATTTATTAACAAAAATATAAAAGCAAATTCATAAAAGGTTATATTAAATAACTCAATAAAAAAACTATATATAAATTACATGTAGCAAAAGAAAAGAGAGAAGCATGTAAAATATTAAAAAAAACTAAAAAGAAAAAAATAATAGAAAAATACTTTAATAAAAAAATATATTGAATATTGATCCTCAATTCTTGAGGCATATTTTATTGTTAAGATGTGTCTACTGATCTTTTCCAAGAATAAACATTATGGATTGTGTTTCATGCATTCAAGTTGATATTGTACTTATCAGCTGGTAATTTTTTTAAGATATGATTGAATTCATATGAATTTGAAATATAATTTTTGTAACTCACACAATTGTGATTCTTATTGCTAAATGGAGGATGTTGACCCAAAATGCCGTGATTCTAACCCAGTAGGGTAGAAGGTCATTTGATTGGTAATACAAATGTTTGTTCAAGATAAAAAATAAAACCTTGAGAAGTCACTTGTAATTTATCTTGCATGTTAAAATAAGATAAAAAATAAAACATTGAGAAGTCACTTGTAATTTATCTTGCATGTTTAAAATGTCTAACTGTGTGAGCATATATACTTTCAACCTCACCAAAATGGTGTAGAATCAACTTTGTAGGTAGTGCATGTAGGGGAGCATGATCAAGATAGTGATCTCTTAAGGAAACTTATATCCTTTTAGCCTTTTAAACTAATATTGCAATTGACTTATACACATAACTAAAATTCATGTTAAAGCAAGGGTTTTATGTTAGTAATTCAAGTACTTACGACAAGATAATAACTTCAAGAGATTGTCTATTTAAGCTTGTATTAACATATAGGGACAACATTCCTACTAAGATATAACTCTTAAACTTCATCAAGGATGGAGAACTAACCTTAAAAGGTTTTTTAATATGCAATTAAGTTATTGGTCCTATAAGGGAATGTATACCTTTTGTACCTCATAGAATTAGTCACCAACTCAATTTATGGCTTACCTAAAGGGTGAAAGGAATTCTTTTGAAATCATCTTACAACAAGAATAAAAGTTAAGTCTTTGAATAGGTATTATCTTGGACATTGATTTTACACATTTGGTTAGGGAAGCATTCTTTAGTGAGATGTGCTCCTCAATTTAGCTTTGGTTCCTAAGAGTTTGCAATGTGGTTGATGTTTATCACATGATTGAGAATGAGTTGTTGGGTAGATTTTATAACCTTTTATTTGGCCAATATTCATGATCCAACATTTGGTGATGATGGCTTGGCTAGAAACTAAAATTTGATGACAAAGTATAATATATTAGTACATTTAGTATTATAAACAAACTATTGTCAATGACCTTATTTCTATTCCTATTATTATGTACTTCAAATAGTAAGATATAAAAAAATAAATTTAAAATTAGATGCATTTTTAGTTTGTTCTTATTGGTCATCAAAAGCTTGAATTCTTTAATTATTATGACTTTAATTATCATGAGTCTTCTTAATTTAAGAGAAGTAAACCATATTTTAAATTGATATTATCTTCCATGTATAACTTGATGTTAGCTTTCTCGAACTCTTCAAGGTTAATGTATATCACAAAACGTCAATTTCCAACCAAAATAAGAAAAACCCACCTTTTCCCTTCAAATTATAATTTTACATGTTACTAATTCTTTAAATTTATCAACTTTAAAATTATTTGACATCTCAAATTCATCGTACATCGTACATCTCAAATTCATTGTAAATTATATAAATAAAACATAATATTCTGAGTTTTAATTAAAAAAATGACAAGACTAAATTTATTTAATTAAAAAATACAACTTGATTTTTTCAAAAAAAAAACTTAAAAAACTAAAATCACACGATCTAAACTAGAAAGATAAAAAATGTAATTAAACCAAAAAATAAACTAAAAGAATCACCTTTAAGCTAAATTATAACTTTTCATTTATTTAAGTAAAATTCATTTTGGTCATTTATCTTTTAAAAAATTTGTTTTTTCTTTAAATTAATTTGATCCTTTAACTTATAAATTAGAGTTAATATGATCATTCCTCAATATAAAATTAACATTGTTAGTGTTTTAAATAATAATTAATTTAAACATAGTGATGGTTCTAAACCACCACTACCATTTTATTCTAATACATCTCCATATTCTCCTCCCCTTCACTCTTCCTTTTCTTCTTCTCCTCACCTCCAAACTTCCATAGTTTTAGCTCAAAGTTTCATCAACACACTCACACCACCATTATAATATCAATATCTCACTTTTCACATCTTCATTATACTTAATCTTCATTTTGTCTTACAATTTTCTCATACACATCAACAAAACTTTCACCTTCACCATACTCACCACCAAACTCCACCATTAAAGTCACCTTAAAGTTTCATCCTCCACTAAATCTTCACCATATCCAACACTCATCACTGGAGCAACTAAGTCGTAAGCCTCCGTGCTTTCTTCTCCTTTCTTTCGCTTTGAATTCCTTTGCCACCTTACTTTGTCAATGTGTTCAACTGCAAGTGGTCACCACTCACTTCAAACTAGTATGTAGACTCAAACCCATGGATGACAAGATGGCAACTCAGATATGTGGTGACTAGTTGGAGGTGAAGAGAAGAAAAGGAAGAGTGAAAGGGATGCATAAGTTTAATAGAATAAAATTATAATAGCAATTTAAAATTGTCACTATGTATAAATTAATTATTTTAAAACACTAACATTGTTAATCTTTTACTTACTGAAGTACCATATTGACTCAAATTTATAAATTAAAAGATTAAAACTAACATTTTGAAAGATAAAAGATCAAAATAAATTTTACTTAAAAGATAATGGACGAAAGTTATAATTTAACCTTATCCTTGTATAGAAATGTTTTAACTATCCATTAAAGAAAACACAAATGAAGTAGCTCATTTTGTTGCACATTTAATGAAATTATAAAAATGTTGGACATATCCATATAACTATAACCCTAAATACATAGGTGTGATTATTGTTACAACTTTTTATATTAAATCCACACTATAATATTTTAATAATTTTTTAATGGAAACACTTTTGCTTTGGATAACAATCGATATTAATGGGTGTATATGCAAAATACATAATAAAAATACATTTTCATTGCATCTATCAACAAAGAAAAAAAAATCCAACAAAAATGGTAACATAAAGGAATGCAACTTAGAAATTAATTTGAGTAAATCACCAATTTATTCTCTGAAATTATAATAGTCAATTAAGTTGGTCCTTAAAATTAATAAAATAACATTTTGGTTCTTGAAATTATACATCATCAATCAATTTAGTCCCTTAAATTGTAATGAACAGTTAAATTGATCTTTTAAATAAATAAAATAGTAAAATGGTCTCTGAAATGGTAAATTATCAATCAAATTAGTTCTTAAAATAAATAAAACTTTATTGTACTTTTTTTTGATAAACCAAGACATACTTGAAGCTTATTTTTTGCACCTAACTAATCTCTCTCCATAGGATCGGCTCCTTTAGGGTAAAGTAGTACCTCTAGTTGTAACTTTATGTCCAAACCGAAGATTAAACCATGAACCTTAAAGAAAACAAGTGTCGAACTACTTGTACTAGCAACATTCAATCTTTATTGTACTTTTTACTTTATAACTTTAAAATTTTATAAATTTTGACATAATTTTTTCACGTATTTTACTTGTTTAGTTTATATATAAAAATATTATATATATACAATTGCTGTATTTTACCTTTCTCAAGTATATGTTTATATTTATTATATAAAAAAATTAAAAGTTAAGATAATAATTTCATTTCTAAATATTTTTATTTTAATTTATAAATTTTTATTAATTATAAAAAATAATTTATTAGTTAAATTATATACTATCTTATAAAAGGTGAAAGATATATAAATAATAAATAATTTTATATAATTAAATAAATAAATTTTTACATTTAAAATAAAAATATTTAATACATAATGACTTTTGTGGTTGTGAACCTTTAAAAGGAGGAGACAAATTTGATAAATTTATACAAATTTAGTTAAATTGTGCAAAAAAAAATTTGAAAGACAATTGGTAAAATTTAAAAATTATAAGATGAAAATTACAATTAACTTTTTTAATTTTAGAGATCAATTTAAACAATTATTATAATTTCAAGACTAAATTAATTTCAAATACTCATTTTACTTGTCATTACAATTGCATGTGTTAAATTGACTGATAATATATAATTTCAAAAACTAGTTTATTATATTAATAATTTTAAGGATCAATTTAATCAATCACTACAATTTAAAAGATTAAATTGATTATTCATTCTAATTAATTTATTATATATAAATGGCCTTTTTAATTAAAATTAAATTATACTATACAAATTACCTTTTAAATTTATTACTATTAAAAGGATAATTTGTATCATAATTAATTCAAGTACTACAATTGTCATAGATAAATTTTATCATAGTTAATTAAGTTCAATTAAAAAAATAATTTGTATCATCATTTAATTTTAATTAAGTCGCACCCACTTTGGTCACCATTTTTGTTGAGGTTTTTTTTTTTCTGTAATGGTAACGCACAACAAAAATGTGTTCCGTTATTTCATAGACACTCATTGCTACTGATTATTGCACAACTGCGTTTTCCGTCAATAGTATTTTTGGTAAAAAAAACAAAAAATTCATTAGTTGGTGTGGGAACTTACCCGCCCGCCCTCGAGAGAGGTCCAAAAGATAAAAGAGAACACTTAGCTCAGATGATAAGAACATTCTTTTTTAGTGTTTTTAAAGGATAAGTATATTATAACTGGAAATCCTGCTCAAGAAAACAGCAAGACAAAGAATCTGGCGCTAGAGCTCATGCTACGAAGTCCTTCATGTTTTTCACCCCTCAAGTTGAAGAAACAAAAAATGCATAGAATTCTTAGTACCACAGACAGAGGTCTTCCTAGCATTGCTCATTCAGAAAATTATATACATCAAACAGAGTTTAGAAATTGCGAATGACAGCACAATAATAAAAAGAATAAGAAGAAAGCTTCTACTTCCATGGACTTGGCTGCCGAGCATCTCTGAAAACAGAAGTGCCACCGGATGCTGCTGGGGAAGGGGATGATGCAATGTAACTAGTTCCTGACACAGACACTGAAGGTAGGTTCATGGGAGTTCCCTGATGACCTGAGAGAGCAAAGCGTGATGGACTACCAGCAGCCCCCATATTATTTGCTCGAGAAGGATGTGAAATCTTCAGAGAAAAGGAAACAACTATCAATATATATCATGTATATGATGACAAAAAAAGGCAGCTAAAAAGAAAGAGAAGATTGGAAAGTTAAAGTAAAGCTGGGTGACATAAATGCAGCCTAGACAATGACACAACAGCAAGTGTATGTTCATACTCTATACAACTACAAGTTAGTTTTTAGGATCATAACAATCAAAAGTATCAGACAACAGAGTACATGAAACATGACCATAAATTCAATTTAGCCTCTGCAAATTCCAATTTATACAAATTCAGCATATTTTGGTACTCAATTGAACCCTTTCCGGAACTTGGTTTGCAACTAGTGGGGCTAATTCAGGTGCACAGCAATGACAGCATTTAACATTCAGTGAGTAATTTGGGTTTAATTAGGCTACGTTAGATTGATGGAATGAAGTGAAATGGAATGGAACGAATGATATTAGGTTCTATTGTTTGAGTAGTTTAAAAATGAATTGAACCAGATAGAACGCATTCCAATTCATTCCATCCAATTCTTGCCCTCCAATTTAGGGGTATGCATGGAACCACTTCTTTTTCCCCCACTTAATCATAAAATAACCAAACAATGAAACATTAACTTTATTCTGCACACTATTAGATATCTAAACGCACATAACTCTAACTAGCTTGCCATAGCTGATCCTCCTACATGCACCCTATAACATATATTCACAAATTAATGCCAACAACACCAATTATACAACCAAATCTCATAAAAAAGAAACCAAATGACAGTTAAACAGACGGTAACACATCAACATTACGAACTAACAATAATGACCAATATGCATTACCACATTCTGTTGAATGCAAGGGGTCCTCCGAAGAGGTGACTCTGAAGAAGGTGACATGCTACTTGGCCGTAGCATATGGCGAGAATGCATAGTTTGGTTAGCAAAATCATCCCCTTCACCACCATCCACATCACCAACAAGATTTCCCTCGGATCCCAACCTTGGAGCCATATGTCTGGTCATCGAACCAGTATCATTTGTCCCATCCCCTTGAAGTGGACCCGAAGGACCACGCATCAGAACCACTTGCATACTACTCCGTCTCTTCAACTCCTCCTCCGCATTCAATATCTGCCAATTAACACATCCCAACCTATTATTCACAAACGAGTGCTGGCAACACACTCTCCAATACACTTATCTCAACACACTCTCATTAGTTAAAATGTGTTAGTATGTTAGAGAATGTGCTGTCAGCATTTCTCTACACAAAATGCAAGAGATACACAAAGGACACAACACAACACAACACCCAATCGCAAAACAGCTTTGCCAATTAATACCATATCCTCTGCACAAAAAGCAGGAATGAAATGTGGCTCTTTCTTATAGAATAATAATAATAAGTTAAATATTGAAAAGAAAATTCAATATCTGACCGAAATCACGGTGAATCATTGATATTTCGCCGAATTTCGTTTTGTACTATTAGAATTCTCAACGCCAAACAATCATTTACCTGCTTCAAGACCAACACCAGATTATGTTTATTATCATTCAATCCTTGCAACTTATCCTCAATTTCCTTTTTCCTTTTCTCCTTTTCGTCAAGCAGATCCACATTGTCAGTGACCTAGCAAAACAAAAAAAAAAACAACGCTAGCTATCAGCACGCGACACAAGAATCACTTAAATTAACCAGCTAAAGAAACCACAATTCCAACAACTCGATAGCTGAAAACCGGTTACCGGATCAGACTGTTTATCCGTCGACGCGGCAACACCATCAGATTGTTTTTTCTCCAAAGCATCATCGTTCTTGGAATCGACGAGCGAATCAGATCCGCCAAGCGGTTTCTTCGCGGAACTAACGGCGACGAGTTGCGGTTCCTTGCGATCTTCGTCTTCTTGGGAGGCGGCGGAAGGGCCTTCACCGGGATTGGCGGTAACTTCGGGTGGTTCGGGTTGGGAGCCGTTGGAGAGAGGGATAGGGTTAGGGTTGGGGGCGTTAAGGCGAGAGAGTGCCTTGGAACGACGCGCGAGAAGCGATTTGAAGTCTTTGAGAGAGATTTTGGGGGTTGGCATGGGCCATCGACGAGGCAATTCCGGTACTCGGTGAAGGTTCCCTCTGTAAAGCGAAATGGCCACCATACTTGACTCTTTGTTTTCACTCATCTTCCGCACCACAAATTGGGTTCTTATATAGGTTTCCTACGACAGAGAAACAATTAAAAATTTCCAAATATATTTTTGTTTAGGTAATAACACTCGTCTTCAATTTCATCTTTATACATACATAATCAACGTATATTTTATGTCCGTGATTTTTTTCAAATTATTTCATCATTTTTTTTAATGTTGAAACAACCCAAAATTTAAAATTAGTAGTAATACAATAAGAATTTAACTTTTATACATTATTATAATAATATATTATCAATCAATAAAAAATATACTTCATATACTTTTTAGGGTTTTATGATATATATTAATTATTTATTCATTCTATAAAATATAAAATATATATTTAAAATAAAAATAATATTTTATCCAATAAATTTATTATTCAAATTTGATAATATGTACGGAAATTCCAGGATGACATACCAACTTTAAAATAATTTTATTAATAAATTATTTCGTATTAGTGTAACTTTAAAAATAAATTAATCCAAATAATTTCTTTTAAAGTTATAACAGTACATAAATTTTTATTTTTTTTATACAAGATCATAAGTAAAATTCTATTCAAATTGAATAAAATATGTGGACAACAAAATTTTTAAACAAAATTTTCATTTTCAACGTACCCAATAGGGTAAAAGAGGGATCCGTTAGTAGTATTTTGGTGTATTGACATGACAAAAGAATATATTTAACTCATATATAAAGTAGGAGGATTTGTAAAATGAGAAAATAAAGACTTATATACTATTAATTTAGATTGAATTAAATTTATAAGATACAATTCAAACCAATGCTAGATATGTCTTCAATTTGTCATTTTATAAATTTATTTAGTTTAGAAGAGTTAAATTCCAAAATAAAAATATTGTATTTCCTTGATTGTAGGTTTTTAATAGAATTAAAATTTATCACTTTTAAATTTTATGGTATTTTTAAAATGCACCAAACATAAAAAACTAATTTGTTACATTTCAATTTCATTCTATATTTTTTACACATTTGGTACCTTATTTTATTCGGTCGTCAATTGACATCCACGATAGAATCTAGAGATTCACAGGAATGCAACCTAGCCGCAACTAGTTGGTATATTGAATTCTCAATAATTAGGTACCTAGCATTTTGAGATTTTAGAAAAACAATAGAGGTCATATTTATTTATATAGTTTTTGTATGAATTTATGTTATTAAAAAATTATAGATTACCCAGATTATACTTTACAAAAAAAAATTAGCTTCAAATTGTAGACTTTATTAGTTATTAATTAATTGTAGTATTTAGTTAGATTTCTCATTTGTTATTCTAGATTGTGATTGATTTGATAGCATTGAATTGTTCAGTATCTTGTTCTGTCGTTACAGTTCCATTAGCGAACATAGACAGGGGAGGAGAATTCATGCTGATATATATGATTGTCTTGAAAGCAAGAATGAACAAAAACAATAACATCGCTAGTCCAGGATGCACATTAGGTAATAAACCCAGCTACATTATGTCACTGCGAAATTATTATTTCAAAGCTTAACTCAAATTGGAAGGTTCCTCCATAAGGTGAGGAAAACTCAGAAACATCTCATTTTCTTGATCAAGCATGGCTTCTATGAATGAAATGTCAGACGATGGTGAAAACTGGAAGTCACTAGTTGAGGCTTGCTGTGACTTGACCTCTTTGTTGTTCCAACTTTGTCTGGTCACATTCTCTATTTGGCCCACCAAGTCCTTTGACACCATTATGTCTTGTTCTTGGTTATCAGCAAGTGGAGTAAAAGCATCTTCTAGAAGGAAGTCATTCCAACTAAAAGCTGAAGTGGAACAAGTAGAATGAGTAGATGGTGATGAAGTTTTTGACAAGCAGACTTCTCCAAGCACTGATGCTGGGATGGTCTCATTCTCAAAGTCTATGCAATTTGAGGCACCTGACACCATTGGTATGGCTTGGAACTGGTCAAGATCCATTGAGAGGTTGTCACTATGACTTCTATTAAATAAAAAGTTATTTCCATTGGTTTCCATTTTGGGTGGTAGCTTTGATTGGTCATTAAATCCTTGTGGCAGGGTTTGATGGGGCTCTGATTTTAACATCATTGCATTCTTGAAGTCCTTATTGATTGACCCAATTCGGGTACTTGATTTCTGGCAACCCCCAATGTTTCCATAGTCAGCAATGAGTTTAGAGAAGGGCTTGTGGGTAACAGGGTCAATCCCCATTTGAGAGAGCTTCTTTTTCAGCTTTGTGTTCCAGTAGTTCTTTACATCATTGTCTGTTCTCCCAGGAAGTTGTTGGGCTATTATAGACCACCTGCCACAGATATTAAGACTGCCATCATTCTAATGCCCCTAAACATGAAAAAGTCAGCAATAATATTTGTCATAAACTTGGGATATATATAAAAAGAAAATTGTGTTTTAGTTCCTTTAATTTTCGGTTAAATTAGTTTAGTTTTTATACTTTAAAAATGATAATTTGGGGTAACAGACAAAATACACCAATTATAAAAAATATGAAGATCAAAATAATCACTTTTAAAATATAAGAATAAAGATTAGTTTTAATTAAATTGAGGATCTCAAGCATATTTTACTCTTAAAAGAATGAGATGGTAAAAGTGTGTAACATCATGGGGTGCTCAGAGGAAAAACAGCCAAGCAATAGTGCTCTCTCTTAACATTTGTGCCTCTTTCTATTGCCAAGAATTAACTCCTCAGTACTGGCATACAAACTCTAGATTATGTAGAACATTCAAATAGCAACCAAGAGAGAAATAAGAGAGCAATACCTACAGGAGATTATAGCTAGAGTTGGAACAATAACAAAGAAACTTAAGGGAAATCATATGATCTATTTATTTTCATATATATGCAACAAAATAAGGAGAAAGCAAGTGTTAGATGAGTACAACAATACATGGTCATAGAGGGCTGCATTGAGTCACAAAGTAATCCATAAGTAGAGGAAGCAAGACCTAGTTGAAGAATTAGGCCACACTATTCACCTGCTACCTATGGCTGCGTGGAGCTTAATGATTAGATCCTCTTCTTGGGTTGTGAAATTATCGTCCTTAAGATCAGGCCTGAGGTAGTTAGTCCACCTAAGCCTGCAACTCTTTCCACACCTCTTGAGTCCTGTGTTAATTAATGGCCCCAAATGCAAAACTTTTAGTTAAGAAGTTGAAAATTGAGATATAGAAATTCCATTAACTTGGAAGTTTTAAAAAATCTAACTTGCTTTCTTGGGGACAGAAGTCCAGTTACCAGATCCATGCTTGGAGCCAAATGCAAGCTTCTTTGTGTCTTCTTCTGTAGTCCACACACCCCTTTTGACATTGATTTTTTCACAACAAGGAGACCTCACCATCTTATTTATTACGCCAAGATCACATAGGATTCTAGGGCTTTAAAAAAAGCATATGAAAGAAAAAAGAAAATGGCAATAAGTTTAAGACAAGGACAGAAAGAGAGATATCTCTTATGCAGCTTCAAATAACTTTGTTCTGCAAACACTCTTTGTGAGGAAAGAGAGAATGGAGGAGATGGGTTTAAAGGTAACACAAGTTTGGAGGCAAGGAATGCATGAGACTTTGTTATGAATTAAACTTAATTTGCATGATGATTGTCATCATTCACAACAAACTTCAGAAGAGAGGTGAAATAAAGAACACCACTCTCTAACACAGCAATACTCACATGGTGACATGCTTGTACCGTATGCATTTTAAGATCAGGTTTGAATTTGGTGAATTATTTGGTTCAACTTAGATTAAATTATGATTGAAACGGATTGATTGGTTCATTTTCTAAAAGTAAATGATTAACTCTGATTTTTTATATGACCTCACAAGTTTGATGAGAGTATTAGTATAAACTAAACATTCAACTAATTAAATAGATAATATTATATAGACCTTTCCAATTGCATTCTTTAGATTTTATACCGTCAGTTCTGCGTGATATGTAATATTACAAAACCTTTAAATGATTGCAAGCATGAGAAATTTATAGTACAAATTTTGAAGACTAAATATTATTATTTTTTTAAATTATTAGTTGAAATAATTTCAACATTCAACAACCCTTAGATAAAGCCATGTTTGGTTTGCTTGTTAATTTTAGGTTTTAAAATTTTAAAATTAGATTTTAATTTTAAATTTTATGATTAGATCTTAAATTCAAAAATCAGTCTCCACTTTCTCATTTACTCATCTTTCTCCAAACAAAATTCTTTCTATTTTCACAATTCCTCAACTAGTCAATTATTGCAACAATCGAGAGTGTTGTATCTTTGGCCTACTACAACGTCAAATGTTAGTGATGTCAGGAATGCATCATAGATGGGTTCTGTTGAGATAGGATATGTTTGTAAGTTTGAGGGAGTGTGGGTTAGAAATGTGTTAAGGTCTTATTGTGAAATGGGTTGTGTTACAATTTAGTAACGTTGGTGTAAAACTATTAGGAACAACTACTCGTAAGAAAAACATGTAAATGGATAAGTGAGATTTATAGGGTCTCGGCTAAGGAAGATTAAGTATAAAAGGTTGATAGAAGCAAAAGAAACTTTCTTCATAAATTAGATTGATTTAAATATAGTTTAAATGCAATTAGATTTGGTTGAGAGATAATATAGTTATCTCATATATTCCTTGTTAAAGAATAAATAGTATAGCAAACTAGTATTTAATAATATAGAGACTTTTTATCATGTTTTGTTATTAGGAAATTTCGATTCTTTTTTTTTTTTTTGTTTAGATAGAAGTGTATATAATTTATATATAATTTGTTGGTTTGAGAGAGTAAAATATAGTTCTTATTATGAGATAATATCTCTATGGGTTATGTCACTTCTCTTTATTTGACTTTTGAAAAAAATAAAATAATGTTGTTATATAAGACAATCGTCATTTATGACATAGTATAAGGTTTAGGCAATTAGATATTATAAATTATAAAAATTCTTGATAAAAATATTGAGTATATTAATTTAATTTATTGTATCAAGTATAGTTTTCATTTATATATGTTTGTTAATTTCGTAAAATATTTAAGAGATACCATGAATTATGGTATTAAACATAATAAAATTTTTGTTGTATTAAAAAAATACAATATTATTAACTTGATCTTTAATTTAAATAAGACAAAATTTATTAGTATTGATATTACGCTTGGTAGTGGTACAATTATTTATAGATCATTCAAACAAATAATAATTAATATATCAACAATGGGATTAGAGTTTATAGCCTTAAAAATAGTTAGTAATAAAATAAGTGGATGAAAAATTTCTAAACAAATATTTTAAGAATAAAGCCAATAATAAAATCAGCCTCATCAATGGTCATGCATTGAGATTGCCAATTGGCAATAACCATTGCAAAGAACAAAACATATGGTTGTTTATTTTTCAAGCCAAGGTCATCATGAGTTTCAAATGGAGGTTTCTTTGTCTTTGTTCTGCTTTCTTCTTTTACACGAGGATGTGAACTTATGATGTATACATATGGATGAACTTGGGAACGCATGACGGGCCGAAGAAATGAGAATTGGTCACCATAGCTAAGGACAACTGAAGCCCAACCAAAGGAAAACAATTTCTAGTCCAATCAATATCCGCGTCCACTATAATTATCTAACACAGATAGTTTTGGGCCTTTGTTGAATATTTCTTTCCTTTTCTGTTTATTTTTATTGGAATGCCTCAAGTAATACTAGTTTCTTACCCGCTCAATGCACGAGTGAGTAATAAATATTTTTAAATAAAAAGAAAATTTAGACGATTTTCACTATACAGAATTACAAAAAATATGTCTCTAACGTGGTTATATAATAATCTTTGCACTTGACCAATTCCTTAAAGAGAAAATTCTTCATATGGTCCTCTTCTATATCTTCTCACACACAAGTATCACCATCAGTGTATTGAAGCAAACACTTTTCTTTTTTACTAAATCTCCTCCTATGGTGCCACACCAATATTATTTGGAAAATTACCCTGTACAAAAAAAAACTCATAAATTATTGGAAGTTAAACATAAACAACCAATAAAAATAAAAATAACATACCAAAGAAAAACAAACACTCTATATTTATTAATATTATATTGGTCTGAGGTATATTAAGTTTACATCTTTTAACTATTTTGGGTTCAAACATTATTCATAAAAACGTGGTTGAAAGAAAAATTTTATTAAAAATGGTCAGTTAGATTTTTTTGATGAAAATAAATTATCAATAAAATTAGTGAAGATTTCACATATTTTACACTTATAATATAATTAAAAAATATGTACACATATTTTACGTAATATCCAGAAAATCATAATTTCAAAACAGGATTAAAAAATGAGTTTCCAATTCAGAGAATGGGTTTCACGATAGCAAAATGAAAAATGCAAAATCATGCCTTTCCAACAATCTTCTCTCCATCTCCGTACCCATCTTCATCAAGAACGTTTGCAGAGTTTCAACAACAATTACTCCCAATAATTTCTTCCAACACTCTTTTGTAGGAATAAAAAGAAAAATTCATTGGTAAAATTATATATTGAATTAATAAATAAATATAAAATAATAAAAATAGATATATTTATATAATATTTTATATTTTTTAATTATATTTTATGTTAATTAGTATAGTATTTAAAACTTGAAAGTGTTTGTAAAAAAAATACTATCCCAGAAAAATATACTTAAATATAATGTTAAAATCAATAGAATAAGTAATATAAAAATATAATATTTAAAATAAATAGTGTAATATAAAAAATTTAAAAATAACATAAAAATAAAATAAATATATAATCTAACCATATCAATATCTTGAAATATAATATTAAAATAATAAAATAAATATTACAAATAGTATAATAGTTAATAAATAGTATAATATAAAAATATCCAAATAATAATAATAATAAACATATTATTTATCATTATCGATATATTATGCAATAAAATGGTAAAAATAATAAAATTCTTTCTTATATAAAAAAGTAAAAATAATAAAATTATACATCATGAGAGCGGAAGAAAAAAAAATAAAAAATAAAATAAAATAAAATCTTGCCTTGTATAAAAAAAATTAAAAAGAGTAAATATATAAAAAAAAACTAGAAGTTAGAAGTTAGAATTTAAAAAACTACTGGTTGAAGTAGCATCTAAAAAAACTACTGGTTGAAGTAGCATCTAAAAAAATTCTACAAATTAAAAAAAAAACATTTTACCAAATACTATTAATAAAACAATTTTTTTTAGCCTAAAAACTAACTAAAAATCATGTGAAATTAGTTTCTACTTTTTTTACTACGTTACAAACTCTTAAAAAGGCCTTATTTACTAAATAGTACTAATAAAGTTAAACAAAATTTTCAACTAGCAAAAAAAATTTAACATACCAAACTATCTTTTAACCGAAAAGTTTGTTGAGAAAGTGTATGGAGATGTAAAAAAAAGTATATGAAAATGTCACTAACATTTTTCTCCCTATATATAATAGAGATTTTGGTAACAGTGCATAATATAAAATGTATGTATACACGGTGAATCAATTCACATAAAAATGTGTTTATCACTAAAGCTACACATTATATAGATTTTCCTTATTTGTGTGTCTCGCAATATTTTTCTAGAAGTCCAAAGCACAAGTGTATACTATAAATATATTGTGTGAACAGTGTGGTTACTATTAATTTGTTATAACATTAGCGTTCCGGTGAATCTAAAACTTATCACGACTTCATGATTAATCTTCTTTTTATCTTAGTGAAGTGCAAGTCTAAAATATATCATCTAATTGTTTTTCCAATCCAAAAATTTGAAAAATAATGTTATAAATCATTGTCAAATTTGGTTTGCACCTATTACTCACCCTTGAATGGATGGACGCAGGGCTTGCAAATACTATCTAATAGGCAATGGATGCGATAGATTTGGATGGACATGATTCTTCTTTGGGAGTTACTTCTATTGGAAGTGATTATGCCAATGACATTTTTCTATGTATAGTCTTTATTAGAATTTGATTTTTGAATTGTATTGATGAAATTTGTATATTTTAGATATGACTATTTGTAAATAACTTAAATTATGCATATAAGCTATTTTTCTTATAACAAATTTTAACAATTTTTTAAAAATTTTAACAAATACTACTATTTAGTTATGTATGAATTAGTGGAATTTGAAATATATCTTGAATTATTGATAATTATCTATTTTATAATTTTATTATGTTTATTAGAGAACTATTATAATACAAACAAAATGCATAGATTTTTCAAAATCACATGGGACGGAATTACATGCAAAGCATTACGTTCAAAATATTCTAAATTTGAGATGGAATATTTTTATTAATTTTGTCGCAAATTTGCGAAGGAAATTGTTAATATAAAAATTCATTCTAATTTTTTTTCAAAAATAATATAAACAAAAAATAAACTATTATAATTTTTTTACAAATTCCATCATCAAATTCTTTAAAAATAAAATAAAATAATTATATTCTGTCTCGCTTTCTCTCCCAAAATTGTGATAAAATGAAAATTCGTCCCAAAATGCCTGCAACGAGTGAAAACATTTTTTCTCACAAATTTCATCCCACAATAATATTTTGACGAAAATTATAACTAACATGAGATGAGAATTTCTGTACCAAATGATTTTTTTTCTTGTCCCTTATATAAGCAATATCTATAAGAACTTTATAAAAACTTATTTGTTACAATGATATTTTCAACTTGCTTACTTTTAAGAATCAACTTAAGCAACTATTGGAGTCATGTAATGATATCAAACCCTTACAATATTGTAAATAGTGACACAAAGGCCTAAATTGCTATGTAAAATTAATAAATTAAAGATATAATCTATATTAAACTTGTGCAGTGTAATAAAATCAAATTAAAGAAAATAATCTAGATTTTAAATATTAATATTAAATTTGTGTGATAGATTTAATTAAATTTTGAAATGCATCTTTTCCATATCAAATAAAATCAAATAAGGAATAAAAAAAATGTAAAATAAGAAAAATTGATAATCATTTTCAACTATAACCTTTTAGAACATTCCACTAAGCATCATCAGAAAAATAAACAACATAAAAAAGATTTTTTCAAAATTTCTAAATGTATATTTGCAAAATTAGTTTGGTAAGAAAATATCAAGATATAATCTATATTAATAGTATATATACGAAAAGACGCAAACTTGTATATACCTTATTCAGTGGTATATTATTCAAGCCAACACACTACAATTGAGTCTGAGTACGAAAACATGACGTTGAAATTGTCTATTTAGGGGTGGTTAGGTAACCCTGAAAGGAGAATTCAACTTCTTGTTCACTTGTGGGATTATGCACTCAAATATCTCCAAGGTCTCCAATGGCCTACATTGGCCTTACTTTCAAACATCCTTGGCATGTAGCTTCTTCCACATTATACAACAACGTGCTTGCATGATGCTTGTAAATCAAAATAATTCATAATCATGACTCAAATCTCATCCACATTAAGTATTTAATGGAAGTTCTAATAATGTCTTATGGACATCTTGTGTATATCATGAAAAACTAGAATGATCAACTAAGTTAAAATAATTAAATCAATATTGATTAATCTTAGTTTCAACTACAATTAATGGTCATTATTGATGATTAATGTAGTTATCTTTGTTAGAGAAACTTAATTAGTAATTAATAACTTAGTTGAAGATGTCAACTCGAAGTGAATTAATTTGATTAACATTGCCCAACTCATAATTAACAAGTTAACTATGACCACTTTGAGTCAACATTTACTCCAAATATTAATTAATAAATTAATTAACCAATTATCAAATTAGTCTTGGTTAATTTTGTTCAATGTTGATTTAATTCTTAATCTTCAAATTGGGTCCTAACACCTCATTTAATTATCTAAAGATATGTCCAAGAACATCTATCACTGTATCAAAAATTTAAGTTATCAGTAGAAATACAACTCTTATATATAACACTATGCATCGGACATGTATAAGTCCTTTCCTAATTAATTCACTAAGCATGGCCCATTGAATTGAACTCGACTTGTAAACCTAACATACACACTAGCTACCCTTTGGAGTCATGTCACTTGTTCTTAGAACTTTATAACAAATTAAATAAATATTTTTATTTAATTAGTTATTAAATTAAATAACATTTTAATTTTCTCAATTCCTCCAATCATTATTTAATTTCTTCAATTAACATTTATAATTAGATATTTGCAATCGTCACTAGAATGACATTTTATTGATTAAACTAATTTTTAAAGGTAAAAACTTTAAATGCTTATATCTTATATAATACTTTTTATTATCAATAAAATATTTAATTAATTAAAATTATTTTTAAATATTTTAAAATTTGTTTGATATTGATACTTTTAGGTTAAGAAGTTTGTGTGTTATTATAAAGTAGAAAAAATTCACTATACTCGACAAATATTTATTAACTACATACTTTATTACTCCACCTAACCAATATCTTTTCTAATATTTGTTTGAGTATAAATAGAATAAAATAACTTAAATGAAATTTGAATAAAATGATATAAAATAAAAATATCAAACTTTTACTGTTTAGAAAAAATAGGAAGAAGGGATTTTTTTTTGGAACTCAAATAAAACTTTTCCCAATTGGAAAGAAATGAGGGAGGAAAATAAATCTCTATTATTTTATTTTATTTTTAGTTTCTTAAAAAGTTAAATAATTGTTTATAACATAAAAAATATTCTTATGTTAGTATAAAAACTATTTATTTGTTTAATATTTATACTCATCCAAACATAGAGGCATGTTAACATCTAATTGTTTTCTTTTTATTTTTATCCATTTAAACAACACACTTTTTATTAGCTTTCTTCGTAATTTTATCTCTTCTATTTTTTTCTTCTTATTTTTTTCTTCATATTTTTTTCTTTATTTAATTTTAAAGCTAAGTATAGCATTGGAGTTATTCATATGCTATAAATATTTATTTGTATATTATAAATTTGAGTACTTATGCACTTTGAAGAATGAGAATTTTACTTTCTCAATTAGTTTACTTATTATATCATCTCTCTTATCTTATTATATGCAAACAATTTATGATAATGCGGTTGACTTTTTAAGATTTTATAATTTTTCAAATTTAAATTGTTATATATTATGAATATGTTATTATTTTCAAATTTTAAATTAAATTATATTTTATTTTAAATTATAACAATTATTATATTTAAATTTAAATTAAATCGTAATTATTATTATGAATGTGTTATTATTTTTAAAATATTGTTATTATACTATTATTTTAAATTTAAAAATAATTAAATGTTTATAGTATTTTATCAATTTATTAAATTAATTTATATAATTGAATAATTATATATAAAAAATTATTTACCCCACACACGGCATTACAAATACAACTCTTCTTACTTATCAAGGCAAATGTCAGTTAAAGCGCGACGTGGAAGAAACATGTGTTTTTCATATTGTTGACTATCCCATGCTTCGCGCATAGGACATCTCGTCGTGATTAAGGAAAGTCATATGTTGAATTGTTTTTCTTTAAAAAAAAAAAAAGAAACAAAGGAAGTCTTTTGTCCACTTAAAAGGTTAACCAGCCAAAGTGTAAGCAGTAACCACAGAGCCAATAAAAGTTATTTCAGATAATAAAAATTAGACTCAGAAACTGAGTTTTAATTTTGTTATTATTTTGAGAATTATATTAATGAATAATATATAAATATTTTTATAACTATTCATTAAGTTTAAAAATCTGTCATGTGTTTAATGAATCTTTTAGACCTAATTTACATAAACTTTCTACGTATAAAAAAAAAAAAAAAAACTGCTTAGTATGAAAAGCATTAAAAAAAGAGAGAGACAAGCAGTGACAGGAGACATGTCAAGAATGCATTGTTCACATAAAGAGCCAACGAATTATTAACATCAATCTGCACTGTGGCATATTTGGATGTGTGGGAATCCACGTAATTTTATGCTCTGTATGAGTACAATATGAATCATACCTGTTTCTTTTGTTCTATTTATAATTAACATCTGGCACACAGCCAATTCAAGCTTTGTCCAAGTATTAAAAATTAAACTTTCCAGCGCAAGAGACAGAGGCAAATAACTGCCAAACCGCGACCCACTTTGGATGACGCAATGGTACTTCTTGCAACTTCTTCGCTTATAACAACCTTATTGTTAATATCGTTGTCTTATAGTTCCCATTTCTGATTTATTTTCGTTATTTCCTTAAGTCAATTTTGGATAAATTTTTCTGTAAGGATTTAAATAAAATAAAATGGTAAAATAAATCAATTTTTTTCTTAAATTGAAATCTTCTTATACATCTTAACTTTATGAAAAATAAAACTCATTTAAAATTTTCAAAAATTGAGATGCACAACTTAATTTAATTTATTTTATTATATATATATATATGCTTGTCAAAAAATGTATTCAAATTAAACTATATATATAGATAGATAGAGAAAAAGGAAGTTTCCTTTATGTATGAAAAAAATTTAAATATATTGTTAGCTTTTGTAAATATAATTAAAATTAATTTTAAAATTTTAGTTTTCATAAATTTTAAAAGAAAACTAAATAATCTTTATCACTGCTAAATTGTGATGTGATATACGTCTTCTAGGCGATCTAGCTAGATTTATTTGTATTTAGTAGAGTAAAAATATATTTTATAGAAATAATTTTTTCTTTCAAATTTATGGGACGGTTAGAAATACAATAGAGTGTATTACAAGAATAACATAAAATAAGATAACATAAAAATAAGATAAATTAGACTAATAGGTTGATTTCTTCTTGGAAGGCAAAATACGATTGGCATAAATATACACGTCTATCCGGTGGGACGCTGTGACGGTTCAACAACCGCACACGTGGTTTACATCAACAAAAGTTATTACTTTTCCAACAAAGAAAGACCAAGCATGACCTATACAATAGATATGTCTATATAGTGCTTACACCATGCTAGTCGTCAACTTTCAAACTCTAATTGTGAAAAATGTAAACCATAATGACTCTATAGGATGACCAAATCGATGGATGACAAGTATGTCAATAGTCAAAGTTAGAGTCATTAATATAAGAGAAATGAACATTTGACAATTTCGAAATTGTATACACCAAAGATAAATTAAAAATGACAAATATGAAAAATTGTGTAATAATAAGTAGATAAAAATATAAAACATGTATACAAAATAAATATAAAAAATTAATAGATTTGATTAATAAAAAATAAACCATCTTTCTAATCTCTAAAATTATAATCAACTCTCAAGATGTTATTTTATTCATGAGCTTGTTAAAAGGTACGTGGTAATTTATCTTTTTTGGTTTTTTGTGTATATCTTTGTATAAAGGTAATGACATATGAGTATTATGGAATGGATGAAGTTCGGATAGTAAAAATTAGATCAATAAAATAAGTTTTATATTAAAATACAATAGGTATAGTATATCGCAGTCAAATTAGATATTCATATGTTTATGAATACATCTTTTTACTATGGTGTCTTTAAGAAACTTATTAGAAAATAAGGTTAAAATTATTTTTAAATATATCTTATCAATCTCAAAATGTGTATCCCTGTAAAAAAGAAGCAATGATATTCCTAAAAGTGATTTTAGCACCTATGATAAATCATATATGAGAAAAGAAAAATAATTAAAATATTTTATCTTACTAAATCGACAAGTTGGTAAAATATATTTATTGAAACATTAAATATTCCAATAAACATTTTTCTACTAAAAAAGAAAGATGAAAAGAAAGGTTGTCCATCTCTCAACGATTATTTTATAGAGACCTTTAAATATATAGTGACATACGAAAAGAAAAATGATATCATTCTTTGTGATTAAACTCCTTAATATAAAAAGTTAGATCTTATAAATCATTAAAAAGACACTTTGTATATCGATTTATCATATTATATGTACAATGCAAAATATAAATATTTGTTACTAAAAATTATGGTAAATAAGTATTTTTTTTAACATATAAGTTATATTATAATTAAAATTGATAATAAATAAATATTTCTAAATATATAAATTATACTTTAGATTTATAATAAATAATTTATATTATGATATAAGATTATTTTTAGTTATTAGTAATTTCTTTTAAAAAAAAGTAAAATTCAATTTAGAAAAAAAATAAAAAAGATACATTAAAAGAGACAAAAAAAAATTACGAAAAATCTGTAAAAACATTCTCGTTAAAGATTTTGTTTTAAACATTATTGTTAAAGAATAATTCTAAAAAAATCCTCTTGTTGAAAAATACTAATTCTTAAAAATTTCACATTCAATATAATTGTTATAATTAATATATAGAAAAGATTTTGTTGATTTTATTTTGTATCGACTAATAATAAATGAGACTCAATTTTTTTATTTTTATCTTTTGAGTTAACATAGTTCATTTTTAGTTTTACCTTTGACAAGCATTTCATGCTTAAGTATTGAAAATAATAAAATCTTTTAAACATATTTATTAAAATTTAATTTTTAATGATATTCATAAAAAGTGAAATTTAATAGAGACATATTCAGCATCTTATTATTAAACATATATCAGGGCCGGAAGTAGCTCGTTCAGTTTCAATAAATTGATTGTAGAGTGTGACTCAAATGCAGCAGTTAATCTAATTATGCGAGGATGCAATGCCAATTGGGATGTTTTTCTTCAGTTCTATATATTTCAGATTATGTTTCCATATTGTTAATTATTTGTGAGATATCATGAGCTTTTGTACTGTATATAATATAAATATTAACAAAGTAAACTTGTCAAACAACGATAAAAATCAAGCTCATTTATCGTAATGAACTAATTTAATTAGATAATTTTTTTTAACAAATACTTAATATGAAAATGAAATGAAAAATAAATAAATTCTACTGTATGTTAAAACTAATTTATATATTTCAATTTTTCGTGAGCTTCCTCGTGTATTTTCATCGTAAATATCTATAGTTTTTCTACAATTTAACATTTGTCTTAAAAAATTTACCAGTAAGAATTTTTTATTGCAATACTCCTATAATTTAGATGCTCTTTTTTTAGGAATTATAAATTAAATGCTAATCTAAACTAATATCATGAATTGTTTTGTTAACCCGAGTTTTACTTTCAAATGTATCATTCCCTTGAAAGGAAGGAAAACCAATCTTACATATGTTTTCTTTTATCTAATTGATCTTAGAGTTTACGTTATAAGTGTTTTAAGTATTTGGATATACATGTTAATAAATATTTATATAATTTTGATGTGTTTAAATGTATTGTTACATAAATATTTTATAAAATGTATGTTGTTTCATTGAAAAAAATATAACTAAGTAATTAATATAATAATATTAAATATATCACAAAAATATTAAAAATAAAAATTATCCATGATCATTTATTTATATTTTTTTCTTAAAAAAAACTCGAGTATCATAAATTTAAATAACACACATTATGAAAATCATTATTAAAATTTATGAATTATAAATTTAAATATAATAAATCTAAATATTTGATAATCAAAACATAATTAAAATATAAATTAAGATGCTAAAATTAAAATCATATGTACAAGAACGGAGTCAAGATTGAAATACAGGAGGAGTTAATTATTAAAATTAAAATTTATTTAATAAACATATAAATATTAATTTTATAGTAGATATTTATAATTATGTATTTTTTATTTAAGAATATATAATAAAATATTTATATAAAAGACAAATTAAACATTTTTTTAAGATCTAAGATTACAAATATTATTTCACATACTATAATGGCTTGATTTTTTTATATCCGATTTTCTTTTTTAAAGTTTACAGAGTATAATATTTAGAGTCATACACTCTAAGTTAGAAGCACGTCAGAGTTTCGCAAAAAATGTCAACAAAAATAAAAATAGGAGAAAAATAAAAATAAAATACAAATAATAGTGATAAAGAGAGAATATTTTTTTAGAGTATCTCAAAATACAAATGGTCAGTTCTCTTATATAATATTTGTAAGTTTGTCTTGTTGATAAAAATTAATAAATATTTTTAATTATCAAATTAATTATAATCAAAGCAATATAAAGATAATAATAATAATATTATTCGATTGTACATGTAATAATTTATAAAATTTAAAATAATAATAATAAAAATTATAAAATAAAAAGACTATTAAAAAGAAAAATTAATAATACTCAAATATTTTGTCTCAAACATATATAATTATCTCCATAATAAAAATTATAAGAAGGTAAATATAATATTTATTAAAAACAATAAAAAACTATAAAAAAATTGATACTTGAATGTTTATTTTTATAATTAATTTCCCTAAATAAAAAATTAACATTTTATATATTACAAATTTTCAACCTGGGAAAACGTCAGGGGGCCAAGGTCCTCCAATGCTAGAAATAGTTCCGTCCCTGGATATATATCATAAAATTATAATACAAACTTAAAAATTCACCTTTTCCATATATAAATAAATATAAATATATAAAAAAATATATAGCAAATGATTATAAAAATTCAATTAGTATACACTATAGAAGGAAAGATATAAATAATTTACAAGTAATGTTAAAAGAAATTACTTGCAATATATAACAATATAAATTAATTTAATTTAATTATATGGTTTTAGTAAAAAAAAAAAAGAAACATATAAAATAAACAAATCTATTAGAAAAGATAATTATAATTTGTTTTAAAAGTTAATATTTATATTAATTTTCATGAATTATATGTAAATTTTGTACTTGTCATTTCATTAATCAATATCATTGTATGCGAGTATAAAAATCATGAAAAATTTGAGAAAAAATCTCCATATATATATATATATATATGACATGACATAATAATAAAATATTTCAAAAAACTTATGAAAATACTAATCATGAAATATTTTTACAAATTCATCTTCACATTTTCATAAGACTAAAATGATACTTACATCATAAACCAACCTAAAGTACGTAAAGAGTTATCCTTGACTTCTTGTACATCAGAGACCTAATACGTTAATTTTAGGTATAACTAATTATAAATATATACATATAAAATAAACATAAAAAAGAAACAAGGTGAATAAATAAAATAAAATAATCTGTAACAAAAAACCAAATGCATTATTGTGTTGGTACATAAATATATGCATCTAAAATGATCCAAATATTTTGATGATAACCTACATTATGAAAATAGATAATATATTATGTTTAATCAGTGTTATCTATATTTAACAAGATTTTTAAATTATTGTATTTAAAGATTAAAATGCATCTGTTTAAGAAAAATTGATTTAAAATAGAATTTCATCTATTTTATCCATAAAGAGTTTGTTGTCCATAGACGTAGTCATTGCTTAAAAGAAAGCTCACCATCCAAATGATGTATTCAGCATCTATAAAGAGACTCATCGTCCAAATGATATATTTAATGTCCATAGAGAGACCCACCGTCCAAAAAACATATCCAACGTCCATAGCGAGACTCACCATCCAATAACGTATTTAGCGTCCATAGCGAGACTCACTATCCAAATGACATATTCAGCATCCAAATGACGTATTCAACATTCATAGAGAGACTTAACGTCCAAAGACATATTCAACATCCATAAATGGACTCGACGTCCAAAGACGTAGTTAACGTCCATAAAGAGACTCGACATTCAAAGAAGTAGTTAACATCCATAAAGGGACTTGATGTCCAAAGGCGTAGTTAACATCCATAAAGAGACTCGACATCCAAAGATATAGTCAAACATTCATAAAATAGCTCAACATCCATAGAAGAGTTCACTGTTCATAAGTACACTTGGCATCCAAAGAGAAACCTACCGTCCAAAGAAGAGATTGTCCAAAAACAGAATGACTACATTGTTCCATTCAGGAAGCATCTCTTAGATAAACGTAAAGAGTTATTTATACTACTTATCACATCACGTGACTTCTTTCTCTTAGATATACAACTTGAAATCATAATCTAATGTTCAAATATCTACCAAATACATTATACTAAGAACGTGGTAGTTTCATATTGACAAAGGGTTGCATGAAATTTTGTTTATAGCAAGTCAAGTCTTAAGACTAGATCATGACTCTCATCAAAAGGAACCAATAGAAGCTTCCTCTTTCGTCAACAAAAGACAACAAGTTAAAATTCAGAGAAGAACAATCTTTCTCTAACACAATCTTCTTTGTCTTCAAAAAAAGACGAGCATGTGTAGAAGCTTAGCAGAAATCAGAACTGCAGCATTTAATGCTAACTCAACCACTCCCCATGTTATAACAAGCAACATTCAAATTTCTACTTGTTATAAGAAGGGATTGATCAATAACAATGAGAGAAGCACATAACATAAACAAGAAAGATAAAGTGATATACTCAATATTCTCTTACGCTTAAAAGTCACTTTGGACAACACTTTCATTCTTTCTTTGTAAAGCTTACTTTGCTTAACAAAGCTAAGTTTTTATGAATTGTATTGTATTGTAATACATTCATTGGGTGAGTATAATTTGTTGTAAAAACTCATTAACTTGATGTGATAGCTTGAAGAGGTTAAGTGAAAAAGAATACTTAGTTTTCTTGTAATCAGGTAGATTACAAAGGTTGTAATACATGGAGAGGTGGAGAATACTTGGTTTTGTTGTAATTAGGTAGATTACAATGGGTATAATACTTGGAGAAGTAAAGAATACTTGTTTATAAGTCAGGTAGACTTAGTGAAATTCTTTGGTGTTGAAGGGACTGGACGTAACTATGTTAAAAAAGTGAACTAGTATAAACTTTATGTTTTTCTCTCTTATCCTATATTCTTTACATTCTACATTTCTTTGGACAACCTCTTTGGACAGTCCCTTTGGATGATTATCCAAAACTATGTTTTAAATCCTTTGTATTTATGAAAAACTTTCAAAAATCAAACATGCACAATTCAATCTCATTGTCTGGTATGTTACCTCTATCTTCATATTGTACCAGATAATTCTGGATATGTAGTTGGTTGTCAGATACTACTCACATCCAAATAATATACAAAGGATAATTAGGAAAATGTTCATGAAATAAAGGGAGTACACGATACATGAAGAACTAAAAAAAGCATGAATCACGAGATAATCGGAGGAAAATACGTAAATGGCCATTACGATAAGATTGACATAAAAAGAGAAGAGGAAGTAGCAAAAAAAAAATAGGTAACAATTTTTTAGTAATATAGAATATAGAAATAGGATGATTTGACTTGAGGATTGGAGTGTAATTGTAAGTATCTTCCCCTCAAACTCTACTTTGCCAAAGAAGAAGAAAAATGATTGAAGCTTAGCAGATGGGAAAAGATCGGGATTTGACAATTGTTTTTAATTATTTTAGGTAGAATATTTTCCTATTGTTTTTGTTTCAATGCGTTGATTTAATAAAATTAGAGATATTCTTGTGTGGACACAAATCTAACTCATCATCCTTGCATACAATCAGTTCATAGAAAGAGAAAAAAATATTCATCATTCATTAGATTTAATTTGATTCCTCCTAATAAGGAACTAATATAATCAATTTCCTTTAATAAGAATTTTATCTTCAAAAAATCTAATAAATATTTATAGAATAAAAATACAATTTATCTTATTATCTTTTGTTTATGTAAATGAAATAAAATATAATTCTTTTTATTTCTTTTATTTCTCTCTATTATCTTATATATTATTTTTTTATTTAAATATTTTATAACACTTTTAATACATTTAAATTTTTTTAAGATTATTAAAAAACACGTGTCTCAATTTTTATTTAATAAATTTCATTCTCTTCAAGACAAGTCTCTTATAAATTTTAATTATAAATTTTAATTATAAATACATGTATTAAAAATGCATACAAAGTATATTTATAATATTTCTTATCTGAGTCTAGAAATTTTTAATTGTGGAAAAATATTTATACGTATAAATTATTTTTGTGGGAATATTTTAGTTTATACATCATATATAATAAATATTTATTTTTATAAAGTAAAAAATTAAATAATAAATAATTTTTAATATATAAGTTATATTATAATTAAAAATTAAAATAAATAAATAAATTCTAATATATGAATCTATAATAATTTATTTTTAATTATTAATAAAATCTTTTTGAAGAACCATTGAAATTAAAAGTGATAGACACTTAAAATTTTTAAATATATAGAAAGATAAAAAAAAATATTTCAAAATGGTTGAAAAAAAATAAGACAGTGTAGATCAGTTTGTTGAGTAGAGTGCGGTCCCCATTCTCTTAAAATTGTTTCTGGTTTAATATAACATATGATTTTACTATTTATGTTAATGTTCCTTATTGATTACTTGTTTTTGTTTAACAAAATATAACAAGAGAAAATGATTTTTTTTTTATAAATATATATCAAAATATTTTAAGCTCAGATCCATTAAAATACTAATTATATCATATCTTAATTAGAAGATATCAAATTAAATCTAATAGATTATGAATATTTTTCTCCTTGTATAAATTATAAATTTTCTATTGATGATATGTAAAGACGAGGTATTGGGTTTACGCCGCACAAGAATATCTCATAAAATTGAGAAATTTCTATATAAACTAAAGTTGAATGTTATTTGGACGCAAGAGGAATTCTGGGGGTTACAGTGAAGTAGTATAATGGAAGACTTGTTAAATAAAAGACATGTCTGAGTTCAGAGTTGGAAAAAACAATAACAAAGCATTGACGGAAAGACTGAAACAAGAAGACAAGATTTTACTTAATAATTAAGAATGTGTCTTTATTTTCTGTTACATATATTACTTTGTTTTCTTCTTTATTTATTTTTCTATTTTCAAATGTATAATATTTTTAATTGACTGTACTTAAAAATGACGTGTTAGGTTCGCCCCTTTACGAGAATTTCTTGTACAAAAATCAAGAATCAAGAATAGAAAATTTTACTAATGATGAAAAGTTTATGAATGCAGAGATAGAAATCTTGGATGTGTCTATTCTTTGACTGTATCAGCACCAGCATGAACAACTACATTGATCAAAATTTAGAACCAAACAACTCCGGTTGAAATATGATTTTTCAGGAAAATTATTATTATTATTATTATTATTATAACATATTTGTAGGATCCCAGCAGGTCGATCTATATGTAAAATATAAACAGCAATTAAAACGTGAGCATGTCGTTTTATTAATTAATATTTTTCATTTTCTATAATAATGATGGAAGACTATACAAGGATCTTGAATCTAAAATATAAGAAAAACAAAAAACAAACTTCAAAAAAGAAAGAAAAATAAAAAACATAAATGTACTTGTTTTCATGTATCCAATGCTTGATTGGTTGTTAAATTATTTAATAAAATATTTTAATTTTCATATACATCAATAAATAAATAAATATATATATATATTAAAAAATTATTAATATATATATATTTATATATAAACTCAAAAACATAAATATTACTCAAAATTCATAAACTAACAAATATCATTAATAATAAAAATTCATAAAAGGCTTATTATTTTTGTCCTTCAAGCTATTCCACTCCCATTCAATGCCAATGTTTTGACCAATGAGCTTGAACATTGATTCAAGATCCCATCGATCAGATATAGGTGCACTTAACGCCACCAACAACAAAGAAGAAGAATCGGTGTTTTTTTTGTTGATCGTTGCTTGGTAAGGAACTAGATGTCACGATTGAATTGAACAATAGAAGGTTCTGTACTTCTGTTGGCCAGAAAAAAAAACAAGAATAGAAACGGAAACAGAAAAACAAGAATAGAAATAGAGCATGAGTTGTTGGAAACAGAGAAGGAAAAGGGTTACTGGTATAGGCAGAAATAGAAAAAAAAACTAAAGAAAAAATTACTTCAAAGTTGGTCGCCAGAGAACTGGTCGGAGAACAGACGATGACTAGTTGGAAAAGACAGGTCGCCAAAGAAGACGCGTCACCAGAGAAAACAAGTAACTGGAGAAGGTAAGTCGTAACAGTGAAATCACAAGGGAAAAAGGAACAGAAAAGGAAGAGCAAAAACAAGCTGAAAATTTATTTAAACTGAAACCCTAAAACGCGAAAAGTCAAAAATACCCTCACTAACGTTTTAAATAGGAGGGCATTTTCGACTTTTTCCCTTCATGTGGACAGTAGCAGCTCGCTCCGCTCCGCCGCTATGGTGGCCACAACTGTCGCGACATTGAACTGCGCCGCTATGCAGGTTTTGTCGGATGCCGCTGCCGCCTTCGGTTGCTATTAACCACTAATATATATATATATATATATATATATATATATATATATATATATATATATATATATATATATATATATATATATATATATATATATATATATATATGATCAATTTATCTAAGAGTAATTTTAAGATAATCACTCTTCATTTTTTACTTTTCATTGTTTTACAATTTAATGATTCTAATAGATGACACATATTATTTACCTATTAGATTGTAAGAAATTAAAAGATAAGGATGAGAAGTAACTCTCAGTCAACACTACCACTAAGAGATGACAATTAGGGGAGTGAATTAGATATCCCAATAATTGTAACCATAAACAATGAATATTAAGCTTTGTATTTATTGATTTGTGCAATGTTGTAGCTAACACATAAAGTATCTTGCCTAAGGAGTATGTTTGCAAGAATGAAATTAAAATGATTGATAGGGTTAGACAAGTGGTGGAGCATGTGGTTTATTTTCATGCAAAATAAAGAACCTTATCAATACTTAACATGTCGTGAGTCCTCTTGAAAGAGAGGGGTGCTTTCGAGAACACGGACACAAGTGGTGCATGATTATCATCACCTTGTGTCATAAGGTGTTGTATTAAATCCCGCAAATACAATCCTTGTGTTTAGTTGTCAATGTTGAATTTGAACCTTGAGCATACTGTCAGTGATAAATCGGAGTGAAGGTAAAGATGAGTCAAGTTATCATGTCCCTTATGCCTTGAGTGATATATGTACTACAATTGACTGAACAAAGGATCACAATCCTATGAGGGTGAGCTAACTCCAAAACCCCGTCTTCTTTTCAAATTGTAAGTTATAACTCGTTTGCATGAAGTCGAAATCGCTAGGTCAATCATATGATAATGAATTTGTTTTCGAGACTTTGTACCTGTCACACAATGGGAGCTAGCCATATCTAAAGTTGTTACCTTAATTACAAGGAAGGAGATGTCAAAGGCAAAGCTTGCGAGAAGAGTAACTTGCCATATAACTTTTAAAGTAATTATTATAAATTTTAATAATTTTATCACATGCATGACAATTTATGAAAGATGAAATTTTCTTTTTTTAACTTTTAATGTATTTTAATTAAATTCATAATAAAATTCTAATTTAATTTGAATAAAAAAATAAATGTAATAGATTTAAATTTTGAAATCCCACTTTTCTTCTTAAACGAGATAATACTGTTTGAAAACACAATTTGATGCTAAAATGTGGATATATTTATTAATAAAAATTTGAGTCTTCCTTTACTATTTACTATTACGTAAGAAACTAATTTTTTTATTAGAACTAAACTCGTTTAGTTGAAATCTCAATTTATTCATAAAAGAATCTTAGATGATTAATTATAAAACACGTATTGGATTGTTGACTTAATTGATCTCCTCCCTTATCACTTGGATTACAAGCTATTATATATTAAATTCAAGGTTAATATAATTTAAATTTAAATGGCAAAGATCTTAGCATTTAGTGATTTTCTTGAATCTCTGTATGCATCTCATGTACAGCTATCTTTGAATGAAATTGTTATCCTTTTCCTGAGAATAGTACGCAAATGTAGAACAAGAGAATTTACTAATGAAGGAAAGTTTTTATGCGGATAAAAAATCTTGGTTAAGCCAGCTGTATTACCAAGTCAGCACTCAGCAGAACAATTAGAGCGATAAATTTGTAAAATACTCCCGCGTAGACATGATTTTTCTTGAAAACGTATTATAACATCAATCATACTCTTTGTATATAGGATTTCCAAATGGAAATATAAGCTCGAATAATCAAGAATTTCCTGTTTCTATAATCAAGATGGAAGACTATACAAATAAAACCCTAAAATAAAAATTAAAAACTTGAAAAGAAAAAGAAAAAAGGAGGGAAAAAATAAAAGAATCTTGAAAACCAAATACACTTGGTATTTGAATCCGTTATCCTGTTCTCAGGCTTGGTTGGCTCGATCTTGTCTTGTTTCTAGACCCCAAACATGTGGCAAAACAAACCAAGTTCATAATCCGCAGCGCGACATTGGCAGGAAATACCAACGCTACGAGCATCATGATCCTGGAGAGATGACCATCCCGAAAGATTCTTGAGCCTTTGAGCGTCGCACGTGTCAGAACCACAGAAAGACGTCTTATGATTTCGAAGTGTGGGTTTATTATTGACCCACATGCTCCGGACAAAAGATTTCACCCTCTTTCTGCATGTCCTAACAGTACACGTGGATGATTCCAAGGAACAAAAGAGATGAAACCCACGCTTTCTTTGTCCTTCGTCTTCGCCACACATCAAAAGCATGCAATAAACATATTTGGCCTCGTGGTGACCCTCCAGCGCGGCCTTTTTTAAATTCTGGAGACCCAAGTCGAAGCTGGAAGAAGCGAAGCATTGAACCATTCCTTCACGGTACGCAATCTCCGAGTTACCGCTTTCCCTGCAGCGTTTCAGAAACCACGATTCCTTCTCGCCGGTGAACCACGGCACCGGCACCAGCGCCAAATTCTCCATGGACGCGTGGCGGTACACGTAGTCGTCCTCCGCGGCGTGGCGAAACTCCTTGCAACATAGTTTGACCATGCAGAGGTCAACGTTGGAGCGAGTTCCCACCTTAGCGAAAATCTCCACTAGCAACTCCTCTGGAAGAGATTTTATTGTGCTCACACAACCATCTCTATGCTGCTTCTTATTGATTCCTTTCTCTACTCTCAAACCATCCATTGCTTCAATTCTAACACACAACGTTTCCTCCTCGATGGATATATAATTCTTGGTTGGACCCTTTCTCACTTTTCAACCTATGACTCACAAAACCCAATATATATAACCACTTAAGTCGCTTGAACCAAGTCAATATCGGTTACATATTAAATTAAGGAATCAAGAATGTACCGTATCTCATCTAAATTTTGTAATAATGATAATTATAGTTTATATCACAATCTTATTAATTTTGTCAAGCAGATAAAAATTAGATTTATTTCATATCATAATCTATCTTAATTTTATTACAAAATATATATCATATATCATATATCATATATATCATCATTTAGTCTATTTTAAACACATACACTAAGATAGATATTATGCTATACAATATAATTTTATTATCTATGTATATCATATACTGTTAGCTAATTGATTTATCGTATATTTGTTTATCCAATCACGTTACAAATCGCAAAAATTATAATGAGTGGATCGCGTGGTGCAATGGGTTTTCCTTTCGTTATTAAATGTAAGATTTCTTTAACTAATTTGTACTTAGCAAAACGATAATAGTAATAAATTTATTATTAATTTATATTATACTTATAATATAAAATTATTTTTTATTATCACTTAATCATAATTTATAGTAAATTAATTTATTTTATAATAAATATTTTAAAAATTATGCAAACAAATAGTGATTAGATAATTGTTTGTCCTGTCAATCATTATTAAACTTTTTTTTTAAATATCATTAAAATTATTAAATTCATCATTTTATTTTTATTTAATTAATTAATGTGTGATAGTTATTTTTTAATTCTCATAAAAAAAACAAATTTATCTTATTAATTTGTAATATTTATTTAAAATAATTAAAAATATTTAAATAAAAAATAATTAATACAAAAACTGTTTAAATTCTTTTATAAAAATAAACCAATAAATTTTTTTAAAAAAAATGTTATACGGGTAGTAAAACGAAACGAAAGGAAACCAACAGATTGTGGGATAGGATAGAGGGCATGGACAGCAGTCCCACGAAGCTAGAATGCTATGATGACATGTGGAGGCTCCAGTACACTGCCACACTATTATCTCACTTCAAGGTTTGCTTTACTTCACGCTAGTTATTTAGTATTCACCCTTTATTTATATGAGAAATGTGGGAAAGGCTGAAGGAATATTACAAAAATAAGGTTCAAAGTTTTTAAAAAAGATAGGACGAAAGGCAATCAAAATTTACATAAATTCTAAAATTAAAAACTGTGAACATAAAATCTTTTTTCATCTTGTAAGTGACAAGAAAATACTGGAAAGGGGTTGGAATTAGTTTTTTAAAATCTTTTTACACAACTTCTATAAAAAAAAAAAAAAAAAGCGTTCTCGGGTGGTACAGCTACGTAAGTGGTTCACGGTGGACAATTTTTTTTTTACTGGTTATAGGAGGTTACACCCAGTTATTTTGTTTGTCCACATCATCAAATATATATATTTTTAAAAAATACCATAAAGGAAGAAAGCACATTTAGATATCTCATTTTTTGTCGGTTGTGGTGTGGAAATTCTGCTCCGTTCTGTTTGATTAAGAAAAGATTTAAGTTAGAAAAAGAGAAACAAACGAAAAAGACGAAGGAGTGGCAGACCGATTATTCTTGTCAAACAGGGAAAGACAGTGATAGCTGATTGAAGAAGATTGAAGAGACGACCTTCACGTCGCTTTCCCTCGGGTCTGCATAGAAATGACCAGCATTGACGTCATGGGAAAATCTCGGGTTTGTCGTCTGGCAACTCGAACTGGGGGTATCTCGTTTCGTTTGTGGTATAGGTCCTCCTTTGTTTGTCCGAACTTGGTAGAATGTGAAGCAGAGACCTAAGCTAGAAAAAGAGAAATAAAAGAGAAAGAACGGGGAATATCAGGCCGATTATCCTTCTTGAAAGAGGAAAGATAATGGCAGCTAAGAAGAAGAATGAAGAGACGACTTCCGCGTCTCTATTCCCACCCCAAGTCTGCACAGAATTGTCAAACATTGACGCCATGATAAATCTCAGGTCTGCTACCTCGCAGCACGAAAGCCTGCTTTATCGTTGGGTTAACTCAAGCCAAGGATGAGCGGTCGCCACCGCATTGAATGCAAATGAGAGAAGTAAACCCCTAGAAAAACACCGCGTCATTTAATGAATTTAGGGAAGGAGCCACCGCGTTAATGTGATGGATCTTAATGATGATCAAGCATGGAGTAGCCTATAAAAGGACCTAGAAGTGAAGGAATGAGGTTAAGAATTTGGAGCGAGAAAGCAAGGAAGTGTACTGGAGAAAAAATTCAGGCAATTAGGAAATAAAGAGAGTTCTAAAAAAGAGATAGACATTCGTAGAGGAAGAACTGGAGCTACTCAAAGATCAGAAAAGTTCTTAGAAAAGATAAACTCCTGGATACCAAGTTGGTTGTCAAATCCTCAAACAAGTATATCTAGTCATTCCTTAGCTTATAAGTGAACCTACTGCTACTCAACAGTGAGGTTTAGCCAACACATAATCGGTATTCGTTTGGACGAGACAGCCTCCCTTTTCTCAGCATACAATATTACCGACCATAGTCGGCATTCCGTCTGGGCTGAGACGGTATCAACCCTCCTCATTTAGCCTCCTTTGTTCAGAACTACGTAAATTTTGAATTCTCCATTGTATCAGGAGATACGTAGGAGCAAGAGGCGACTCTTGTCAAGTTATTCACCAAAAAACCCAAAAAAACAAAAAAAATATTTTTCATCCATTTCCTATAAATATCTTCCTTTGGAAAAGCATACACCACAATATTATTTCATGCATCTAGTAGGATAACTACCTCATGATAGACGTATTGGGATTCTAATACTCCTTATGTGTAACCGACTCCCGAACCTAAATTCTGATTTCCAAACCTGTCTTGTCCAACCTATGATTTCTTAGTATTTTTCATAAAATTGTTGATGACAATTCCTTTTATCTTTATTTCTTTCTAGAAAGAGATTTAGATTAAAAAATTTGATTTTTTGCCAATCGCATCACAGCTTAGGTTGCGACATATGCCTCCATCACCACCATCTCAAAACTTGTGGTGGTGGTTGCCTCCCATTCTCTTCTGTTACCGCTAAGAAGTCGCTGGCAACGGCAATTGCATGAATGTCCGAATTCAATAAACCCAAGTAGAGAAGTCAGGGAACTAATTACAAAATAATTTTAACATATGAAAAATGGTATCACGGGTTACAAGTAACAAATCTTCACTATTTAATATTTAATAAATAAATCTAACGGTCAATAACTACTTGTCCACCATAAACCATTTAGCTCACTTCACCGTAGCCTGCGTCTAAAAACCCACTAGTTATTTAAACGAAAGCTAATTAAATATTAAACAAAAATATCATCCTACAATAATTTTTTTTTATAAAATACTTAAGTTGAAAAATAAAATATATTATTACAAGTTCAACTTCATTAAGATTTGAGAATATAAAGAATAAGAAAAAAATAACACAAAAGATTTACACCGGCATGTTTTTCTCATAATCTAATACTACATCCAATCTTTAGGACCACCAAGAATAATATAAGATAGATCTAAAAGAATCAAGTTTCATATTGTTATAATTTTTTTTTAAAGTCTTCTTTCTAACAAACCTCATTTTGATTTAAATCGTGTATTGGAGATATTATAGATATATGATAAGATATGAAAGGTAACTCATTTTATAAAATACTTAAGTTGAAAAATAAAATATATTATTACAAGTTCAACTTCCTTAAGATTTGAGAATATAAAGAATAAGAAAAAATAACATAATGGTTTACACTAGTTTTTCTTATAACCCAATACTACATCCAATCTCTAGGACCACCAAGAATAATACTATAAGATAGATTTAAAAGAATCAAGTTTCATATTGTTACAAATATTTTTTTTAAGTCCTCATTTTGGTTTAAACTATGTATTGGAGATATTATAGATATCTGATAAGATATGATAGGTAACTCATTATCTTTTGGGTTTCTTTTTCCAATACACCCCCTCACGCCTAGTACTATCGAGTTTGGACTTGGGTCCCCTTCAAGTCTAGGGATATCGAGCTTGGTGCGTAAGCTCTGATACCATCTTAGAAAATGGTTTCGACTCTAATTCAACCTTAAAAGCTAGCTCAAGAGATAAAGATTGCTCCATACTTATAAACTTTTTTTCAGACTCTATCTCTAGCTAACGTGGGACTTGAGTTTCTTTTCCCAATACCATGTATTCTTTGCACTTTCTTCTTCAAGAACAAACCCAAGTATTCTTTTTATCTTGCCTCTCTAGACGGTTATAAATCTCATAAGAAATGCTTGAAACCAGGTAGCAATAAATTATCATCCTATATGTTCACAATGAATAAATGATAGTTTGCATGCTCATGAAATATTTACAAGGTTATAAAAAATGTTTTGAATAATTACAAATAAATGAAGTTGAGTTCATGCAAAATCTTTGTTCTGTGTATTCTTTATTACTTGTTGACTCTTAAGGCTTTTATAACAAAGCTAAAAAATAATCGTTGAGAGATTTTTACCTTCTCTAAATTTGAACATTAGGAAATATTAAATGTTATTTTCATTTTGCTATATATATTCTAACAAAGCATTTCTCTTATGATACGAATCTGGGAAAGCAAGATAAACAGGAGAAGGACATTAAACATAAAGAGGCAGAAGTTCTTCAAGGACCCCTAACTAGAGGAATGTTGAAAAGGCTTGAGGAAGAAGTCCAAAAGAATATGGATCTCCTTAGAGGATAAGGAGCATCCAAAGCAAGCTTAACAATATTCACGCTTTGGGAATATGTCCTCGAGTAGTGCAGGATCTCATGTATAGTTTCTTTAGTTTGTTTACTTTGTATTATTAACCTTTGGCTTGGCCCTTTGAATGCATCTGGAGTTTTTAGATGATAATGCCCTTTAGATGGCACCTGCGGTCCTTTGGACGACGGGTCCTTTAGACAACACATGGATCTTTTGGATGACGGGTCCTTTAGGCAACACCTGGGTCTTTTAGACACACTTGCCTTTGGACACATTCTTGGCCAACTTGCTCAAAGCCTTGTTTTGGGTCGTATTTGTTCAAAGGCTTAAGGCCTTTTTAGTTAAGTTAATTTTCACGCCTTTTGTAAGCGGGATCAATATATATATTTAATATTAATTGATTTGTAATTAACTTTGGTTCATTTGTGATAATTTGCATAACACGCATTTGAATGAGTTCTCTCAACTTGTTCTTGGATTAGAATACTTAATTCTCATCAAGTTCTCCATAAGACTTGTGATGAATCTCATTTTCTCTTATCTGATTTTCATTAAATCAGTGATGAGTCATTTCTAAACCTTATTTGTTTTCTTTTTTTCAATTCCTTTTATCTTAAGTTTTTTGCTAATCTATTATGAAATTAACGATAATCTTGCTTGTATTTTCATAGCATTGATAATTGTGTTAAATGTGAGGTTTAGGCTTTGCCTAAACCAATCAAATTCATTCGATGATTACACGATTCGTATCATCTTATCTTTTATTTTTGCACTTTTATTGTGTAGCAAATAGAAGTTTCTGGTTAGGTCAAGCCCCTTGTGTGAAGAAGTTTCAATAAATAACAAACTATTAAGAAGCAAATTCTAACTCTTCTAAACTTAAAGTTACTAATGATTTAGTTTGAAAATGTGATTATAAGAACAAGATTGACTTGATTATATACATTGGAATGAATCCCAAAAAACATGGACCAAACTTGAGAAACATCAATTGAAGTATGAAAACTTCCAAAAACAAAGTTTGCTCAATCAAAACAACTTTACCATAAGGATAGTTTATTAAAAGCATACTAGACTGAACACATATTTAGAAGATCAAAATGTAGTAAGACTAAAGGTTGTGTTTTGATCAAAATATGGATATGACCAAAGAGTGACAAGACCATAAGCTACATGTTATCAAAATGTCCATTAGAAGATGCAAATTAAACAAGGAGCGACATAAAATATTTGTATTATTCAAAACCAACAAAACTGCAACATCAAAAGCAACATGCTCAGAATTGAACTTAAATATATTCTAAAAGTAAATAACCAACTTAGACCATCAAGTAATGATGCAAACAAAGAAAGCAAAAGATTGAAAGACTTATGCACAAGCACTATAGTATTCAAAAGTAGTACCGAAGCATCTTGCAAAAAATAGTCTTTAGAAGTAACAAAAGTAGGAGAAGAGGCAAAAATAATAGTCAAATACAAATGTATAAAAAGGATAACAAGTATAACTTATGAAGACCATTTGCTGAGTTTCAAATTGTCTCTAACATCCATAAATGACTAGTTTAAAGTCGAAATGCTTATAAATAAACCATCAATTTGAAGATCTCATTGCAAGGAAGGAAAAAAACACAAGTGAAGGTTATTTCGCAAAAAAAAAAAAGCTTTTAAGAGAAAATATGCTTATAAAGAAGAGTATCCTTTGCCAAACACTTTGCCTTTACTCTCTGTTTATTGTAATGTCTTAGAGAGTGTTCTACTCTTTAGGTATCATTATGTATCCATTATCAAAGAGTTAGAAAATAGAGAAAAATCAAAGCTTATACATTGAAAGAAAAAAAAGAGACGGGGAAAAATTTAGAAGATCAATTAGGTAGCATGGTGCTTTTAGAAGGTGAATTTGTACACAATTGGGTAATTTTAAGATAGGATTAAGCTATAGGTTGTTCCTAAAGAGACTTTAGAAAGAATATTTCCGAGTTATTAAGTCTAAAGAGGCATGGGTAAAGAATACTAGGTAGTGGTTAGAGCCTACGAAAACTTGAGGAAAAAAAATGCATGTACATTATGATGAAATTGTAGTTAAAAATCTTATTAGAGGTATAAATTGGATGTAGTCCAAGATTTGGAGATGAACCAAATAAAAAAAATCTGTGTTGTATCTTCTTTACTTTGTTTCTCATTTATTTGTACTTTGTTTAATTGGAAAATCAACAAACCTTGAGCTATACTGAGTTTTATCTTCTTTACTTTGTTTCTCATTGATTTGTACTTTGTTTAATTGGAAAATCAACAAACCTTGAGCTATACTAAGTTTTGATTAAAAAAACATATTTTAATCAAGTTATTCACTTAATCTAAAAATTTTATCAAATTGAATTGGTTTCATATTACAAAATAAGTATTATAAGAAAAATAGCTTATAATACTTTCAAAAGCAACATTTTGCAACCGTCTTTTATCACTTAGATAAAGTTTTTTTTTTTTTTTTCACTTAGATAACCTTTGATTATTCTGCTAACATATAGTGTTCATTATAGTGGAAAAACTTTTCCTTAGCTCCTAATAAACTTATGATAGTTAAGACAATAAATATTAAGAGGAGTTTTTATTTGTGCAGAATGTTTTGAAAATCAATGATTATCTCCTTCTAGTAACTCTTTGATTCACTTTAGTTTCTTTTATTTTCATGGTTTTAGGACATGTTTAAAAAATTTTTGTATAAATACTTATAAGAGAAAAAAAAGAAAAATAATAAATTTTTCATAGACTAATTTATAAAAGTTGTCATATTAGTATCTTCAAAATTTATTTTTTAACTTATACAATAACTAATTTCTTATGAAGAAGTTATTTTATTTTTTTCTTCTTATTTTCTTTTCTTTAAAATACTTATTAAGAAGTTTATCTAAATATATCGTTAATTAACTAACTTTTTTGAAAAAATTTCTTATCACTCTATTTGTATTCCCTTCGTGTCTTTTTAAATATAAGGGTAGGTGAACTTTTCCTTTTGCTTCTTTCATAAAGATAAAGGCTCAATTTTTTAATATATATCATTTAGCTTATACTTACCGTAATTTTTCTTGTCTTTGTTGCCCTTCTCAATGGACAAATGTCTCTAATGAAGTTATACCGGTCGGCTATGACAAATGGGTTCCCACATGTGGTAAGGCCCTACGATAACCAGTACCCTCTGGAGTTGGGCCCAATGAGGTACGTCCGAACCCAGCAGAGTACCTTGGCCCAAGGGGGAAGCCAATCTACTCAAACCAACTCCTTCCTGGCCCAAACGACTCCTACCACTCCAAGAAGCGCTCAGCTCTCAAAATCAGTTAGGAATCAGTTGAGGCAGATAGGAGTCTGTTAGGATGGCACGTGTAGAACAGTAGGGAGCCGTTCATGTACAAATAGGGACCAAGGGCTATGTCTATAAGGATCTGCAATCTAATAATAGAACATTGGCACCCACAGTGGGGCCTCGGTAAAACTCTTTCTGACGCCCACAATATTAAGAAGACAAAGTGCGAAGTTCCGAGTCTTAGGGGAACGAAGAAGAGTGATGACGATCACCGTGCTCAGGGGTAGCGGCTACCGGAGTGGGCGGAGCTCCATCGCGCATAGCTTTGCCTCCCTCACACATCAATCCGTTTCTATCACTCGCAGAGCGACAACCGAGTCTCACATCGCATAGATCTGATGCACCCAGATCTGTCGCACTGAGCAGTTGTCAAAGGCGACGTCGACCCCGGACGCGGAAGGAGAAACTGAGGAAAAACTTGGCTCTGTTATAGGCAGATCTTTATCGGAGCAAGAAATGGCTGGAAATTCATCCTTGCACTACTAAACCAAATGGTCCTCGAAGCTTCTACGAGAGTTCGTGGAATAAAAAACAAAGAATGCAGAGCGTAAGTGCAACCGTGGATGGAGACAAGAGGCACAGTACGTGTTGGTAGGTCTCTTGGGGACACAAACAAAGTAGCCAAAAGGAAGGGAATACAGTGCATGAGGAAGTAGCGTGGTCATTGATCATTCACATTCAACGATGATGATTGGGTTCTGCCTATGAGTTGACTAGTGGGCCCACTGAATCAATGTCATTGTGAAGTGAAGGCAGGAATGGTAGCTAGTGTTATACCAAATGGGATTCAATCATTCATGTTACTTGATATGTATAAATCAAAAGCTTAATCAATCAATGCTATGTTATAAAAAAAGGGCCTATAAGGACTAGAGAGTAAGGCATAATCTTTATGTGAAAATCTGAAAGCTAGAAAATACGCAGACCCATCATTAGGCCCAGGATCAATTCAAAAGGGTCTGTACATCCTCCGTCGCATACCCACAACACCATGGGGAGAATCTCGAATCCATGTAGGTACCCAAGAGGATTCTGGATCCCCATCTCGAACAAAACATGAGATAGAGAAGATGAGACCTGTAGGAGGCTGGCCACCAAGGCTGGTCCCGAGATGAGAGAGATCGAGAAGATGAGACCTGTAATATAATATAATTTTATATTATTATAAAGTTTAGTTATATAAAAAATATTTATTCAATGCACATGTTAAAATACTAGTTATATTGTACTTAAAATTTGCAAAAAGATGAATATTTTTTAAAATATAAATTATATTTTATAATAAAAATTTATATTGTAATATAATATTATTTTTAGCTATTGATAATTTTTGTTGAAAAATAATGAAATTCATTATAAAACTAAAGATATTGAAAATGATGGACCGAGAGAGAAAAAATGTTAAAACAATTCCTAAAAATCCTCTTGTTCAAAACAAAAACAACTAAAAAAGTTGTGTTAAAGAATGAAGACTAAAAACATTCATATTCAATATAATGATTCTAATCTATAACTCTATAACAATATACAAAGGGGTAATGGATAATACACTATCCCACTATTCTAAGGATGACAATGGGTAATGTACCCAATGTATACCTATATAAATTACTCATGATAGTTGGGCTAATTACTCAATTAATAGGTATGAAATCAAATACAAGTAATTATTCACAAAATTTAACGGATATGAAACATTGGTACCCAACTCCATTCACAAAATTATTATTAGTATTATTATCGTCGTTGTTATGAAACTTAAAAGGTAGATCATATTTTTTTATTTCTTTATTTTCTTATTTTCTTGTTTTTTTATTTCTTTATTTTTTTCTTTTCTTAATTTCATGTATTTATTGTGTTTTTGTTGTTTTTCCTAAAGGCATGAATTCTAAACTTTATAATTCATCCATCTCAAAAAAAAAGTCCTACAACTACTCATAAATTCCATGGTTACTTTTCTAATTCTCCATTATCAATGTAAAATAATTCTCAAGTTTATATATAATCTAAAATTGATTTAGTATATATATATATATGGTAGATACGAAATAGAGTTCTTTTTTTAAAAAAAAATTTACTTTACAATCAGTGTAATGTATTATTTTTTAATAGATTTTGGAGAGTAACAACTTAAGACTTGGAAGTTCATGAATTTGTTATTGTGGAAGTTTATTATAACATTTGTAATATTTTATGACTAATTATTATGTTTTGTAAAAGATCTTATAATGAGATTTTAATTTTTGTAATGTTTTATTATTATGATTGTTATATTTTATAAAAGGTTATTTTTAATATGACTTTTGTTAGACCTTCAAAGTTTTGGTTTAGAAAGTTTTGAAGTTGAAAAAAAAAAAGCTTTAGAAAAAACCGTTTTATTTTATACAAAAACACTTTATAAAAATGAAAACATACTTTACACACATCATTTGTTCCATCAAATGATACCGGTAGCTATCTAGTTAAGACGCATCATCTGTCGAAGCATAAACAGGATCTCCTTTTCAACAAATGATTACTTACTTTTTAAACGCAACATTTCATTAAATATGTCTTCTTCAAAAAATATTAATATCTTTCACAAGTATTTCAGGACATATCTTTTTAAAGCAAAACAAAAGTCACATCAAATCACTTTTCCTAAGAGCTATGACCAACATGACTTTTGAGGAATAACATAGTCAAAATTGTGACATCCTTTACCCCTTTAACATTTTTACTTATAGTTTATTTATTCCAAAAGATAAAAAGTTCACATTCTCCCAATAACTAAAAAGTATATCATGCCTAAACCTAACTAGGGTTCGCGATGGTGAAGAAACATGAACTCACACTTCAAAGGTAATATCCTCAAATTTAAAATCTAATAAATCTAATTCATAAACCTAGCCCTAATGTCACAACCAATTAAAGCGTCCTAAGACAAAGCATAAATAAAACTGTAAGTCACAAGGACATTCATACTCTACCTTTTCATCACTTGCAAGTGGCGTTTAGTCCAAACATAAACAATACACAACAAAAATAAGTGAGAAATGTTTCTCATTCACCTTATGGTGCGAATACAACATAAGTAGCACTTACACGACATCATAAAAAACATAAAAATTTATAACAATTACATGAAGACAATTATTTGAATGCATATGAATTACAGTGATGCAACATAGTATCTACTTTATATGCATGTGGTACCAATCTATAATTAGGAATGGGCTAACGATAACCTAACACAACCCTTTGGTTGACATGTCCCATACTAGCATGATATCCTATAGTAGCACATTAGGATCTACTTAACTTACACATATGCTCCAATCCATGGGATCAAACACAATAATTGGAGGTTAACTACCGACTAGTCCCCAAGAGGTCTAATGACCTTACCAATTTGGGTTCGTATTCATTTCCCTACACACTTGTCTATATTAAATAATGCATATATGTCTTAGCTTATTCTTATTGTTTCACTTTTTGCAAATTAGGTTGATAGGTATCATTCTCACCCCTCTAGACCTAGGTACCTCATCCAACCCCCACAACAATCAGTGAGTACCATTCTTGCCCCTCTAGATCGTCATTTGCTTGACAAGAGCTGCCCAAGCCCATTCTCGCCATCTTTTGGCCTAGGTAACTTGTTGACACTCATTCTCATTAACTCGTCTCTCAATTTATATCTCATAATTCTTGATGCAGTGCTTCCATATCAACACATATACACAGTATAATTTCAGCATAACTCAACACAAATGAATTCTCGATAATGTAGCTAAACACATATATACATATACCTTCATAAAATCAACCAAATTCACAATAATTAACATAGAAATTGCAGTATAGTCTAGGGAGTTTAATCTCTTTAAGAGACATCCAAACAATCAAGTACTACAATTGAGGTTCTAAAGGAAATCATTGAACTCACAACCATGAGATTAAAAGTCTTGTACTCTACCAACTGGGAGAGACAAACAAACATGACAGATTGAAGTTCTAGGAACAACTCATTTTGACCCACAATCACAAAATTAAGAGCTTTATACTCTATCAATTGACAAAGACAAGCAACCACAAACAAACAAACAACAAAACACTGTTAATTGATAAAGATAATCAAATACAAACAACCAACTGGATAAATAACTAAACACTCTATCAATCAATAGAGGTAGTCAAACACACATAACCAACGAGTAAAAACTAAACACTTTGTCCATCAACAAATATAGTCAAACACAAGCAACCAACATGCAAACAACTAAACATTCTATCAATCGACAAAGGTAGTCAAATACAAACAACCATAAGGAAAACAATTAAACACTATGCCAATTGACAAAGGCAATCAAACACAAGCAACCAATGGAGTCTGGGGTCAACCTCTCTATCCATAGTCATACTCACACCTTTGACAATATTTCTCACCCCCTTTACTTAGAAGGTGTAAAACAAAGACTTCGAGATGTCTTTACGGTGCTCATCCTTCATCCCTTACTATAATAGTACAAGAGAGTTTAGAAGAAGTGTTTCTGACGCACTAGGAGTTGTGCTAGCTCCCTCTTCTTATAGTGTCAAAAGGGCCAAACTAGATTGTTTAAATATTTATATGCTATTATATCTCTTATCTAAAGATAATATTTTCCAAATATAAATAATATCTTTTTAAATATTCCAATATCTATTATCATATTTAAAACTTTGTTAAACATATGTTAAACACAAAGATAATATGCATATCTTTTTAAATATCTAAAAGCTATTAATTATATTTGAATTCAAATATTACCTAATCTTTAAGCCCATTTTCTCAAAATACAATTTATTTAATTATTTAAAGGGTGAAAGAACATAACAATCAATTATACAACAACAACAATAATAATAACATGAAAATTTAGGATGTTACAAGAATTGTATGGCTAAAGTTACCTAAAAGGGAGATAAGCACAATGTTTTATTATATCAAGAATAATTACTTAGTGAAAGACATTTAATTTTTGCATTAAATGATACAACGTCTCCACAAACCTTTGAAGAGAGATTTCAACGAACATATCCTCAAAGAAGTTCTATAAATATTTTGATGATAGTATAACAAAGAACAAGACACGAGAGATAAAAGCTTTTCACAATAGATGATAAGAATCAAATCCCTTCAAACATCTTTCTTGTAAATAGTATTGAGCTTGAAGAGGCTTGTCTTAAAGAATACTTGGGATATTCCTTGAAGAAGCAATTCAAAGAATACTTGGGATATTGCTTGGAGAAGCAAGTGAAAGAATACTAGAGACAAACGTAGGTTGGTTTGTTGAGTTAGTGTGTATGTAAGCAAAATAACTCTTATAATGAAATTCTTGGTGATGTAGCCAAGTGTTGGACGTACTCTTTTAATAGACAAATCAGTATAAATTTTCTGTATGGTAATCTTTTTCCTATCCCTTTTACTTTATATCGTCTGATCCTTCGCTTTAAAGAAAACATTTTTCTAAACAAATTTTCACTATACAGTTTTTATTATCTTATTCCTACAAATGAAACGCTTTGAAAAATATTTACAAAAATTTTTAAAGAACAAAATTCAACCCCTCCTTCTTGTGTTCATTTGTACTAAAAAATTTAATTGAATTACTATCTATTTTTAATTAACAGTTTTTATTCATCAATTTTTATAGTTCATAAAAGTGCAAGTAACAAATACAAGTATAGGCATTTAGGTATCCAATAGAGAAAGACATGGGTATTAAAGTTACTACCCAAAGGTAAGGGTCAGTGTCTGGGGATTTTAAAGTGCAAGCATGAGGATAAGTACTGTAGTATCCTACCCATTACCATCCTTACATTATTCTCTCTCAGCAATATCCAAATTTGTAATTACATTTTTTTTGTTAACAATTTGTAAGATATATGATTTATGCTTTACGCAATGTGTAAAAACTAAGTAACATATCTCACCATCCATACTCTAACACACCACTAATGTAGTTGTACACTCTCCACAATTATATTGTTGCCCCTCTCATATCTCTACTTATATTTTACTCATAAACTTTCTTCTTTTCTCACGCCAATATGTTCTTTCTCTCTGATTCTCATTTCTTATTGTTCCTTTTTCTTTATTATGTTTTTTGTTTTTGTAACATCTTCAAATTTTCTCTCCTATCGTTATTTCTTATCATTCCTTTTTATTTTCATTTTAACATAGACAAAGGCTCTTTATGTAGTATTAGAGGATTCCACTCATAACATCAAAATTATTAACTCACTACGTCTTAATTATAGAAGTATGAAATCAACAATGACGATGATATATAAGGCAAAGGAAAGAAGGTAGAGGAAAAGGTGGTGGTGTTAGTTTAGTTTTGACAATAAACAAAAGAGAAAGAGTATAAATAGTTCAACAACAAATTTCTTTTTGTTTTATTTTGCTTTGCTGCTGCTTAAGGTACTCTCTCTAGAGCCTTCTCAGCATTCTCACTCATTATGTTTTTCCATCTTATCCTATCTACTTTCCATCTTGCATTTTATTTATTCAGTTTTGTGAAATGTAATTAGTTTATTCTTAATAAGAATTTGATGGATTTTCATCAAGGATAAAGTTTGCTCACAAACAAAACTAAAAAAAATTCAAAAAGTTTTAAGAAAAAAAAATTCATTTCAAATTTCAAATTTCAAATTATTATGTTGAAGCCTAGTAGTTATCAATAAATGACTTAAAGATTTTCAAATATTTTTTATATCTTTTTCGGATTAGAAGTTATCAAGACTTATGCTAGTTCTATAACTGATTAATTGGTTGATAAAAATTTTGTACTTGCTTAGATCAATTTTTTAGTCAATTAATCAAGACTCTTTAATTAAATAGTATATCTAATTCTCCAATTAGCCCAAAAATAGTAATGTTTCAATTTTTGTCATATAAGATTTTGTTGATTGATGAGTGTCTTCCATAACTTGGTTAAGCTCTTCATAATGCAATAACAATTTATGAGAACTACCAGAATATTTTTATTACACTAAATTTGATATATTGAAATAATTTTTCATTTTACATTAGTGTGTATATTAATTTTGTCACATTCTTAACAAAAAATTAATATTTTATAATTAGAATTTTCAGATCTTTAAATGTATTACATTTTTAACAAATAATGATATTTTTAATAAATTTTTTGAGTAGATAGGTATCCATACAATGTACAAAAATAAATAGTAAATTACCATAAATTGTAGAGATATAAAATGTAAAAATTGCGTACACATGGGTACATATTGAGTAAAAAATAAATTAATAAATTAAAACTAACATATATAGATAATCAATGCATAATGAAAGAAAATGTTCAAAAAGCAAACTTAATGTTTTTTTTTTTTGAAAAACAAACTTAATGTCTTACTTAAAAAACAAATAAATATGTATTTAGAAAAAAAAATACAAAACTAAAATTAATATACGTCAATATATGATGAAATAAAATGTTACAATATTTCAAATTTAGCACAATAGAAATGTGTATAGACGTATGTGTTTTCCTTAGTTTATATAGAGTTTTCTTTTGTATTATTTAAGTTAATCTAAATTTGAATTTTATTAACATTAGTAAATATTGAAATTTTTTTGTTTTTTCATAATTTATTTGTTATTTTTAATTTATAAATAATATTTCACTTTATTTATATATAATTTATAACTTAAATGTGATGTCTTCACTAAAGATGACAAAATGAGTTCGACTTGCTGAGTTAGCTCGAACCAGCCCAATAAAAATAAGGGTTTGGACTCTAAATTTTGAGTCTAAATTAGATGTTGGACTTTTTAACCCAATCCAATGAAACCTGTATCATAAATAGGTTCAAGGCAGGCTAGTCTGGTTGGGTTTGAGCTACCTGCTTTGTCCCTTTTGTTATAATTTGAATGTCTTTGAATTAACTTTGATTTCGACTTTTGAGTTTGTCACAAACTACTCATTATTAATATGTTAGAAGATCTTTGAAATAATTGTTTGTCTAATATATAATTTAACAAGCCATTTTTGCATGGACTACTTAAAGAATTACAAATTTACGATTTATGTTTCTAAAATTCATTTTATCATAGACTACTTACATAAATTAAATATGCTAGAAAATTTTTGGAACATTCATTTGTTTGACATAAACTTTAATTTTTATTGTGACATAGACTACTTATATATTATTATGTTTGGTAACATAAAAATATAAAGAAAGAATAATGACAAAAACTATAAACATGATTGGTAGAAAAAAAATAATAAACAAAAAATAAAAAAGAAATACAATATAAATAATAACATAATATAAAATTACATATTTGATCTTCATTACTACACACTTTGTTATCTTACACAATTTTTAATTGATTACGTTTATATATAATCAATTATGTAACTAAAACTAATAATTAAGTTAAAATTATCTAATCAATTATATTTATATATAATTGATAACTCGTGTAGATTGAATTATATAATCGATTATATATACGTAATCAATTATATAATTCAATGTTACTATTACTTATATAATCGATTTTACTATATAATTATATTTTATTTATATATTTATATAATTTTAATATATTTATATATTTAATATTGTATATTTACTTTAATAATGATATAATAATATAATTTTGATATATTTTATTTATATACTTTATATATTTATATATTTTGTTAATATATTTATATATTTAATATCATATAAATAATTAATTATATATATTTGTGATGGATTACAAATATATAAAATTAATTATATATATATATATATATTTAAAAGTATTTTATATAGTTAAATTTTTTTTGTTACAAATAATTTTTTTAATGTTTAATAAATATTTTATATGTGCGTTCTTTTTATAAAATGATTATATAATTAAAATTTTATTATGTCATGTTAAAAAAATATATAATCTATATGTTTTATTTTTGAACTTAAAATTATTATGTAGTTAAAGTATGATTATGTTAAATATCATCTTTTATGTTAAAAATTTATTTTATATGTGCGTTTTTTTTTTTAAATCAATTATATAATGAAAATTTTATTATATATATAATATAAATAAGATTAAAATTGAAAATCGATATTCTTTTATATTTTATTTTATCTTTTAAAAACAATTTTATAACTTTATTTATCTTCTATTTCATTCTTATCAAACAACTTAAATTCTATTTTATTTCTTACCTATTTTTCACCACTCTATTTCTTCCCACTCCACTCTACCAAACAAAACAATAGAACTATATATATATAGATAAGAAACCTACACTTTTGTAACTTATACAAACTTATATGCATAATCATTAAATACATAAGTTCTCTCACTATATGGCTTTTATAAAATGATCAATGATATTATTATATAATATATTTCATATTAAAAGTAATCAACTAATTATCTTTTCGATCTTTTTTTTTTAATTTATTACTAAAATAATATAATTATCTTATTTAATTTTTAACTAAAATAAATATATCTTAAAAAATATCATAATAATTGTTAATCTTGAATTTTAGAAAAAAATAAAAAAAAATATAAGACTGACCCAAAAGTCCCCAACTCGCATAATGTTTAACTTTAATTTATAGGTTTATATTTAATTTGGACTTTTTTTTAGCCCAACCCTCTATAACCAATAACTAACATAAGATCAGTCTGAAATGGACCAAGTACCCCATTTTACTTGTTCTAATTATGACTATAAATTATTATGATTAGGATTTAATTTAATGTTTATTAATTTGTTGTCATGAATTAATTATAATAGTAAAATTAAATATTTATTATGAATTACATGATTTATTATAGTAAAAATAATAATGCAACTTAATAAACTTTAAAATAATCTCTATCAATTAGGATGTGATTCGTCTTTGGGTTCATAATCAATTTAATCTAAAATAAAACTACAAACTAATATAAAAAAAAACTAAAATTTTTTGAATTATTTTAGACTATTTTCTTACTTAACCGAATGGATTGATCATATTTTAAATGAAGTTTATAAAACCAAAGCCATATTTCTTCATAAAACCAAAGCAATATTTTTTAATATAGACTATTATGGGTTTCACATGTAACTTTTTATTTATTTATATATATATATATATAATTTTTTGAGTATTTCGCATGTAATTTTTATATATATTTTTTATTTTAAATTAATGAGCATTTGATTGAAGAAAATTTTTGTTTTCATATTAGGGAATATAATTCCTTGAAATTATGAATCACAATAATCATGTTTATTAGGAATGATAATTGAGTTTGATTAATCATAAATATTATTAGGAACACTTGCATCAGTTTCGTGAAAATTAAAGTTTTTTTATGTTTGATTTTAATATAATTTTTATAGGTAAATAAGTGATTTTTTTTAAAATATTCTTTTCGAGAAATAATTTTATTAGATAAGTTTATGTTAAATATTATAAAAATATATTTTATAAATTTTAAATTTAGAAATATACTAGTGTAATTTTTTATATATTTTTTATTTAACTTTAATATAACAAAAATTTTCATTGTCTCTACTTTAAATATATATTTTTACAGTTTTTATTAAAATATTTTTAGAGGGTTACAATAATAATATTCTTAAAAAATATATTAAGTAATATCTAAATAATTTTAAAAAAAATTAATATTTGAAGTATAATGTTTAATATATTAAAAAATTAAAGCAATATATTTTATAAAATAATTTTATTTTTAAAATTATATTAAATATACTAAGAATATTTATTAGTATTTATTATTTTTAAATATATTTATTTATTATATTTAATTAGATATTATTTCTAAATTTATAATTATGTTAAATAAAGAAAACGCTTTTAATATTTGAGTTAAAATGCTTTCAAAAGCTAATTCAAATCGAGCCCTAACTTTGCATTGTTATAATCCTATCTGGAAACACTTTTACTTCATCATTCTTTTCAGATTACTCCAATGATCTTTTTTCCTCTTTGAAAAGAACTAGTTCCCACTGACGGTAAAAAATTCTTATCAAATTAAAGTTCATTAACATATTTTCATGAAATAAATTTTTTAAAATAAAAAAATTGTTATATTTTACTAGCTTTGTAATTATGTTTTATTTTTTTTAATTATTTAGTTGTGGGGAATTATATTAGCTTTTGAGTTTGGTTGGTCAAATAATTTTGATAAAGTTTGGGTTGAATCTGATTCATTCATTGCTGTGCAACTTGCAGTCTATGGGTGCAGATGATCCAGTAGTGGAGGAATCGTGATTGGAGTGTGCAGATTTCTCAAGCCTTCAAGGTGGCTGATAGATTGCCTAATCTGGCTCATAAAAATCCTGCTTGCTACTCAATGCTTGCAGTATATTCCACATGTAGTTTCTTATAGACCTTATGGGCGTTGAGGCTCCTCGTTTAGTTTCTTAGGCTCTCTGCACCAACAAAAAAAATACTATGGACGTTCAATTAAAATTATTTAAAATATAAATATTAAATAATTTTTACATTTTAAATATAATAAATAATAAACAATTCTTATAATACAAATATTTTATTTCAAATTTCTCATAAGTCATATCACATGTTAACAGAAAGACAGTAAAAAATTCCTTATTTTTTTCGCCATAAGACATTAATTAATTAGAAAACAGTAATTTGGTTGAGAAAATTTCGTCCCATATGTGACATAGCTGGTTAAAGCAAAAGAATCCGTTGGCAAAAAAGTTTAATGCGGAGTGGGCCACCCTCGGCCACTTCAACGAAATTTCAATTCCATTATTATTATTTCCCTTTCAAAAATTCAAATACCTTGCCGTTTTTTCCTTCATTATTTTATTATTATTATTATTTTATTCTACAAAGTCGGTCACCTCCTTCTCTCACCTCTTCCTATGTACTATATGCGTGTTCTCTTCTCCATAACTGAGGTGAGAGACAAAGCCTCTTGCGGTGAGCGAATCTTCTTCACATTTCAGAGATGAAGCGAAAGCTAGAAACCTTGGTGTTGTTAACGCGTAAACGATCCATTCAGTTTCTGATCGGAGTCTCTATCTTCTACCTCGTACTCGTCACGTTCGAAATCCCCTACGTTTTCAAAACCGACTTCGCCGCCGTCGCCACGCGCCCCCCGAGGCTCCTCAGCGAGGAGGACTCGCAGCAGCGAGAGTCACCAGCTCGCCCTTTGAAAACGGTTTCCAACGCGGACTCGCCGAGTCAACTCGCTCGTCGTCACGTCGTTTCCGCGTTGGCTTTAAACGATGCCGCGTTGGCCCTCAGCGGCAGCGACGGGTCGTTCGAACTTTACAAGTTGGTAAAACACGCGCGCGAGGTGGGACTGGGCCTCTGGGAGGACCTCGAATCTGGCAGGGCCCGGACCGTTATTTTGCGGCCCGAGAACCGGTCCGGTTCGTGTCCCGGTTCGGTGTCGCTGGCCGGTTCGGATGTCTCGGGCGTTGTGCCGTTGCCGTGCGGGCTCACATTGGGGTCCCACGTAACGGTCGTTGGAAAGCCGTTGGCGGCGCGGCCGGATTTTGAGCCGAAGATAGCGGTGGTGACGGAGAATGAGGCGGTGATGGTGTCGCAGTTTGTGGTGGAGTTGCAGGGCCTGAAAACCGTTGACGGTGAAGAGCCTCCTAGGGTTTTTCACTTCAACCCGAGGTTGAAGGGGGATTGGAGTGGAAAACCCGTGATTGAACTCAACACGTGTTACCGCATGCAGTGGGGTTCCGCTCTCAGGTGCGATGGTTGGAAATCCAAGGCCGATGAAGATACCGGTGAGTTTCGAAACTGAAATTTGATTCTTAACGCGTTTTTAGTAGTTTGATTTGCGTGATCAAAATAGGAAAGTGTTACATTAGGGAATGTTTTATGATGTGGATCGTTTACTAGTAAGTTTGATATGTTCAATTATATGGTTTTCTTTTAATTTTTTAATTTCCCCCCTTCTTTGGATTGATGAATTTAATCAGAATGTGCCAAATTTTTTACTTCACCATTCAATCATGGGAGATCATAGATCCCCATGTATGGTATGGTCGATTATTTTTATAATAATTACTTTAAAAGTCACCCCCTAGTGATTTCTGATAAATTTATGATTAGTTGACTTGATAAAAAATTTTAAGAAATGTGTGATATTCCAATTTTGGTTAAATTTTCATGGATTCAGATAAGATATGGGATAATGTGATATTCCAATTTGTCTGGTGAGGTTACTTGTGGTTGGTTGTGATTGATTGCATTGAATTGAGTTGTTGCTTGCATTGGCTACAGTTGATAGGATGGTGAAGTGTGAGAAGTGGATTCGGGATGATGAAGATCACCTAGAGGGGTCTAAGGCGACGTGGTGGTTGAATAGATTGATAGGGCGAACGAAGAAAGTATCAGTTGACTGGCCATTTCCTTTTTCTGAGGGCAAGCTATTTGTTCTTACAATTAGTGCTGGGTTGGAAGGGTATCACGTTACTGTTGATGGGAGGCATGTGACGTCTTTTCCTTATCGCACAGTGAGTGATGTTTACTTTCCCTTGAAGTTGTCAACCTAGACCTGAAGATTGATTTGCATGATCACTTGATTTTGCATTTTGATTTTGGCAGGGTTTTACTCTTGAGGATGCCACCGGGCTTTCATTGGCTGGAGACATTGATGTCCAATCTGTATTTGCAGCATCTTTGCCTTCATCACATCCCAGTTTTGCCCCGCAGCGGCATCTTGATTTCTCCACGAGATGGCGAGCCCAGCCACTTCCTGACTCTGGTGTAGAATTGTTTATTGGTGTCCTCTCGGCTGGAAACCATTTTGCTGAGCGGATGGCTGTGAGAAAGTCATGGATGCAGCATAGGCTCATCAAATCTGGAGTAGTGATTGCTCGTTTCTTTGTGGCGCTGGTATTACTATTTGACTGGCTTTTCGTTTTTACAGTTATGATTTTATTTGTGATATTCAGCTGGGGTTGCTTAAGATTTGATTGAAATTTTGGCAGCATCCAAGACAAGAAATTAATGCAGAGTTGAAGAAGGAAGCAGAATTTTTTGGTGATATTGTTATAGTGCCTTACTTGGATAACTATGACCTTGTTGTGCTGAAGACAGTGGCCATATGTGAATATGGGGTAGGTTATTGATTTATTAAAAAAATTGAATTTTGAAATACAAATTTCATGTGATATATAAGATTTTTTTTTCTGATGAAATATAATATGTTTTTTTTATTATTCATAGGTTCATACAGTTTCTGCTAAGTATATCATGAAAGGTGATGATGACACTTTTGTTAGAGTGGATGCCGTTATCAATGAAGCAAGGAAGGTTCCAGATGATACGAGCTTTTATCTTGGTAACATAAATTACTACCACAAACCCTTACGCAATGGGAAATGGGCAGTGACATATGAAGTAAGTAATGCCTGCACTTGCATGTTTTCTTCGTAGCTTCTTCTTTCCATTTATTCATCCATTCAACCACCAGGTCCTCTCCTTTTCTAGTTAGCTCCGAATTGCAGTTGCACCCTTTGTCAGCTGCTGAATTTATGACCTGTATACCATGGTCCTTAACTGTTCTTTGCCATATTGTGATTAATTTAATTAGGCCCCATGCTTTCATACTGTGGCCACATTAAACTTGCAGAAAAAAATCTTGGTGAATTTAAATATTGATTTTTGTTGTTGTTGCTGCCTTTCTTTTTCAGGAGTGGCCGGAAGAGGATTACCCACCCTATGCTAATGGACCGGGTTATATTTTGTCATCAGATATCGCACGCTATATTGTATCTGAATTTGAAATGCATAAATTAAGGGTTAGTAAATATCATTTTATATTGCACTTTTTTCTCTTTTCTTCCATAGGAACTGGATTCTCGTCAGGTGTACCTGAATTCTTTCCATTTGAAATTATATTTGGCTGAATATTTCCATGATTTCTTCTCTATGCAGTTGTTTAAAATGGAAGATGTGAGTATGGGAATGTGGGTAGAGCAATTTAACAGCTCAAAACCAGTACACTATTCGCATAGCTTGAAGTTCTGCCAGTTTGGTTGCATAGAAGACTATTACACGGCCCATTACCAATCTCCGAGGCAGATGATGTGCCTGTGGGATAAACTGCAAAGGCAGGGAAGGCCTGAATGCTGCAACATGAGATGACAAGGAGGCATAGGTTGTGATCTTTTGATTCCAGTGAGAGAGGGACGGAGGGAACAAGTTTTGCAATGAAGCCATACCATCGAATATTGTATATAACTGTGGAGCTTGGTTAGTTACACGTCGCCCTGTATAAAATGGCCTTTTGAATCTCAGTATTTATTAGTGGTTTTTTGTGGTTCTTTTTTCGACCCCTTTTTGGGGTTCTCAATTCTTTTGGCCCGGGATTGGAAGTTGATAAAGGGGGGAAAGGTGGAAGGGGGAAAATATATATTAATGCAGATGCAAGTTCTGTAAAATAATTTGAGGGATAGCATTCGATAGCCATAGAAAAAATATAGATCAATTATTACACCAAGCTGATGCCTTTTGCCTGTTTCCTAATTCCATGTTTCCATTTCACCATTATTTTAACCTGGTTCTGCTTTATTGAGTTAACTCCACGAAATGTTTTTTTTATTTTTGTTCTACAGTAACAACACTAAGAAAGTAACAATTCGCCGTTTCTTTTAAGATGGGTTCGTTCTATAAAAAAAAAAAAAAGCACGGGTTTGTTTAAAATTAGATTTACATTGAAGGTGTATTTTTCGCTTTGTTGAATTGGTGACCTTAATTTCGTTTCAAGTACTACTCTATAGTTGCAATTCCTTTCATCGAAGCTGCTATCCATCTCTGTTAAATCTCGTGATTAATTTATTATAGTAACCTATTTTCTCTAATTATTTAAATTTCTTAAATGAAGAAAAGAAAACAAGTTGTCGGAATACATGCAAGACACGATCCAAGGTCGCATTCGGCATTCGCTCTTTCGAACAGACTTGGTCACCATTTTGAAAGGGTTGAGGAGAAAAGTTAGTGTGCAGAAATTTTGTGCATTTCTAGTCAGAAAAGAGACATGGTGAGTCTCAACCAATTGACAATTGATCTTAAATAATTAATGAGAACTCACAAAATTTATTTATAATAAAAAGGAATTTCATCTGTGTTTAGTGTCTGAGTAAAATTTGCCGACATGAATGGATGATGGTGACACAGCATGGTGGGGTCTTAGTCGTGAACCAGGTGAGTCAATCGCTCTCTTTAATTGTGTATGCTTTTGTTAAGCAAGATATAAGGAGTGAGAGGAGGGGAGCAAAAATAATTTTTTTTTTCAATCAAACATCTTTAAATTTATTATATTTTTTATTTATTTTCATTCACTTTTTTTTTTTTATCTATTTTATTTCTCATCTATTTGTTTCTGCGGGGCATACTTGGGTGCAAGGATTATGGTTCATTGTAATTCATTTGGTCATAGAAGTTGAGAGTTAAGATTTAATTTTGAAAATAGGGTTTTACATGGAAATTAGCGTGTTAATTTAGAAATTAGAATTATTATTTTGATTGTTCTTGGTGATTTATTTGCAATGTCTTATCAGGTTGACCTTAAAATACATCTTGGTCAAGCTTGAAGAGTTGAAGATGGAATCTCTGTGTGGGTAGGGCTTGTTTACTTGTTTTTATTTCTCACTTATTTTTTCTGTTTTTATTTTTAATTATCAAATTGTTACATCATTTGTATTTTTTTTCCAAACAATTGTACAGAATATAGAAAAAACAAAAAAAAAATATTTTCATTATATTCTTTACAAATTATTGAAAACAGAAAACATATTAAAACAAGATTTTTGTAATTGAAAGTAAATAGGAAATATAAATGAAAATATTTTTTCAAAGTAAACGAGCTCTAAGGGTTTGTATACTTTTGTTTTATTTTTTATTTTTAACTATAAAATTCCTATTTATTTTTAATTTATTTCTCATTTAAAAAAATTTGTACAGAAAAAAAAAGAAAAAAAGTTGTTTTTACTAGGGTGTTTATTTTGTATTAAAAGTGAAAACAAAAAATAATTTTTTTAAAGGTAAACGTGCCCTAAAATTGTAAGAATTTAAATTGTTTTAATAAAATTTCTTCATTTTTACATTTTTATTTTGATAAACTAATCAAATTTTTTTATTTTTGACTTTTTTATTTTAATAAAATGAATAATATTTTTTAGTTATTTTTTATTTGAATAGAAAAAGAGTGAAAAAAAAAGTTAATAGTGAAGAGAGGGAAGGAGGAAGAGTGAGTAAATAGAAGAGAGAAAAGAGAGATGAAATAGATGTAAATGTAACCTAAAGAGAGAAAATGAACATAAAAGTCTCCAAATTCTTATTTTTTTTTTAGTAAAATTTGAAATTTTATAATTTTTTATAATTAAAATATTTCAATAAATTTTTAGAATTTCAACTATCTAAAAATATTTTAATGTGAAAAACCATTAAATTTTTGTTTAAATTAAATTAATCAATTAAATATTTTTATCCAAATATAGTCCTTGGAAAAATAGAAATGTTGTTGTTTGATTATTGATAACATGAGTTTTGAGTACTTAAAAGACATGATAAAAAAAAGAGTCTAGTGAAGGCATCAAAGCCAACAAAGACAATTAAAAAAAAATTTGAATTGAAAATGTATATTAAACGATCCAGTAGAAATTATTAATCGGTGAAACTAAAATTATTGATCAAGAAATTAATTGATAATCAAGTAGATGATTTTTATCCTAATGTTATCCATATGTCTCATTATTTCTAACCAAGCAAATTAAGTTAATTTGATTAAGGTACTATTTGAAGTAGATAAAACAACTAATTATGAGTGTGGTAAGAATGATGTTGAGAGTGAAAATTAAGGGTTGGACTAGTTTTTGGACAACTTAGAGGATGAATGAGAGTGCATGCATGAGACTTTAGTGTAAGTGAATGGTTGGATGTATAAAAATCTTAAAACCAATAGGTGTCATTGTATACATTTCAAACAACTTATAAAATCTAGAAGTTGTTGAAGAAGTCTTCGATTGTGAGAATTGTGATGAGCTAATAAACACTTGAACTTAATGACATGATAGATTTAATGAGGAGTGATTTGGTTGAGGATGTGGAAATTGTGAAAGGAATCAAGTTTTATTATGATGTCACGTTTAGGAAGACTTTAATGGAATGAATTGTCAAAAGAAATTATGATATTAAGTACATTCATAATTTCATATTAACAAATGTTAAGTCACTTTTATTTGAAAAAATAGAGGTGGATGCATAATTAATACTTCTCTATCATGACATAATGCATTTTTCCAAATAAAGAGTTTTAACCCTAAATATATTAATATGAATGAAATTATCAACATAATAAGTTTATAGTAAAGTGGGTAGCTAAAGAAAATAGAAAATTTTAGGAGCTCACATAATTAGAAAGATAATAATTTGAAATCAACATTACAATTAATCTCACTATACCAATTCACAAAACATATTGGGGGTAAGACTCTTGGAGATGAGGGAAATCAATTTAAATAATTATGTAGATATGTTGTAGCTTGGGGAGATCAATGATAATATAAAAATGATAAAATCAAAGTGTGTACATTTTTCTTGAGGCAACTAAGAAGGATTTTGGCTTGTTGGAGGAAATTAATTTGGGTGGATTCGTGTCATTTAAAAAGAAAACTTAGAAGGCAGTTACTTGAAGTCATTGAAAGAGATATCAATACCATATATTCATTATTACTAGAGTTGTAATTGAGCCATAATACAGAGTGACTTGGAAATGTTTTCTCATATTGCTACTCGAAGATACTGACAATATTAAAGATATGAGTTAGAATTTTATGTTTTACCAACATATGTAAATGTTAGTGTGCATATTATATAATAAACTCATAATGCAATAATTAGTTTTTTTTTATATTTTGTGCATTGAAAAGACTTAGTTAAGGTGTTAAAGGAAATTATGTTTGATATAAGTCATAGGTTTTGCATCAAACATATATATAATTAAGGTTTTAAAAAATAGTTTATGACTGTCATTTTGATTAATGTTAAGGTTTTTCAAGTTTTTTAGACTATAATTTTGACTCAACCAATCATATTTATTCATAATTGTCACAAAATCAAAGATCACGATGAAACTGTGATCATGATTGCAATTTAAAACCTTCTATATAATATTAAACTATCTTATCATATAATCACATTGGAATACATATCTCATAATGTTTAATCTCTATTCTTTCCTTTTTCTCCCTTTGTATCTAATATCTCATAATTTCAACACAACAACTTTAATAATATTGGCTTTAAATGGAGCACATTTAAAGACTTGACACACGATTATTACACGAATGAGATTAAGAAAAATGATACAAGTACATTTGTTTGGTTAAAGTAATTTTAACCAAAACCGTAACGCATATCATATATATTTAAGGAATTCGATGTATTACAATACATACTACTCTACTATGATAAATACATTCTATTTTACTATTGATACATGATTTGGTTCTTGTATAAGTATAATTAGTGTAATATTTGAGATTTTTAGTCCATTTATTGTACATTGCAAACAATTTTGCAATTTTGCAAGTTTGCATTGGTGCATTGGTTTCGGCAATGGTGAAATATGAAATGTGAAATTGTATTGACATTAAATAGTAAATTTGATTTACTTTTTCATCTTTAGAGTTATGGTAGAATATGAATTCTTTGTCTAATAAATTGAAGTAAAAGAAAAAAAAAAGAAAAAGAGAAGTACCTACATGCATATTAGTGATGACTTCTTTCCTATTGACAATCATTTTTTGTGGTGACTCTTTTCCCACAAATGAATTATATAGTAGTAACTTATTTTTCATCGTCGATCATTTTGGTGACAACTCTTCTCCCACATATAAATCATATTAGTGGTGACTTCTTTCCCACTGAAGATCATTCGAGTGATAACTTATTTCCTATCATCAATATTATTAGTTTGAAGCTACCAAATATTGTTTTGAGAAGGTTGGACCTTACTTTGATTGTCAAAAATTTCTCTTAAGTTGATAGTCTTTTCAGTTGTTTAACTAAGCTATCTTTTTAGCAAATTTCTCAAACTTCTCCAGCATCCTGAGTTACCTTTCAAATGATTGTTTTTTTATGGAGCTCAACTTTTATGTTTTCTTTTTATTTATTAGGAAATAAATTGTTCTTCTTGTAACAAGTTGCAAGCTTAGTAAGCTTTAACTTGAAGAAGAGTGCTAGAAAATTTGAGAAATATCTAGTGATTATATCGTAAAATATTTTAAAATATCTTAGATGATCTCTTATGATTTATTCTTCTTTTTATATTTTATAATTTATTTCCTTATTTAATTAGATTTTTGTAATTATATGCATATTGTATCATGTAATAAGAGTATTATCTCTTGTATTTATTGTATTAAGTCTATATAAAATAGACTCTGCTGTGTAGTTTATACATACAGTTTCAACATCTTTTGCATTTGTTTTTTCTCTCTTTCAACACAAACATGTCATCAACATAAAGAAGCAAATAAATATGATCACTTGCCTCAAATTTTCCCAAATACACAACTATCATATTTGTTCCTTTGATAGCCATTATTCAACAAGAAATTGTCAAACCTCGTATACCTTTTTCTATAAAATTGCTTGAGTCCATATAAAAATTTCTTAAGGAGCTTCATACCCAACATGTCTCATAGAAATTTCTAAGTTACCATAGAGAAATAGTTTTTCAACATCCATTATTTGTTCTGATTCCATATCAAAATGTGGAAACATTGCCAATAAAATTTGAATGAATGAATGCTTCACCATAAAGGGAAAATCTCATTAAAATTAATAGGTTTTCTTTGCGTAAACCACTTTACTATAAGTCTAGCATTGTATCTTGTATACTCAACTTTAGGTATGCCCTCTTTCCTTTTAAACACCTATTTATAACCTATTATTTTTGCTTTAGCAAGCTTTGAAACTACTTTTTGGGTCTTATTCTTCTCTAATGACCTAGCTTCTCATTCATAAACATATCCACTCCTTGGCATTTGTTGATTTAACGACTTCTTGGAAAGAAGAGTTCATCTTCTATAATATCATCTACAATAGTTAGAAACCAATGAGATATACATATCCATACGCTTTGGATGACTTATATCCCTTTCTCTATATCATTAACCAACCTATAGTCATGAATACTAGATTGTTCTTTTATGATTGAATTTTCATCCTCCCCTAATACTATTTAAAAACATCATCGTTACTCATTGAATAACTTTCTTTAAGAGACTCTACCTCAAATTTTAATCTCTTTAAGGATTACCACCTTGAGTCTCAATCCATTTTTTTTTTGCTTTTAACAAGCTTTGTTCATGAATAGTTACATTGATGCTTATGATACACCTTTTGGACTTTAAACACTAAATTTTGTACCCTTTTGATCCATTTGGACAGCCTATGAATAAGTTCTTCTTTGTTCATGGTACTAACTTGCCTTCATTCATGTAGTAGTAAACCACATATCCAAAGATCTTCAAATTGTTGTAGTCTATTGGTTCACTTGTCTAGATTTCTCGTGGAGTTAAGAATTAGATTGTAGCAAATGGTGTTCTATTCACCAAATAACAAGTTGTATGGACAACTTCACCTTAAAATTGAGAAAAGGGTTTCGAATTTGACAATAAGAACCCCACACATTCCACGAGAATCTTATTCATCCTCTTAACCAACCCATTATTTTTGGGTTACCCTCACTGTCTTATGCCTCTTAATCCCATGATTGGGACATCCTTTATCCCTGTTAATACTAAATACAATAAACTTAGAACAATTTACTTTGAAAACATACATCAATTAGTAAAGGATTCACAAATAATCTGGTCATATACTATAATTGAAAACAAACAAGCATCTTTACTAACACTCCAAAGACCAATTCTAATATCATAAAATAGAAACTAAACTACATAATTGAAAAGCAATTACAAAAGCGTCTCGATGTTACATGTCCTATCAGAGCGTAAACCTAAAAATAAAAGAAAAAAGCAGTATATGAGGAACATAAGCTTAATCCTCACGTTCCTGTCGAACATCACATGCAATATCACAAGCAACAAACAACAGAAGGGAGTGAGAAATGTACCTCACTCAAGTTCATGATATGAGCACTATGTAAGTAGCACATTTACACAATTAATTATAAAAAAAATAAGTAGAACACAGACACACAATTAACAAACAATAAGTAATCATAATTAGCAGATAATAGCAAACAAGTATGCACATGAATGCTGACAATGCACTCCTATTACTATTTTGTATGTCATGTGATACCAACTATAATCCAGGAAACAGGCTAAGGGCAACCCTACTAATCTCTACCTCTACAACTAGTTATACCAAGCTAGCATGATATCCCTTTGGTAGCTCGTTAGGTACTACTCGGGTTGCAATATCTGATTTAGTTTGTGGGATCAGTCACGACCATTGGAATCTTTTGTACCGAATAGCCCATAGTAAGTCTAGTGGTCTTACCACTTAAGTTCAAAGGTACATTCTTTACACACCTATTTCATTAAATAATGCATGAGAGTCGATGAGGACCATTCTCGCCTCTCACAGGCTAGGCACATCATCTCTCAAACTAATCACATATTAGTAACTACCATTTTGGCCTTTTAGAAGGTAGGTCACTCACTAGATAAATGTTTCTTGGCCTCATTCTTGTCTCTCACAAACTAGGTCACCCTTCGCATTTATCCTTATTTGCTTATTTTTATCTCACATCCCATTATTCTTGATGTAATTTTAACAATAACAATAATATATTTGGTACAAGCATATAGGTTAATAGATAAACAGTAAATTCAATTGTCACACAAAACTACTACAGCACAGATAGGGCAGCACGGACATGCTTCCATTAGCACGGGCATGCACATTTAGCATGACTCTACATGGGTATGCACAAAATATTCAAGGTATGCACAACTTGGACAAGCTATTGAACATGGCCATGCTCATTAGCCTGATATCAAATTTATTGGATTTCCACCAAAATTTTCGAATTTAAATAAGAGAATATGGTTGTTCTACATTTTGCATATGCACAACCAATTACACATAATCAATTTCACAAAAAAATATAAATAAGAAACATAATCTAAGGAGCTTAACCCCATTGTAAAGAACACAAAAAACATACAATTTATAAAGTCAACTATATGATTATCATTAATCTTAATAAAAAGGAAGGGTCTTTGTCTAGAGTTCAATCTCCCTTTCAGATAACCCAAAGCATACAACTTTACGGTGTAGGGGAAAAAAACTCTCAATCCATGACCATAAGATTAAGAGTCTTGTACTTTATCAATTGAAAAAAATAAGAAACTATAAACAAACACTAGGAAAACAACCAAACACTATGCTAATACATAAGCACTAAGTAGAAAATTACTAAACACTATCCATTGATAGAGGCAATCAAACACAAGCACTAAGTAAGGTCTAAGGCCAACCCCTTTAGACACAGTTATACCCGTACTCCTAAGCCAGATTTCCTACTTCCCTCTATTTGGAGAAGCGTAAACCTAGATAATACGTTCCTCGGGATCTTTCTTCTTTTTCCTTGCTGGTTTCCTCTAGAGCTTCGTTCTTCTTTTTCCTTACTGGTTTCTTTTTCCTTACTGGTTTCCTCTAGAGCTTCTCTTTCCTCCACTCTCTAGTTTCATTTAAAACCATGTGTAGCTCAAAATGAGTCTCGCAGCTCCCACTAATTGCCCACATGAAACCCAAACTCAAACAACAAAGGATCTCATATCTCTTGAGAAAGTTTTAAAAGATGAAAAAGATTAAATTATCTGGTTCAATGCTTTGCATTAAACCCAACCAACTCTTTATATAAGAGAAGAAAACGATACATGAGCTTATATTATTCGATATGGGATTTGAGTTATTCCATTTTCTTATATAGAAAAACAGGTGAGAGATGAGCTTATGTTGTCTGATTTAAGACTTAGGTTTTTGCCATATTTAAATGGCTTATTTTTCTTAATTTAATTAATTAAAATTCAACTTATATTTCTCTCAAAATATTATTTATTTAATTATAAAATAATTAAACCACTTATTAATAATAATTAATAAAATACAATATCTACAACAAAAAATAAAATAAAATAAAAAATAGGTTGTTACAATGATTTTGACAACAATTAGTAAAAACATCAACAAGATACTCTAAAAAAATATTTGTTCTTGTCACAACCCAAAAATCGTGACGCATGACTGACTCACCGGCTGCAGGGTCGAGTTTACCTCGTCCCCACTTATGACCGAATTGCTTTCGGCCATCTGGAGTCGCCACCTACATTTTTTAGGAACATAGGGAAACCTAAGGAAAGGCTGGTCTGACGTCAGGGATATGGGTTCGGGAGTTGGTTACATGCTAGGGTCTTCTAACATGCCTATCACTCGATAGTTACCCTCAGGGGCGGGGCAGGGGACCGTGCTTAGGTTTAAGGTTGGGTTCCTCAGCCTGGGTTCTGGAGAGAGGGAGGTTCAGGCAGGGTATTCTGGCATTTTCGAAGTTTTTCTTAGATTTGGGGATTTGAGATTCGACTTGATAGAGGTGTGCCCTCTAGGCCTACGTACCTCGGCTTTAGAGGGTTCAAAGTCTACGTAGTTCTGGTATTTAGGTGGGTGGGGAGTTAGGCTGACTGTGGTCTCATTTTTCTAGCTGAGTCATGCTCGGTCAAGAGGCGAAAGGCTTGTGATGGGGCGGTGATGGGGGTGGATGGTTCTTTTTGGCCGAGACAGACTCGGCCTTGGGTGAGGTCTCGGTTTCTCTCTGGATGGGGACTACTAGGCTAAGAGGGGATTCGGGGAGGGATCGTGCTTGACGATGAACAACACTATGCTAATTATGAGAAGAAAAGGGAACCAACCAACCTGGGTACTGGAGCGAGTAGACGCCTCTTGCTTGTAGACCAGCACTTTTGCTTGCCCTTCAGTCTGGACTCGGAACGTTTCCTTCCTTTCTTAGCAATCGTCAGCTTTCCGTCCGCTTCTCTCCTCTCTTCTCTTTTTCCTCCTCCTTCTCCTCCTTCTTCACTTCGTAGTAGGGGTTTATATAGGGTTGGGTAGTGGTTGGGTGGTTCCCTTTGGGCTTCGCATGGTGGTTGTTGTTGAAACAGAGGCGGCTCAGCGTGTGTGGGGGGGGGGTGGTTAAGATTCCTAAGATCCTGGGCGACTCGGCTATGGATTGGGTAAGATTGACTCGGTCTCGGTTAAGATTCACCTAAGATCCTAGGCGACTCGGCTGTGGATCGGGGTCGTGGGTGAGATTGACTCGGTCTCGTCTTATGTTTTCCAGTCTCGGTTTGACTGAGTCCAGGTGACCTTTAGGCGGGCTAGGGTTGACTCGGGGTTGACTCTGAGGTTGGAGGTCTGGCCCATTCTAAGAGATTGGGCCGGACCAATTTGGGGTACAACAATAGCCCCCTCTTTATTTATGCTTTTTCTAAAAAGGACGTGATCCTTTTTTGGATAAGCGTAAATAAAGATAAAGACTTGGGTTGGTTGAGCGAGGATGGAGGCTTATGACAACGGTCAGAGTACAAGCTGGCCCGCTGGTACTCCAACTCGTAAAGCATTTTAGCGGCCAGGCAGGTACCCTTTGGTGGTACCAAGCCCCCAATTCGAGGCGGCGGGGTACATAGTATTTGGCAGCGCATGGGGTACACACCGGCTGGTACCAACCCTCCAAATATTCGAGGTAAGCATTTGGCAGCAAAGTGGCGGGGCCGGGTACCTGTGCCCTCCAAATTTCCGAGGTAAGTATTTGGCCGCGGTGGTAATACTGTTGGTACCGGGCCCTCAAATTTCCGAGGTAAGTATTTGGCAGAAGCGGGTACCTGCTTGGCTGGTACCCAGGACCTCCAAATTTCCGAGGTGAGTATTTGGTAGGCGGAATTGATACCAGACCTCCAAATTTCGAGAGTAAGTATTTGTATTGGTAAGTCTGTGTGGCTGGTACCGGGCCACTCCAAATTCCAGAGGTAAGTATTTGGCAACGGTAGGTACACAGTACCAGGCCTCAAATTTCAGTAAGTATTTGGCAGCGGGCAGAGTTACGCTGGTTGAGAATACGAGGCCTCCAAATTTCGAAGTGAGTATTTGGCAGCAGGCAGGGTACCTTTGGTTGGTACCAGGCCCTCCAAATTTCTGAGGTAAGTATTTGGCAAGGCAGGGTACATTGCTGGTACCCAGGCCCTCCAAATTTCGAGGTGAGTATTTGGCGCTGAAGCGGTAGTCTGTATTTGGCCGGGTACTGAGGCCTCCAAATTTCAGTGAAGTATTTGGCAGGCGGGGTACATTCTGTTGGCTGGTACCCAGGCCCTCCAAATTTCCGAGGTAAGTATTTGGCAGCAAGCGGGGTACACACTGGCTGGTACCCAGGCCCTCCAAATTTCCGAGGTGAGTGGGGTATCCACTGGCTGGCCCCCAAGCTCGTAAAGTATTTCATATGTGTTGTTGTTTTTGTTTTGTGTTTTTTTGGATGACTGAAATAAAGGCGATCCTAGGAGCGTGTGGGAACAGAGGCGGCTTGTGCAAGGGTGACTGAGGTGGAGGCGGTCTTGGCGTGTGGGAACAGAGGCGGCTTGTGCAAGGGTGACTGAGGTGGAGGCGGTCTTGGAGTGCGGAAACAGAGACGGCTTGCGCAGGGCTGACTAAGACTGAGGCGGTCCTGGGAGTGCCGAGATAGAGGCGGCCTGCGTAGGGCTGATTGAGACTGAGGCGGTCCTGGGAGTGCCAAGATAGAGGCGGCCCGCGCCAGGATGACTGAGATAGAGGCGGCCCGAGAGTGCATCTGGGCCGAGGGTACTTGGGCCTGTTTTTGTTGTGTTTTTTTTTTTTGGGCTCCAATATTTGAATTTCTGTGGGCAATTGAAGGGTTGCGCGTGGAGGGACGCGCCTCGCCGCCCTTCGGACACACCTCTTCGGTTTTTGGGCTGCATTGATGGCGAGGTGGCGCCACGATTGCGCCGTTATGGAGAAGCGCAACCTGTAATTATTGGTCGCGGGGTTTCGAGGGGGGGTTTATTACAGGAGGCGCGTTTATTTCCTTCATTCGCTTGTGCTTCCTTTGCTTCTCTTCTTTTCGTTCACTTTGGTTTGCGCTTCTGTATTTCGTTCTTCTTGAGCCTTCGTCTTCCTCCAACCATTACCAACTTTTCGCCTCGAAAGGCACCATGTCAGTACTTGAGGTTCTGAGACCTCTTCTTCTTCCTCTTCTTCGTCGGGTGAGGCTCTAGAAGCCATGCCGGTGGGCGTAGGCGAGGGGGGCTTCACCAACCCCTAAACCTGCAGTGCAGAAGGTGGGTCCAGTGGCGTGGATCCATAAGGATGTCTTTGGGCACATGTCGAGAGATGACCCGCTCACGAGGTGGAATCTCACGGCGGTGGGAGAGAATGGATTCGCGACTTCGCATATTGGTGCATTTGGAGATGGTCTTGTAGTGGTAAGAGGAGTGCGTGTGCGATGTCGCGAGGAAGGAAAGCACCGCCGTCTTCATGTATGAGGCGGTGTTGGCGGATTTGGGGGGTGACTCTCCCCTTTGACTTCTTCGAGGCGGACGTCTTGAGGGTCTTGGGGATAGCTCCTCCCAACTTCACCCTAATGGTTGGGCGATTCGGGCCTTTAGGGTGGTCTGCTTGCCTGGGGGCTCACTGCCGCCTCGGTCTTCCTCGGCCACTACACGCTTGAGTCGGCCCATCGATGGGGTGGGTCTCATTAACCCCTTTGCCTAACTCGGGTCTCTTCACTTCTTACACGGCCTCCTACAAGGGTTTCAAAAGAGCCGCCGTGAAGATCAAAGGCGGGTGAGGCGGGTCATTTCTGCATTGACCCACTTGACCTTTACCTTTGTATTGGCGGGGAGCCCTCAAAGTTCAAGGGGCTGGTGGTGAGTCAACTTTCCTTAGGCGCCAAGGTTGATCTTTGTTGGACAGACCTGTAGAGAGGAATGAGTTCTTGGGACATAATGACTGGATCTCTTGGTGGATGCTACCCTCCGCCTAAAGGGTGAGTTTTCTGAGTTGTCTTCGGACTCGGCCTCGCGCCGAATGTACTGATGTTCTATATTTTGGCTTGCAGGTATGTTGAAGAAACAAGGCATTGATATGGCTGAGTTGATCAAGAAAGCTCGCCTAACCAACGATGCCAGGAGTTCTGGCCGAAAGGCCTCGGGTGCCGAAACTGCTGCGGCTAGTGTTGAGAAGAGGCCGACTACCAGTTTGGCCGAGAAGGACTCGGCCCGCGTGGTTGAGAAGCTGACGGCTCCGGCCGTGTCCGACAAGGAGGCGACTAAGCGGAAGGCCGACTCCACCACGGCTGAGGAGGCGGCTGCTAAGAAAGGGAAAGCCATTGCTCCTCCTCCTCCACCCATGCCTACACAATCCCAAGGCAAAGTGGTGGTGACGGCAGGGCCAGGTTTGCCTCTTGGTGGCCTACCCTGCTATGTGGCCCCCCCACTGTTGGTTCTTTGTGGGGCCCCTAGATTCGACATCTGTTTCTGCTAGTCGCATACCTCCGCATGACCGAGGGTTATTGGTGTTGGCCGGAGTCAATAGTTCCGTTGACATGGTGACTGCTTATATGGCCCGCTCAATAGCCTCTTTGAAGATCTGGCGAGGCATGCTGCGAAAGGCCGAGCAGATTGTGGCCAAAGAGGCCATGTCGAAGAAGGAGTTGGAGAAGGCCCAAAAGGCTAGGGCTGAGTCCTTGGCTGAGGTCGAAAAGCTAAAGGAGGCTAGTTAGAAGGCTTGCGCTGAGGTTGAAGACTTGAAGGCCCAACTTGCTACTTCTCAAGCCGAGTCCTCCTTGCTGAAGACAAAGGCATCTTCATTAGAGGCTGAGGTAACTTCGCTAAGGTCTACACTTGCTGATTCTCAGTCAAGGGTGGTGGAGGTGGAGGCTGCTCTTGCTTCTGATAGGGAGGCTTTGAAGATGGCAGAGGCTAAGGCTGTGGTTGCCGAGTCAGAGGCGGGCAAATTGAAAGAAGAAAACGTGGAGCTTTCTGAAAGGGTGGCTTGCTTAGAAGGAGCTATTGTGGAGCAGCATGAAGACGGCTTCAACAAAGCCCTTAGGCAGATAGCTCTGCTGGCCCCAGATTTCGACCTTAGTCTGTATGACCAAGGAGGTCCGAGATGGAAAACTGGTTTCCCTCTTGGATTCTCCTTAAACTTGTAATATATCGTGCCCTAGATTTTTTAATGAAATGATATTTTGGCATTTTCTTGTGTTCTTTTTTTATTTTTGGGTTTTCCGTTAATTATTATTTAATGATGTTAGTCAGATTGAGATAATTTTCAATGGGCCTAATACTGAGGATAGTAATGGTTTTAGTTCAGACTCGGGGTTTGGGGGTGGGGTTTCTAAACTCAATATTTGGGCGTAATGGGTTAATGGGATTAACACTTAAGGGAATGGGGATAATACAAAGGGAAATGATGGCTTCTAGGCTCAGTACTTAATGGGAGGAAATGTAAATAATACTAAGGGAAATAATGGCTTCTAGACTCAGTGTTTGGGTATAATGGCTTAATGGAAATAGTACTAAAGGGAATGGTGGCTTCTAGACTCAGTGTCTGGGGGTCATGGGCTAATGGGATTAATACTCTAAGGAGGTAATGGATTGGAACAAGTGGGTGGTTCCAATCTGGACTCAGTCTTTTGGCTATGGTTGTTTTGGGTCAGACTCGGTTCCTAATGAGATTGGTGATTGGTTTTGGAGATGCAATGGCGACTAGAGAGGGTGAATATCCAGTCGGCTCCGCCTTATACTTGGCTTGACCCGCATGAGAGCGATTTCGGCTTGGGTAAGACGGTTCGAAAGGGTTGGGGGTAGTTGCTTGAACTGTAGGTGAGTTAAGGTTTTGGATCATCCGTCGGCCGTCTAGCCTACTCGGGTCGGGATGCGGGGTGTGAATGAGTCGGCCGTTTGGAAGTCGACTCCGGGTGCTCCTCAGTATCCTAGGGATTCGGGGTGGACCCGACGCTGTGGGTGAACTCGGTCCTATGGGCTCCTTTTTTAGAGGCGTCATGGGGTATAGGTTAAGCTGAGGCGTGAGTCCTTCTGGACTTAGGGGATTACAGGTCCGTGACGTATTTGGAAATGTACCTTGTTTATGATAGTTTTAGCATGCGTCGAAATATTGAAAGACTCAAGCAAAGAAAAGGGAAAGGAAGGAAGGAGATTGTTATTACGTTGTTGAAAAGTTACAAATTATTTTAACAATAACCCCTACTAACTTATTTGGGAATGAAACGAAAACTACTTGGACTTTGAGCGTGTTTTCCTTGATCTTCCATCGTCCAAGCGAGAGTCTCCACCTTTTACCGTGCACTCTGGGGCATTTCAGGGGTAGAACATTCTAACCGCATCTGCATTGACAGGGTAGCTCAGGTCTTGTCCTTCGGCGTTGGTTAAGGTCAATGCTCCTCCAGAGAAGGCCTGCTTCACCAGTATGGTCCCTCATAGTTAGGTGCCCATTTACCCCTCGGGTCTTTGAAGTTGGGCAGGACCTTTTTTAGCACCATGTCCCCCTTCTGGAAAATGCGGGGTTTCACCTTCTTGTCGAACACTCTCTTTACCCGTTTCTGGTATAACTGGCCATGGCATAAGGCAGTGAGTCGTTTTTCCTCGATGAGGTTTAACTGGTCGAAGCGTTGTTGGACCCATTCGGTTTAGTCTAGCTCGGCTTCGGCAGTACCCTTAGGGAAGGTATTTCTACCTCTATTGGTGGGGACTACATCTGTGGCCCACAGTGAGTCTGGGGTTGCTCGGTGGATGTTCGCTTGCGGAGTCACGATATCCGTGTAGTGCATATGGTAACATCTCGTGCCGGTCTTTGTAGGTGACTACCATGTACGTATTATTTTTTTCAGGTTTTTATTAGCGGCTTCCACTGCTCCGTTCATCTTGGGGACGGTAGGGTGTGGAGTTGTGGTGGGTGATCGGAATTGCTCGCGAAAGTTCGGACATCATTTTGTTGTTCAGATTAGTGCCGTTATGCGTGATGATGTGGCGGGGAGGCCATATCGACATATAATGTCTCTTTTTTGATAAACGTACCACCGTATTTTGCAGCGGAGGAGTAGGAGGGTGCCTCCACCCACTTGGTGAAGTAGTCAATAGCCACCAAAATGAATATGTGCTTGTTGGACGCCTTTGGCTCGATATGGCCAATTACATCGATGCCCCACATAGAGAAGGGCCAGGGGGCATTGAGGTTGTGTAGTGTGGAGGGAGCAACGTTGAGTTGATTGGCGTAGATTTGGCACTTTGCGCATTTCCGAACGTGCTGGTAACAATCTGACTCCATCTGGGTCGATGGTATCCGCTTGGGAGTATCTTGCGAGCCAGGGCATGTCCGTTCACGTGGGTGCCGAAAATTCCCTTGTGCACCTCCTCTATGATTTGCTTAGCTTCTTGCTCGTCTACACAACGGAGAAGTGTCATATCGGAGTTTCTTTTGTAGAGCGTGGTTCCACTTAGTAGGAAACCGGAAGCTAGGCGCCGTAGGGTTCACTTGCTGTTTTCGGGGGCATCGTCTGGGTATTTGCCTGTTTCGAGGTATCTTTTTATGTCAAAGTACCATGGTTCTGTACTTGATATTGCCGTCTCACGGGAAAGGCATTGGCAGTATGCGGTTTGTGGCTGTTGCCGAACTTGGATCACCATTTCTTGTCCCTCATTTACTGTACCATGGCGGATAGAGTGGCAAGCGCATCGGTTGTTTGATTTTCTTCGCGGTGGGGCGTGATTAAAGGTGATCATGTCGAATCTGGGCATGATCTCTTTGCATGGTCATGGTATGGGATTAACTTGGCGTCTCGCCTCCCATTCTCCATGAAGTTGGTAAATGACCAAAAGCTGAGTCTTGAAGACTACGAGTCTTTTACTTGGTGCTCTAGAGCCATCGAGGGCCCATGGTGCATGCCTCGTGCTCGACCATGTTATTGGTACAGTCAAAACCTAGCTTGGCGACAAAAGGGAGACAACGGATTATCTGGCGAGATTAGGGACGACCCGATCCAGATTTCCTACGACATTGGAGGCCCGTCAAACCCATTGTTCATTAGATCGTTGCGTTGGTCCTCATCAGTGGCGGCCATGAGATGTTCGTATGCGGGAATTCATAGCTCAGCAATTTGATGTCTGAGGGGATGGTAGGCAAGTTGTTCAGCCAGGCGCTTCCTTTGTGGCCGTTTGGTTTATGAGGGGATATCGTACTCGGATAAGGCCATTTGCCAGCGTGCGGTCGTGCAGTGAGGCGGGCTTCTCGAAGATGTATTTGACCGGGTCATTCTGGCTACTAGCCAAGTTGTGGGCCAGCATGTATGGTCTGAGCCTTTTAGCGGCCCAAGCGCAACAAGTCCGATTCGAGTGCTGAATATCTCGCCTCGCATTGGTAAACTTTTTCTTTGAGGGTAGTAGATGGCTTGTTCCTTTTTCCGGCGGAATCCAGGGGTCCCATACCCCCATGGATTCTTAGTACTTGTCAAATACAATATTAGTGGTGGTCACCTGGCTGGGTATGCAGTCTTAGGGGGATTTTTCTAGGACCGCAGCTTGATCTTGTCGAAAGCCTCGGCATTCGAATCTCATTCCTTCCTTTGCTTCATCCGCGGGAACTTGAAAATGGGGCCCTGAAGTGGGCTGTTAATTAGGGAGATGAAACGAGATATGAAGTTGATTCGCCCCAAGAATCCTCTGACTTCTGCTTCTGTTCTAGGGGCTGGCATTTCCCTCATAGCCTTGACCTTGTCCAGGTCTACCTTGATACCGTTTTCATTGACCACAAAACCGAGCAACTTGCCTGTTTTTACTCCGAAGGTACATTTGGCCGGGTTTAGCCGTAATTTATACTTGCGGAGCCTGATGAAGAGTTTTCGTAGGTCCTCTATGTGCTGCTCTATTGTTTTTTATTTTGCGATCATGTCGTCCACGTAGACCTCAATTTCTCTGTGCATCATGTCATGAAACAAGGCTACCATGGCTCGCTGGTATGTCGCGCCTGCGTTTTTAAGCCCGAACGGCATTACCTTGTAACAGAAAGTCCCCCACAATGTAATGAATGTTGTTTTCTCCTGGTCTTCTGGGAGCATCATGATTTGGTTGTAGCCTGAGAATCCGTCCATGAATGAAAAGAATGAAGTGTTGGCGGTGTTGTCCACGAGTACGTCAATGTGGGGTAGTAGGAAGTTATCTTTGGGACTGGCCTATTTAAATCATGTAATCCACACACATTCGCACCTTCCCGTCTTTCTTGAGGCGGCACTATATTAGCTACCCATTTGGGGTAGTGGGCCCACGAGGAACCCTGCGTTCATTTGTTTTTTACCTCATCCTTGATCTTGAGGGGCCTCTGGTTTCATTCTCCGTAGCTGTTGCACGATTGGGGTGGCCCTGGAAGTAAAGGCAATCGATGCTCGACAATCTGCGGTCCCAAACCTAGGCATGTCTTGATATGACCAGGCTTAAGATGTGCGTACTCTTAGAAGTTCGAGGAGCTTAACCCGTGATCCGAGGGTATTTGTTTGCCTATCTGAACCTCCTCCCGCCTATTTCTTTTTGCAGGCTCACACTTTGAGGTCCCCTATGGGGCCTCGAATCTTGGTTTTTCTCTGCTCATATCCCGTTCTATGTCTACCGAGCCGGCCGGTGTCGATGCTTTAAGCTTGGCGTGTCAGGTCGGTCAAGTTCTTTATTCCCTAGAAAGGCGGGTCGTTTATGGGACTGTTTTTTTTTTTAGGAGATTTATTTTAGTGTGATAAAAGAAAGGACAAGGCAAAAGAGAAAATAAGACATGCTAAAACTTTGTTGGCAATGGAATTGTGCAGGTGGTCTTTACAAAAATAAATGAAAGGAAAGAGATGAAAACAAGCCATCAAAAACAAATTACATTTCCAAAAGGTCTAGGTCTAGTAATATTTCCGTGGTCAGTTGGTGAGCTCCTCTTGCGTGGCGTATACCCATGGCTCCCGGTCTTCAAGCCCCTCCCCAATTGCCGACACGCTTCCTCGTACAAATGAGGGCCCCTGAGCGCCCCCTTGGAGGTTGCTTGCCTGATACCCTATTCCGAACCGTCCTGGGTTTTCGGACACCTGGATTGGGGCTAGTGTGCCTGTCAGATGGGGGCCTAGTCCTTCCTTGATCATAATCTGTAGCGCTGTGCTTTCCTGAGGGAATGTGGTGCCCTTGGGTCTTTGTCCGTTATCGATCTCTAGTGATTGAAAGGAGGTCTCAAGTGCTTCTTCGTTCCCCTCGATGTATTCCTCGGGGATGGGAGTGGTGATCACTAGCTCTTTTTCTCCCGTGACGTTGATAATGCGCTGGTCACTAATGAACTTCACCTGTTGGTGAAGAGAGGATGGCACGGCGCCTGCAGCGTGTATCCAGGGTCGTCCGAGGAGGCAGCTGTAAGCTGGACGGATGTCCATGACCTGGAAGTCGATATTGAATAAGACCGGCCCGATGAGGATGGGTAGGGAGATTTCTCCCATGACTTCCGCTTTGACCCATCAAATGCCCCGCACTAATTATGGAGCTAGCCTCAACCTGTGTGTCCATGGGGGTGAGCTTATCCAGTGTTACCTTGGGGAGGACGTTCAGAGATGATCCGTTGTCGATGAGGACCCTAGCAATCATATAGCCACCGCATTTTACCGAGATGTGGAGCGGCTGGTTGTGGCCCTTTCCTTCCTTGGGTATCTCATCATCGGAGAAGGTCAGATGACCTTTCCTGGTGATGTTGTTAACCAAGGTGCCGAATCTTTCTGTGGTTATGTCATGGGCCACATGAGCTTCCTGTAAAACCTTCAGGAGGAGGTTCCAGTGGGCCTCGGGTGGAGTACTTGGGGGATAAGGCGAGATTCGTCGTGCCGGGGTTTTGTTCATTTGGTCGAGGAACTGGTGCTCACTGTGCTTTATGATCTTCAGGAATTCCTCATCCTCTTTTCCTGGTGCTCGAATGTGTATTTCGTCATTCAACACTATCTGGGTGACGGGCCTTTTGTCAGAAGTTTGAGCTTTCTGGCCTCGGAGAGCCTCGGGTGTATAGATGCGTCCACTTCTAGTGAGGCCTCCCTCCTCAGCTATATTGATGACTTCTTTCGCATGCTCTTCTTCTTTGGCTATCTCAGGTGGTGCTGGTTCATTACAGCCATGGTGCGGCATGGTTGTCACAGTAAAGCGGCATTTGAGGCTGCGTTTCTTGATGGTGAGGGAAGGGCTCGTCATTTTGCTTAGGATCGTAGTAAATGGTAATTGGCTCCTTCGTGGGGTCTCGTCTTGCTCCATTCCGCGATCTGGGGGATGGTCACCCCTGGTGTCTTACTGGTGGGTTCGTGATCCGAGGCGTTGGTGATGCTCCCTCGTGAGGTGGGAGGGTTGGTGCTCGCATTGGGCTTCTTTGCCTCCAACTTGAGCCATCCCCTTCCGAGGAGATCTGTATTTTGTGTTTCAGCGTCCAGCCAATTCTCAGTGGTGTGGCGGGCCCCCCTTCATGTATTCGCATTTGGCGTTAGGGTTGTAATTGAGGGATACCGGGGGGAGCTCTGTGGCATCGTCGTAATCATCTGCACGGGGGCTGATGGAAAAAGGCTGATGTATGACATCGGTATGGGGGTGAAGACTCTCCTAAGTTTGTCCTAGGATCTTGAGGCGTTGAGTCGGGCTTGCGGTTTGGACTCGGCTTGGATTCGGGTGTTGGGGAGACGATTATCGTGAGGGGTGAGGGTGATTGGGGAAGTGTTTGGGGTTCAGATGGTCACGGCATTGGCTTCCCTTTCCTTCTTTGGTAGGAGTTTTCTTGAGGATTGGCGGAATTGTTGGTGAATTTCCAGCGTTTGATGCCGACAGATTCTCTCCCCTGATTACAGAATCCATAAAATTAGAAGTCACGCTTCCAGCAGTTTTGTCGTAGAAGGGGCTGGCAATGTTTCGATGAATAGGGAGACCATTTCCTTCTCGGTTGGGAGGTTTAACCTGTATTTGCCAGCTCGCGCCATAGTTGGGCATAGTCCTTGAACCCCCAGTCGGCCTTAGACAAATTTTGGAAGCGGAGCCGTCTGGCGCCATATCCTCATTGTATCTCTTGGCGGACGAATGCCTCTACTAGATCCCTCCATGTTTTCACTTGCCCTTTCTCTAAGTTGACATACTAGTTCAGGCGGGGCACGTAAGGCTATCTTGGAAGCAATGCACCAAGATCTTGTCGTGGTGGACATAGGCTGCCATTTCCGGCGATACATAGCCAGGTACTCGGGGCAAGAGCTCTACTTGTATTTTTCAATTTAGGGGTCTTGAAGTCTGTAGGGAGGGCTGCGTCGGGACATTAGGCAAGGTGCAGCATCTAGGCCGTGGCCTCTAGTACCTCGATAGGCCGAGACCCGTTCTTTGGGAACTAATCTTTCGTCGTGAATTTGGGGTGACCTCAGAGTGCTAGGGTGATCCACTGGGCCAAAGGAATAAGAGCGTGGGGAGGCTTGGGTGGTGGCCCAGGGGCAAAGGTGGCCTGTTTGAGTTCTTCGGTGTCGGAAGCTTCGGCAGGTGCGTTCCACCCCAAAGGCATTCCGTATTGTGGGGTGAAGCACAGGGGTACGTTGAGGGGTTCTGCAGGTGGCGGCGTTAGAGGCGGGTTCGGTTGTGTCTGAGGGGGGGGGGCATGCTTGGTGAGAAGCTTGAACACTCTATTCATTTGTTTTTTATTTCGCCCGTGTTTTCCCTCATTTGGCCAACCTCTACCTGGTTTTGGATGCTTTGCTGCTCCAGCTCGTCTATTGCCTGCTCCATGTGACGGGTGCGAGCTCGAGTATGATATTGGTGGCTGGATGTGTGTATCGTGGATTTGGCCTGGTTTTAGGCGAAGGAAAAACAAAATTTAGCGAAGCGGATGAGAGGAGCAGGGGTATGCATGCAAAACATATCTAATTGCGAGTATTTCCAAACGGGTCACCAAACAAATAATTCAAAAACGATGCCGGCCTAATCTAATCGAAGGCGGGGGAACTAGGAGCCTTAATTGGTCATAAACTCCCTACAAAGACTTAAAAAAGCCTGTTATTTCTCTAGGTAATTTATGAAGTCAGCCATGCCCTCTCTTGCTCGGAGGCCACAGGGTATGTCCTTTTGGCGCTTGGTTGGCCGGACTTGCCTTTGGCTTGAGGAATCTATCTTTCAGCGAGGTTTCATTTGTGGCGCGTTTGGCTTGTTCTTCGTGACATCAACTATGTCTGGCATAGGTGGACCACCCTTGACCTCTGTTTGAGTTCTTGGATGATTTCCTTAAGTTGGGCCCTTCCTCGGCCTTTGTGCGGAAACCCCGGCTTCTAGTAAGGGCTTTACGTTCTTGCTCCTTTAGGAGTTCCTTGGAAAAAGATTGGCCCTTGTGGTTCTTCTTAGGGCGCAACTACACGCCAGTTGATGGGTTGCTCTTTGTTGTTCGGCCTCCTTCTTTGACCCTCCCAAAGAGCCCTTCCCGAGTTGTTCCTTGTCTTTGGTTGCCCAGTTTTCTTTCGGCCCTCTAACGCACATTTCTGCAGTGTTCGGCGGCATAAGGCGTTGCTGATTCTTACGGGACCTCGTGCTCTGCCTTTGACCTTCTTGTGTCATCGTTCCGTGCTTTTTAGGTGGTAAGCCTCATCCGGTGCTTCCTCGAGTTTCTGGTTTCGATTAGTATACTGACCTTTGTTTGGTCAAGAATCTTTTAAGCCTTTAGGCCTCGAGAGTTTGCACTTGCCGTGCGGTTGATGTTCACAGGTCGGGCATGAACCTTGTCCATGAAGGTTTGGTCCTTGACCCATTTTTCCACCATTAGCGGTGATACGGTAAGCCCGCTCAGGAGCTTCTCAAAGTCCCTTTTTGGTCGGTTAATCCGGGCGGCGTCGTATCTTTCGGTGATGGATCCCTTCCCCATGCCTCGGGTCCCAGCAATGCGAAAGGGGTCAAAAGCCTTCTCACAACTGGCCCGGGCAATTATCGGATGAAGCATTCGTCAGCGCAATTCTGGATTGTAGTTGATTGCCCCACGTGTTCCTAACAAAGGTACATTTGGATACCCTTCGCATTTGGCGATGGCGTGTTCTCTTTCATTCCATAATTGGGTACCCGGACGGATCTCTCGGCAGCTTCACTCGAGCTTTGAGCCCGTTTCCTTGTTGATCGTGGGGAACCCATCTCATTTAAAATCTTCTATAGGACAATTGGTGCGGTGTTTGCATTGAAAGAATTGGGAGGTTGACTAGAATAGAGGGGAGTGCGACATCTTAGGACCCCAGCCTTCGTTCGCCCCTTTGGTGGAGGGAATAATATGTTTGCGAGAGCCGCCATGGTGGGGGTTTTTCTCCTTTGTTTTTGGCTAGCTAGAAATACCTTCATAGTTGTCGGTCCACATAATCTTCTAGCGGGGAAACAGTAGGATAAAATTAGTAGCTTTAGATGGTGTCTATGAAGGCGGGCCGGTTCTCTCTTAGTAAAAATGATCAGTCTTGTTAAAAGGGTAAAAAGCTCAGGGGAGGCCTTACCGTACCATTGCGTTTTTTCTTCTGGATTATGTCTCCTCAGAAAGAGTCTTTAATAGGCAGTATGGTGCTAGGGGCGTGTCTTGATTGGAAGTATAGTGTCAGTCTACCAGATAAAATCGTGGGGGTTCGTTTCCATCGCCGTTTGGAAAGTGAATTAAAGCTTCTTGGCGCGTCTGTATCTAGTCAGGGCTTCAAGGGCCTCAGTTGGGTCTCGATCTCAAGATTTGCGAGGGAGGTTGCCATTCATCTTCTCGAAGCTCCTCATGCCCTTTAAATGGCTGCTAATGTTGGGAGGTGTGCAATTCTGGTCTTAACTTGGATAGGATACCGATGCAGTCTTGAGGATGTGTCACGGTTATCATTTTCTAAAAAGTCAGTAATTAGTTTTAAGTTACCATGCGTGCGAGTAAAAGGCTAAACGGTTTCGGGTTGAGGATGGATGAACTGATTAGGGTTGAAATTTAATTTTGACAGGCTCGGACCTTGATTTGGGAGTGGGCGACTTGGACCAGGAGTCATTGGACTAGATTTTTTTGGTGACTTAAGTTCCAGGGATAGGTTTTACGGTTTGGGCTGGGTTTAGTAGAGACTTAGGCTATGACTCGGACTAGGTTTGCAATTGGCTTAAGGTTTCTGACTCGGACTAGAGGTTTAGTTGTCGACCTGGACTAAGTTTTGTGACTCGGACAGTTGATTAGGACTAAAGGTTCGTGACTCGGACTAAGGTTTATGACTCAGACTAGAGGTTGATTATTTGTCTTGGACTAAGGTTTTACGAATGGACTAGGGTTTAGTTGGTGACTTGAACTAAGGCTCGGGTTAAGGTTTAGTCGGACTACTTGGACTGACTAAGGTTTACATTCGAACTAAGGTTTAGTTGGCTGGCTTGGACTAGGGTTTATGACCATTTAGGGTTGACTTCGACTCGGACTAAGGTTTAGTTGGCTGATTTGGACTAGGTTTTATGACTCAGACTAGGGTTTTAGTTGGTTGACTTGGACTAGGTTTCTGGCTTCGGACTAAGGTTTAGTTTGATTTGGTCTAGGGTTCTGACTTCGGACTAAAGGTTTAGTTGGTTGACGGCTTGGACTAAGGTTTATTTCGGACTAAGGTTTAGTTGGCTGATTTGGACTAGGGTTTCTGACTCGGACTAGGTTTAGTTGGCTGACTTGGACTAGGGTTTATGACTCGGACTAGGGTTTAGTTGGTTGACTTGGACTAAGGTTCTGACTGGACTAAGGTTTAGTTGGCTGATTTGGACTAGGGTTTATGACTCGGACTAGAGGTTTTAGTTAGGCTGGCTTGGACTAGGGTTTATGACTCGGATGGCTGATTTGGGACTAGGGTCACGACAGGACTAGGGTTTAGTTGGTTGACTTGGGCTAAGGTTGTTTGGTGGATTCGGGTTAATGTTTCCCATAGGATTTCCTTAGGTTCTGTATTGGATATAAGACTTCCCTCACCATTAGGCCTCGGGTCTATGGACTCCCGAGGTCTCCAACCAAACAGACCAGTTTCACTGAGTGTGCTAGCTCCTCTGTGTCATCAGCCCAGGTGGAATTCATTGGTCTGAGACTGGAGAAATCTCGGTACGGGTACCGCCACACGCTCAGACATCTTAGCTCTCAGTCAGGGAACAGATTCTCGTGGATATATACACACTCATCAGGTGCCCTCTTAAAGGGTGCCCTGTATAATCCCCACAGTATAATAGCAAGATATTGTCGTCTACCCTATGATTTTATACAAAACATACGAAAGACGAGTGTGCTAAAACCACACAACACTTAGTATCGTGGGCACCATCCTCCCAACGCGCGGCTAACCTAACAGGGCTCAACCCTCGATGGAATATGGTCCCCTAGTGGAGTCCATCTGTTGTCCCTAAAATCGTGATGCACGACTGACTACCTGCTGCGGGGTCGAGGTTTGCCTCATCCCCACTCATGACCGAATTGCTTTCGGCCATCTGGAGTCGCTTTTATTTATTTTTTAGGAATATGGAAACCTATGGAAAGGCTGGTCTGGCGTCATGGATATATGGTTTAGGGAGTTGGTTACATGCTAGGGTCTTCTAACATGCCTATCACCGATAGTTACCCTGGTCAGCTCCATGTAGGGGACCAGGTGCTTAGAAGTTTAAGGTTGGGTTTCTCAGCCTGGGTTGCCTGGGTAGAGGGGGATTCAGGTAGGATATTCGGCATTTTGAAATTTTCTTGGCTTTGGGATTTGAGATTCGACTTGATGAGGTGGGCCCTAGGCTCGTGCCTCGGCTTTAGAGGCTCAAAGTTCACGTAGTTCTGGGTGATTTAGGCTGGCGGGGATTGGAAGCTGACTATGGTCTCATTTTCTAAATCTAGTCATGCTTTCGTCAAGAAGGAGAAAGGCTTGTGATGGGGCGGTGATGGGTGGATGGTTCTCTTCGGCCGAGACAGACTCGGCCTTGGGTGAGGTCTCGGTTTCTCTCCAGCTGGGGGCCTACTTTTAGGGCTAAGAGGGGATTCTGGGAGGATCGGGTTGACGATACGAACAACACTATGCTAATTATGAAAGAAAAGGGGACCAACCAACCTGGATCCCGGAGCGAGTAGACGCCAGAGACCAGCACCTGCTTGCCTTCGCCCTGGACTCGAACGCTTCCTTCCTTTCTTAGAATCGATAAACTTTCCGTTTCTGCTTTTCTCCTCTCTCCTCCTCCTTTTTTCTCTGCCCTCCCTTATCACTTCGTGAGCAGGGTTTATTATTGAGTAGTGGTTGGGTGGTTCCCTGGGCTTCTGCATGGTTGTTGTTGGGCTAGAAACAGAGGCGGCTCAGCGTGTGGGTGGTTAAGATTCACCTAAGATCCCGGGCGACTCAAATTATGGATCGGTAAATGGGTAAGATTGACTCGGTTCCCCGGTTAAGATTCACTTAAGATCCCGGGCGGCTCTTGTGGATCTGGTCGTGGGTAAGATTGACTTGGCCTCGCCTTATGTTTTCCAGTCTTGGTTTGACTAAGTTGGGTGACCTTTAGGCGGGCCAGGGTTGACTCTGGGGTTGACTCTGAGGTTGGAGGTCCTGCCCATTCGAGAGATTAGTGGGGACCGATTTGGGGTACAATAAATAATGAATCTTGTTTTTAATCTACTTGCATTTTGATTGCACACTATTGAGTAGACAAACGTAAGATTAGGCCGATTGGAATCAATTTAACAACTTCATTAGGTAATCAACAGAGAATCTAAAATCAACCACAAGCTTAATCACAACCCGATGAGGTAAATTGTGTAAATCCTCGGTATGGTAATGGCCTAATGTTTGACGATCGTCATAAGAATCTCAAAGTTGATTAGGAGACGTAATCTTGGGGAAAGAACTAGAACCGATTTGTTTATTGAAATTCAGTATGGATACAATAGTAGTTTAGCATAGTGTAGATCGCATTTACTTTCATACTTAGCTTATTTCCTATCTTTGTTTCCTACGCAACCAAAACTCCCTATTTCCCCTGCTTTTCCGAGATTGAGTCTTGTCCGACTCCATCGCGTTCGTCTGAAACCAAGTCTAGTCCGACTCTGTAGCGTCCGAGTATGCGATTAGCGAGACTGTGTCAGATCCATCTCTACTAAGACCAGATCGGATCAGTCTTTGCCGAGAGCGAGTCGGCATTCTACACTTGAGTGTTTTCTGCATTACTCTAGTTTTCACATTAACTCACAATTGAGTATATTTTCATTTTTAGTCAAAGAAAAGAAATTACGGAATTGAAATAACTCACTCATAATTCCCTTTAAAAAATGACGTGGTACGATTGAATCAAATAAACCCTTGCTGAATAAATATTCAGCCGCTTGTGAACCTTGGTCTTGGCATACTAATGTTTGTTCAACTACTCTTTTAACCACAAATGCAATATAAGCATTTGGTTCAGCAATAATGATATCTCCTAACATGGCAAAACTAGTTGTTACCCCAGTAGTAGAGATGTAAGGATCGATCACACTATGTCCTCGAGAGAATTGACCTAAGGATGACTATGCTATAGTTAGCTTTATTTTATTTGATGCGCGTAAAGATGACTAAACACGAGCTTATCAAGGACCTGGCTCTGTTGCAGAAGTGACTTTGGTCACTTATAAGAGCTTTCGGCACACCAAACCGTAGAAGATATTGGATTTCGTGAAATCCACCACAACTTTGGCATCATTGGTCTTGGTATTATGGCCTCTACCCATCGCGATACATAATTGACAGCAAGAAGAATGTAAGAGTATCCATTGGAGACTAGGAATAGCCCCATAAAGTTAATACCCCAAACATCAAAAATTTCACAGAACAGAATTGGTTGCTGGGGCATCTCATGCCTTTCGCTTATGGCCATCCTTGCACTTTGACATCGTTTGTATGTGAAGGCGAATTGATGGGCATCTCTGAAAAAATGGCCAGTAGAACCAGCAATTAAGCACTTTTCAAGTTGTTCTAAGTCGATCCATAGTGCCCCCTCCAAATATTGAATGGCAAAAGTGCCGACCAACTTGATCTCGAAGTCCATAATGCACCTCGAATGACTTGATCACTATAGAGTCTCCAAAGGTATGGATCATCCCATATATAATATTTAGCATCACTTTCAAGTTTCTCTTTGTTCAGTCTGGATGCTTTGCGATGATGTAATTGCAAATGTCTGTAAACCATGGTGTAGTCTTGTTCATCTGCAACAGTTGCTCTTTATGGAATTCATCTCGGATTGGCATTAGGTCGCTCTCCTCTCGATTCTACCAAAATGGTCTACTATTGAATTCTCGGCACCTTTCTTATCTCTAATCTCTATGTCGAATTCTTGGAAAAACCATCCACCTAATTAGTCTTGGCTTAAGATCTGGCTTTTTTCAACAAGAATCTCAATGCTACATGGTCAAAGAAGATGATAATTTTGGAGCCCAACAGATATGAACAAAATTTGTCCAAGGCAAAAACGATTGTCGAGAGCTCCTTCTCAGTGGTTGTATAGTTTAATTGGGTTGAATCCATGGTCCGAGACATGTGCGATCACATGCGACTGCTTGTCGGCTCCGACTCGTTGGCCCAAGACGACTCTAAGTCTTGCAGTTGGATGCGTCACACATTAACTCGAACGGATACTCCTAATTGGGTGCTTGGAGAATTGTGTGGATGTAAGTCTGGTCTTCACCTCCTGGAAAGCTTCAATAAAAAGGTTGGTCAAAATTAAAGTCCACATCCTTCTGTAGCAGTTTAGCAAAGGCAGGTAATCTAGCTGAAATTTTTATGAATCTTCTATGAACCCCACATGTCCTGGGGAATGAGAGAACCTCCTACGTAAGCAGGGCTAGGAAGAGAAGTGATATTCAAAATTGAGCACAAGATTGGTATCCATGCATCTAGTCAACACACTGGGATAGATTTTCCAAGCATGCATCAAATGATGTGGCATACACCGTGAAGTCATCCATAAAGACTTCCATGCAATCTTTGTAGCAAGTCCGAGAAGATACTTTGGTCATGCAAACGTTGGAATGTACTCGGCGCATTGCATAGGGCAAGCGGTATGTATGTACGCAAAGGGTAAGAATGGGCAAGTGAAGGTAGTCTTGTATTGATCTTCAAGTGCAATATGGATTTGCATGTATTTGGAGAATCCATCTAGGAAACAGTAATGGGATTTTCCTACTAGTTTTTCCAGGACTTGGTCAATAAAAGGAAAAGGAAAATGGTCCTCATGAAGTCACCTGGTTTAATTTTTTGTAGTCAATATAGACTGAACTATTCTAAATCCGCATAGGTACCAGCTCATCATGCTGATTCTTCATTACAGTCATCCCAGCATTTCTTTGGGACCACTTGCACTGGACTGACCCATTGGATGTCCAGATAGGGTAGATGATTCCGGCAAAGCAAGTAGTCTTGTTACTTCCTTCTTAACCACGTCAGGATGGTCGAATTCAGTTTCTTTGTTATTTCCTTATTGGAAGGGCTTCTTCCTCCATTAAAATTCTATGCATGCAGATTAAGGGATTAATTCCAGGAAGGTCCGACAATCACCACCCTATTGCCTTCTTATCTTTGCCTCAAGACTTGCAAGCAATTTTTGCTCCTACTTCTGGTGGAGGTTATTTGCAACTATAACAGGGGATTGCTGGCCATTGGCCATTGTCCAGATATGTGTACTTTAAATGACTTGGCATTGGCTTCAGCTACATGGATGGTGAATATAGTGGAGAGGCGTTAAAAGATGATCTCGGCTTTAGTTGGTCGGCTTCGATGCGATTCGGCCGATTGATGTGCCGAAATAATCTCAACCTTCTGCTACTTCCAACTCGATTGCCTGAATCGGACTCGACTCTTGGATGGTTGCTAAAGAGTTAGGCCGGATTTCATTTTTTGTGTTGAGTCAAGTCGGATGGTTCCGCCTTGGTTTCCATTGTCCAGGGCTGGATTCGACTTTTGACAATATGTTCAAGCCAGACTCGGCATCAATCTTACTGTCTGAGTCGCTTTCGGCCTAAGTTAGGTCTCGACATTGATTGTCCGAATCAGACTCGATAGTTATAATTTGCCACTTGCTTGTAGCGCCTTTCGGTCTCGGCAACTAAGGACTTTTGCACCTTCCGAGCACGCGGTTCATCATACTTGCACACTTGGTCAATCAGCCTCACGAATTCAGAATTAAGATCCAAGTGGGCAAACCGGATTTCAATTGTAAGATTAAGCTAGTTCCAACTGCAGATATTGGATGCACCAAGTCCGTACACCACATCCTAGATAGCCAACTCCTTGAGTTGCGTTCGATCATTGTTCTCCATTTGCTCTAGCTCTCGAAAATTACTTACAAAAAGTTAGAATCAGGGTTAATTTATATAACATATATTACATATAATTACATAATTATATACAAAATAATATATATCTATATATTGTTCTATATATTATATTTGTTATATATTTTTTATTTCTATATATATTATAATATTATATATAATAAATTACTAGAGTAGGGATCCATTTACTCCAAGAATAACTATAAGAGAATTACTCCTCTTCCTTCCTTTTTATTTTCTTGTGATCTAACTACTCTAACGTTATTAATTAAAATATTAAAAGAAATAATTATCATTCAAATATTTTCAAAAAATATATATTTAAATAATAATTATAGTTTTAAAAATCTTATAGAATTTTTTATAATTGTAAAAAAAATAAGTGCATAGATTAAATAATATTTTTGTATAATTTAACTAAATTTATAAGAAAAATTATAATTTTATAATTTGAAAAATTAAACAATTAAATTAAAAATTATCTTTTAAAAATAAAATGTAATTTTAGATAAACAATAATTATGTTAATTTAAATATAATTTATATTTTATCATATAGTATACTCTACATTAAATAGGATTAAAGTAAGCTAGAATTGAATTTATGTGGTTATAGGTCCCATTACATTGTGATTTCAATGGTGTGAATTGATTGCAATGATGATGATGTAATTCACAAGAGAAATGCAGCACATATGCTCCAAAAATACTATTTTAAAGTATTTTATTATTAGATAAATTTTATACAAGACGCACTATATGATGTGAGTGGTATCTTTCATTAATGAGTTCTATTTTTTATTTAATAAATTTCACTTAAACTTTATCAATAAAAAATATATTAAAAACATTACAAATAATATGTTACTAGCATTTTTCTAATAAAAAAATAGAATCAGTGTTATATAGTGGTATAACAATTTAGAAAGAAGTGAGAATGATGTAAGAGGAAAGGGATCTAAATATCCTATGGGAGGGAGAAAATAAATAGGTTAACTTCAGGTTAATAAAGTCATATTTATAATTAATAATAAGGTCATAATGGTAATTTCAAATTAAAATATATTTATATATCAATTTAGTTCAGTTAAATTTAATTTCTAAGAAAAAAATGAAAATTAAATTAAGTTGATCTGTTGTTTAAGAAAACAACCATAACTCTCTTCACGTCAACTCCTCAGATGAGGATTGTCAGCAAATACTGCATATGTTTCAACCAATATAGAAATCAATGTTTGAGCTGGAACCACGAATTGTGGTTATGGAAATGAATTTCAACTCTTTCAACTACATACTTTTTACAATAAAATTTGGCATCACAATAGGGGCGTTAGCTTCTTGCTTGCCAAGTCTTCTACGTCTTGACGCTTCACCCTTAAGTTTGTGTACCTATTATTAAAGAATACTTGACTGGTAATTATCCACCTCGCAGACTTTTGGCATTCTACCAAAATCATCCATCGTTGCATTCTATCTCCCGTTTTGATTATAGAGCCAACACATTACCTCTTTTTTACCTTAATTATTACGATAAATGTTTTGTATTTTGTCAATAATAATTCAAGTCTATTAATTTGATTGGTACGAAAGTAAGATAGAAAAATGTATATTTATAAAATAACATAAATATCTTTAAATAAAATTGAGATGTAATAAAAATAAAAACATAAAACATTATTTTAACATAATATTATATTATTATTTTAATTATATTAACATTTTAAATAATTATACATGTAAAAGGTCCTATTAACATTTTAAACAAATTATAATGTTTAAACTATTTTTTAAATAAACATTTCTAAACATAAATTCATTATTTAAAATATATTACTTTAAAAGTATAAGCAGTTGGTTACATAAAAAAATAATAAAAAAAAGAATACCACTATTTTACGAGGACAAATCCGGATGCATGTTCACACAGATTTCTTTTTTCTTTCAAAACATATACAAGTGAGGGGGGATTATGTTTTTTTTACACAAATTGATGTTCTCTTTTCTGCTTTCTTCTCAATTTCAGGAGAAGCACTTTTGAGTGGGGTCCAGTGTTACCATACCCCCATTTCTTCCTCTCCAACTGAAACTAACGAAAGAATAGTTTATCTTTACTTTTCTTTCTTCTCTCTATTCTCTTTATTTTCATGCTAATCAAACAGTGTAAAGTATCCTATATTTATAATCTTAACTCAGTTATAGCAGATTTTCACTAACATCATTGTGGGATGACCCCTCTCAATCTATATATGCTTGGAAAACACTTCACTTTACTGCCTACTAGTATCTCATGATTGATTGATTATAAAGCAAATTGATGCTCCACTCCAAAATTTGAGAATAAGAATACTTAAAGTTGCAGTCAAACAAACAATTTTGATACTCGTCATTATTCGACACTGATGTGTACTATCTCAGCAATATCAATTTACATGTTTTAATATCGTATTACTGGCGATGAAACTTTGGGTGACAATGCTGTCACAATCTTAAATCAATAAATTGTCATTTCCCTCTACAACAATGTTTGAGATATTCTATTCCCATCACTTCTTACACTCAGACCCCTCCAACCCTTTATAGCTGCTTTTCACTGTGTCTACATTACAACAGCGATGGCTACACAATATATTTTTGGCAAATCACACAGCTGTTACCAACGTAATGCAAGCATTTGACGTTCGCTTACGTTTTGAACCCCAACAGAGGTCTAGCTTGCCAATTTTCTTTTTCGTCCCTAGAAAGCCTTGACAATTTGCTGCACCACAGTGGCATTTCACCTCTGGACCAAATTGCACAAATCTACAAAGCCAAAAAACCAGATAACGTTAAGTCTCTACTATCGTAAGTTACAGACAAAAAATCGGACGGCGTAAACAAAACTATCTGATAGAGATACCTAGTAGTTATGTTAGTAGTTAGTGAGGTTAGTTGGTCAAATAAATACAAGGGTATATGTTAGAAAGAAGGGGAATGGCCTGCAACTAAAAACATCATTCTTTCTCCCTGATATGATACCAGTTCTATCAACGAGTATTAGCAGTTGACCTGGGCATCATGGGTACAAAATCAGTGGGTTCTTGGAGCTTTCTTGATTGGAAATATTCATGACAAGTTCATTATAGTGTCAAACCAAGAGTTAGAAGCCAGAATAGAGGAGATTCAATGCCAACATAATGAGGCGCAACACTTGAACAAGATGCAGTTTAAAGCGCTAGGGCAGGAATTGAATCTTTGAAGGAGATGATTAAAAAAAGTAAAAAACTGCTGGCAAAAAGAAATACGGTAATCCTGAACTTGTAACATGATCCACTGGGCCGAGGAAAAGAGAAGAAACATTTTCAAAAAACAGGACCCACCAAGATTCTGTTTCTGTTTGATGGAAATGGGTATTGGCATTGGAGAACCAACTGTGAGCAATATTTCATATTGGAGGAAGAAAACAGAATAGAAGATGATGTTATAGGGATCAAGAGCCAAGGGAAGAATCACGGTGGCAGAAATGAGCCAATTGGCGGATGAACAAGAAAAGAATCAAGAACAGCTCAAAAGAAGAAACCGAGGGAGATGGGTCATCAATAATGACAAAGTTAAGGAGCATCTTGACTAAACTTCCCACGCTGGATGTCAGAAACCAAAAATAGGAATAGGAAAAGTAAAGTATTATTGAAGACGATGAATGTATTTCAGAAATGAAAAATCCACAATTAACGGAATTCAAAATCTGATTACCCCCACTTATTCTCTCTCCCCATAAAGGCTTACACAAAAGCACAACTAACTCTCACTCCCAAATCCCCTTTTTACCCTCCTACTCCAATTCTTTTTTATTCCTTCCATTGTATGTCTTCCAGACCCACGGCCCATGACTGAGTTTGACTAGGCTAGACAATTTGTGATGCCTGACATTGCCCTCTCCTTCAGCAAGGCTTGCATCAGCAAAACTTATTTGTAATAAATAGTAAATGCATCTTCCCAAGTCACCCCCTCAACACTTTCCCACACCATTTGACCAACCAATAAGGATCAATAACCCCATTTTTCTTCCTTTTCTGAATTGCTAGAATCTGCTCAGGGACAATGTCGTCAGACACTTCCACTTCCAAACTTGCAGGTAAGTCAGCACTTTGTTGGTAGTTGCCGACAATCTTCTTGAGTTGAGAAATGTGAAAAACTATTGAGGAAGCTTTAACTGATAAGCTATTGTCCCTATCTTCTTCTCAACTTGGTAGGGCCTATAAAATCGAGCAGCCAATTTGGGATTAATTATTTGTCACACACTATGCTATCCATGGGTCTTACCTGAAAGATCCAATTTCCCACCTCGTACACCATTTATCCCTTCTATGAATCAAACCATCTTCATCTTTGGATTGGCCTTTGTCACTGCATTACTCCTAATTATAGTATGGATATAAACTTCCTTTAATTATTAGTTGAGGCTTTCCAACATTTTATTGAATTGCCTACAACTTTTTTCCCTTTCCTCTTCAAGAACCCACCTCAATTTCTTACTTATCCTCCTTGCGAGTCTCATGAAATTCTCAAACCCACACTCCAAAAACTCGGGTCTTACCTCCATCCTTTGAATATGAACCATGAAACACTCCTAGAGTTAATAATTGTGGTACTAGTTGATAGAATTGGCTAAGTCTACACAATAGTATTGTTACGTAACATAATAAAGAAAAAGGGAATGAGAGAATTAGAGAAGAGAAACAAGTCAAGAGAAAGCAAGAATGTATTTTTACACACTACATTTCCTTGTTATAGAGTATGTTATTTATACATGGTCTTCCCCCTAACTAGTTTTTTTATAAGTAGTTACAACAATTCACCCAATTATTCTAACCCAAAGGAAACAATATGTATCAATACTCCCCCACCATATCACCCTTGCCCTCAAGGGTGTTGTACCTTAGCAAATTCAAGAAACTTCCTTTGTAGCTCGTATCAAACCTCCCATGTAGCTTCTTCAACCATTTTTCCATGTCATTGAATCAGTACTTTAGTGATTGGTCTATGCCACTTTAGTGGCTAGCCATATAACACTTTATATGGTGTTGTACAAATAGAAGAATGGAAAATGGTGTTATACCACTATTCTTCTAAAGGAAGCCACTTAGATTAGTTTGTAGGAGATGCTCAAACCATTTATCTCAAATAATGTTCTAAGTAGCAATTAAAAACTTCACTCTGGCCATTGAAATGAGGATGATACACTGATGAAAGGTTTTGGCCCACACCTAGCTCTTGTCAAAAAACATCAAAACTTGGTGAAAATGGATCCTTATTGCTAATTATACTCATTGGCGCTCCATGAAGCTTGTAAATATTATCCAAAAATTGAGTTAGTTGAGAATGGATGAGCAAGTGAAATAAAATGTGCATATTTACTGAGTCTGTCAATTATCACCCAAATGCTATCCTTGCCATTGGACTTTGGGAGACCTTCAATGAAGTTCATAGCTATATTATACCATCCTCCCTCAAGTATAGGTAGGGGCTGCAATAGACCTAGGGTGACCATAGTCTCGTATTTATACCGCAAACAAGTTTCACAATTCTATATATAATGTTCTATATCCCATAATAGACCTTTCCAATAGAATAGTTGCTTAATTCTATGATGTGTCGCTTTTATGCCTAAATGACCCCCTTGGTAGGACGAATGGAGCCATTGTAAAATCAAGTCTCTAAGCTTGGGCACCTTGAGAATCATGATCTTATTTATTCTCAACAAAATTCCTCCATTGATGTTATACATAGGATCCACAATTGTTTGTGACTCCACTTGCTCCTTTAATTGCATCAATGCAACATCTTCAACATACCCTTTTAGTATTTCATCCCATAGTTATGTAGAAACACTAGAAAGTGTCACTTGTAGTTGCTCTTAATAGTGCATTTGCTATCAAGTTCTCCTTACACTTCTTAAATTTAATCTCATTGAAAATCCATCAATTGAGTCACTCATTTGTATTGTTCCTGTGTAGACAAGCATTGTTCCAACAAGTGTTTCAAGCTTTGTTGGTCTCTTAAGATAATGAAGGGTTGTATGGATAGGTATTGATGCTCTTGATAATAGACAATAATTTGGTGATAATACCTTGTTGACAAAGGCAATCGAGTGTTGGTGTTGCATAAGAACAACCTTCATTCCCCCATTAGATGCATTTGCCTCTACTACAAATTGTTTCTGCAAATTAGGAAGAACTAACAAATGGACATTGGTTAAAGCCTTCTTAAGGGAGTTAAAGGCTTCTCGAGCTTCCTTCCCCCATTAGAAGGCATTCTTCTTCAACAGATTAGTTAGAGATGCAACAATTATGTTGAATCCTCTTACAAACCTTTTGTTGACGCAAAAAATTCCTCAGCTGCTTAACATTTCAGGGTTCAAACCATTCCTTCACTATTTGCACCTTAGCTAGATCTGTCACAACCCCTTTTGCAAATATAAAATGCCGCAAACACTCCAACTTTTTCATAAAGAAACAGCACTTGCTCCTCTTCACATAATAATGATTCTCACATACAATTGTTAAAATTGTCCTTAGATGTTGTAAATGCAATGATTCATTCACACTATATACAAGAATGTCATCAAAGAACACAAGCACATACCTCTTCAACTATTGCTCATAAAGAATTCATTGCTCCTTGAAACATTGATGGAACATTGTCAAGCCAAAAAGCATGACAATGAATTCTTAGTGGCCTGAATTTGTCTAAAATGTCATCTTCTCGATATCCTCTTACCTCATCCTTATTTGGTGATATCTAGCTCTAATGTCCAGTTTGGAAAACACCTTAGCTCCTCCTAATTCATCCAACAAATCTTCAACATTTAGAATGGGAAAATGACTCCACATAGTTATCTCGTTCAACCCCCAATAATTCACACACATTCTCTAATTGGCATCCTTTTTCTTTATCAAATATTTACTAAAGGCAAAAGGGGATGAACTGGGTTGCACCAAGCCAAATTCTAACGACTCTTTTACCATTTCCTCAATCACATCATTTTGGCTTGGTGAGTATCTATAGGGTCTACAACTAATTGGATTGGACACTTCCTTGGTGGTCATGGACACCACAAAAAGGAGGTAAACTTTTGGGGCTCTATAAAGATGTCATCAAAATTCCTTAGCAACTGTGTTAATTCCTTAAAGGCATCATCATTTTCTCCCTTAATAGCACAACGTAATACCTCTTAATGAATAGGAACCAATTGCATCATGAAGACAAACTTCTTTGCTCAATCTAGAGCTTGATACCACCTTATTGATGGCTTTTTGTTCGAAACTAATTTCACCTTCTTCCCATCTTTCATGAATTCCATTTTCAAGTGACGACAATCCCAAAGCATCCTTCCAAAATATTCCTTCAACCATTGCATACCAAGTATTACATCACAACCTGCAATGGGAATTACAATGGCTTGGGTGTTGAAGACAAGGCCTTACATTTTCAGCTCAATTCCCTCACCCTTGAATGGCCTACAACCTTCCTCCATTAGCCACCATCACATTTAGAGGTTGTTTTTCAAAGCTTTCATACTCCCAATTTTGCCAATTTACTATTAATGAAATTCCTAGTCTACAAGTACAAAGACTCATTACCTCCCAATCAACCTTTCCATTTGCATGGTAGGGTAGGTCCTAAAAAAACTCTTGCCCCCTTGGATGGCATAGAATGAATCAATAAGTTCTTCATCTTTTGTTGACTCTACTACCTCCTCTACTTCATGGATTTCATCAAGAATAATTGTATCTTTTTTCTTTCTGAGCAATCATGACCAGATAAAAAACTTCATGACAAAAATAACACAATCCTTGACTAAGATGTTCTTCCACCTCTTTAGGAGTTAATTTGGCTTCGAATCTTTAGATTATCCTTACCTAAGATTCCCTTTTGATTGTTCACAGCAACTAGTTTCCCCTTGTCATCTACTTCTATTCTCTTTTCTTGAAATCCACTCTCATTTCTTGCAACATCCATCCTTTATTTGGAATTTCTCATAGAAGTTGTTTTGGTACTTTTTTTAAGTAATTTCATATTCTTTTCTTGCAATTTAGCCAATTTCACTACTTCCAATAAAGTTTTCTAGGTCTCAAGAATTTCACCCCTAATGATATTTCTTGTTTCAACCCTCCAAGATAGCAACTAACTTTTTGTTGGTCATTGAGATCCACCTTACCAATTAGAATGTCAAACACTTCTTGATATTGTTGAAAATCACCCACTTGCCTCAATTGCATCAATTCCTCCATAGGGTCCTCAAGCATAGACCCAACTTGCATCTTTGTTGCTTCTACAAACATGCCCCATTTTACTCACCCTCCGATTCCATGTTCCAATCCTTAAAACAAACTATATGACACTTCATCAAATAAAAGACTAGCCATGGTTACCTTGTTCATCTCTAGTGTGCCATCCAACAAGTACCTCTCACACTTTGAAACCCAGCTATTAACATCTTTTATATATTTAAATAAGTCCATTTGGGTGAATCGAGTGAGTGCACAATAATTGTCATCGTTCCTTCCTTGCTCTTGATTATCTGTCAAATTTGTAATCTACATTGTTAATCCTCGAACCAACTCATCAAGACTTGTAGTTGCTTTTCCATTTCACCCATCCACAAGTTGACTATATCCATAATAGGTTCTTCAACTTCTCATAGTGTCATTTGATTTCTGGTTGCTTCCGCCATGGTTGTGGTGTACAAAAGCCCCTAATTTATCAAAGACTCTTAATACCAATGTTATGTAACATAATAGAGGAAAAAAGGAAAAAGAGAATTAGAGAAGAAAGACAGGTCGAGAGAAAGCAAGAATGAATTTTGACAGACTGTCATTTCTTGTTATAGAATATGTATACATGGTCTTCCTCCTAACTACTTATGTTATAAGTAGTTACAACAATTGGTCCAATTATTCTAGCCCAAAGGAAATAGTATGTATCAAGTACCCACTACCCACATAGTACGAGAATGGAAACCAACATTTTTACCTACAAAGGATGGTCAAAAGATGGGTATTTTTTTAAAATGAGTTTAGGAATGGATGCTATATTACCTAACCCAAACCTACACAAGTGACATCCCTAACTAGAGTCAGCACCAAGACAAGAATTTTCTCATAAACTAGATAACACCATGTTTGTGAAATGTAGAACAATAATTAGGATACTTGTTAAATAGGTCATTGACATTAACCCTATGTTTTGAATAGGTGTAGTACCCCATAGTACAAGAATGGACACTTATATTTTTACCTACATGGGAATGGGTCAAAAGATAGGTATTTTTATTAAAAAAAAATGTGAATATAGGGATTGATACTATAGTAACTTACCTAAACCTACATAGGTGACATCCCTAACTAGAGTCAAGGCCAAGACAAGAATTTTCTCATAAACTAGAAAATGTTGTATTCATAAAATGTAGAACAATAGTTAGGATAATTATTAAATAGGTCATTGACACTAACCTTGTAAAAAAGAGTGAAAAGAAATAAAAAATAAAGGAAAAAAATTATTTCCAAGACCCCACCAAAAAACATCTCCCCCAAAATTGCATCATAGGGAAATGATCTCTTCTTTTATTTTTATTTTTTTTTTGTTTTAATTTCTTAAAAAATTAAATAAATTTTCTATAAAATTAAAATTAAAAATAAATAATAAATAATTTTATTTTAAGAAAAAATAACATAGTAAAAAATTATTTTTTTAATTAGTATAAAATTAGTTTTCATATAATTATTTTCACTATTTTCAACCCATCCAAACAAGTGGAGAGAAATTTTTCCACTTATTTTCTTATTATCTATCCAAACATGTCTTTTCTATTCTATCTTCATCATTTTTATGTTTGTCCATCCTATTTTTTATCCAAAGGTAGTATTTGGCCCAATTTTTTTCAAGCTTCTTTATAGGAAAAGTTACGTAACAAAAGAAACTCTAAAACTTAAAATCGCTTTGTTTAATGAAAAAAAAAATCCACAAGAAAGAGCTTCCACAAAAACTTATTGAATTGAAAGAGCATTTACTTTTAAGAAGAGAAGGGAAAAAAAAGGCCAAAGACTACCAAAAAGCACTATAGAATGCCACTTTTAATTTCTGTCAAGTTATGGTACCATATCTTAGTGTAGTATGTCTCAAGCAAAAAGTAGGAGGTAGGATCACATTTACCTATAATCATATGTTAATGATTCTCCAACTTCAATTGAACGAGCAGCAAATACACCAACACGTGTTTCACCATCAACTTGCCTAGAAGAAACCACATGAATTTAGATCTAAATATATAAGGAAAGTTTCCATTGAATAGATAAATAGATTCTTTGGTAATCTGCAACAGATATGCCCACTTATTCAAATAATACAACATATGTCAATCAACTGCAAAGTAATTATCATAAAAAAGAAAATCTACTAATCAATGATGTTACTGGTTAAGCATGACTATAAATCACTTCATCAATAGTAAAGGGTTTGTAATATAAACTTTTTTTCTTTGAGGAGGCATGGCTTATATACTACATAACTAACATAAATTCAGAATTTACTTCTATCCTCAATGCCTAAAATTGATGGATATCATCATCAAGTCAGGAATTGCATATTGGCAGCATTACCTGATTCCGAGTTGAAAACAAGATGCAAAATCAAGAGCACAAGTATAAGAAAGATGTTTTTCATGCGTGAGGATTAACAAACACATCTAGAAAAACATAGAACATAGAATTCACTTGTGCATGAAATTGGCAGCCTCATTTCCCTCCACACTTCTTGCTAAAAGCCTAAAACAATTATTTCTCTTTGATATTATAGGTTGTCAAGCTATTAATTTAAGTTGCACTTGCACCATGATACCAAATCCTCCCATGATGCATTTAATACAATTTGGTCCACCTTCCCCCTCCATAAAATAAATTGTGTACCTTCTTTGTAAAAAACCTCAAAGAAAATATTGATTTTTTTGAAACTATTGAATTTAATTAGGTCCATGTTTAGGTTAAGACTTAAGAGAACACTACTTTTCCATCTTCAATTAGTAGCATAGCATGATAAAACACCAATTGATCAAACACAAATCACACACAGGCTTGGGATAGCGAGGACTCTCTTACATGACCTAGCTATGGAACTCTATGACTTAGGAAGTGAGCCAGAATTATATGTTACATCCCTTCGTATTTGAGATGTGAAAACATCTTCATGAAACGTACTCCATGAAGAAAGATATGCCTACTATGATATTGAGAGTAGGATCTTCAATACTAGACAAGGCATTCTCACTGTGACAGAGTGAGAGTACTATGGAACCTTGAAAGGGTTATTGATCAAGATAGACCAATATCGTGACTTGAAGATGTGCAAAGATGATGCAATTGCACAGGACAAGAACATTATGCAAGGGAGAATCTTTAAGTTCCTCCATGGCTTGAATTCTAAGTACGATCTCATACATGTACAAATTCTAGGCAAGGATAAATTTTCCTCACTATCTAAAGTCTTCCACATTGTGCAGAGAGAAGAAACTCAATGATCAATCATGCTTAATGGAGGGAATTCTAGCACAAGATCCACTATGGTGATAGGTGAAGGCTCCAACAAAGGATCACTTTCGATGGAAAACCTCCCACCAAGTGTAGTCGTGAGGAGTATTGCACATGTTGCAAACAGTCAGGTCACACCAAGGATTCTTGCTACAAGCTTTACAAAATGGAAAAAGTTCTTGAACGCACGGGGGAATTAAGGGTCCTACTCAAAAGTGGGTAAATCATACAACTTTTAATCAGGATAACATAATTGAAGATCCACTTATATCCCAACCAAAACAGAATAGCAAAGCCTTTAGTTAGGAGGAAATAGAGCGCCTTTGGACCCTTCTCAACTCCATAAGTAAGTCTTTTGGATCATGTGCCTTGACTATGAAGGTAAGAGCTCCTTTAACATCTCTAGTTCTATTTCCCAAAACACTTGGATTCTTGATTCCAAGACAACAGACCATATGATCTCATTTCCCAATGACTTCACATTGTACTCCAAAGTACTTGGCAAGCAACTCCTTACAATTGCTAATGGAGAACATGTCTCTATTGTTGGAATCGACAACATCCAACTAGCTTATAGAGAAGTTTATTTCATTTTTTCGTCCTATTTTCTCTTCTTATAAATGCTTATAGAGAAGCTTACCTAAACATACTCTTGATTTCCTTGGGATACAAGCAAAGTCAAAGGTAATCATACTTTACTCAAAACATTCCTTTGATGGCAAACTCAATCTTCTAGTGTATGTAGACGATATGATCATTGTAGGTGATGATGAGACAAAGCGACTGACTCTGAAAGAAAGGGTAGCAACTCACCTTGAGATGAAGAACTTGGAAAAGCTAAGTATTTCCTTGAAATAGAGATTTCCTATTCCAAAAAGGACATATTTATCTCCCGAAGAAAATATGTATTGATTTGAAGTTGACCAAAAAATTCGGGTGCAAGACCACAAAGGTTCTCATTGAACAAAACCACAAGATTGGAAGTGAAGAAGGTTCACTTGTCAAGAAATCCTAATACCAAAAATCGATGGGGAAGCTAATATATCTATCTCACACTAGGCTAGATATTGTTAGTGTGGTCAATTAATTTATACATGATCCTTGTGAGACACTTTCAAACAGTGAGAGGATCTTCCTTTATTTGAAGGAAAACCAAGTAAAGGGGTTGCTATTTAGGAGAGAAGGTTCACTATCTTGGAAATTACAGTAATGTTGATTATATAGGGTCAACCACAGATAGAAGATTCACCTCCAATTATTGCTTGTTTCTTGGAGGGAATCTGGTGACATGGAGAAGCAAGAGGTAGAATATTGTTGTTTGTGCAAAGGTTGAATTTCGAGCCATGGCACATAGCATATGTGAAGGATTATGGATGAAGATTATCTTAGATTACCTAAAAGTTAAATATGAAAGTCCCATGAAATTGTTGTGACAACAATTTCTCTATCAGCATTGTCGATAACTCAGTCTAGCATGACAGAATTAAACACATAAAGATTGATAGATATTTTATCAAAGAGAAGTTGGATGTGACCTTTATTTTACAACACAAACCTACATGACTCCAAGTGACAAATGTCTTCACTAGGAGACTTTCTAGTGTTAGATTCCAGGATCTTATTGGCAAGTTGGGAATGACAGATATTATTGGCATGTTGGGAATGATTGACATCCATTTAGCAATTGAAAGGACAGTGTTGTAAATATTATAGATATTTTAAGAGATACTTTAAAAGATATTTTGGGAGATATTTGTTAGGTAACCCCATTAGTTAGTTACAATAGGTAGTAGTTAGTTAGCAATTAGTTACCCATTAGTTAGTTAGGAGTTTTATAAATAAGAGAGGGTTGAGAGGGAGAGGGGTAGTCTTTGGGTTTAGGAAGTCTTTGAGAGAGAACCAAGTCTCTCAAATACCTGGAGTGTAACTATTTTTCTATCAATAAAGATAAATTTTCTCAACAATTTGATCCAATTTGTATCAATTGATATCAAAGCTTCAATCTTGGAGGTATGGGGGAATTGTTCGTCAAAATGATGCCAAGATTTGATGGGAAGGAGGCTTATTGGTGGTTGATTCAATTAGATCGGTATTTTAGAACCACTGGAGTGCGTGAGGAGTTGTCTTGGGTTTGGATGGCATTGAGGGGAGATGCTCTCAGTTGGTAGTTTTCTTGGGAAAAAAGCAACAAGAATGCCACATTTTTTACCTTTGAGAAGGCTATGCTCAAGATGTTCCAACCAGAGCTTGGGATTTATTTTCAAGATTCAAAACCTAGAGACTAAGAAGACAATTGCAAAGATGAAGTTCAAGTAGAGAGCCCAGAACCAACGGCTCAAGGGAAAGAAACGAATACAAGAAAGCTACAAAGATTTGGAGCAACCCAACAACATTCTGGTCAGAAAATCAAAAAACAAAGGCAACAATGAAGTTCTTGAGATCAAGAATCAAAGTGGCACAGATGTTGCAAAGATGGGTCTTTTCCTAGGTTGCTAAGAGGAAGAAAAAAATTTAAGGAAACTATATGTTTCACACGAAAGGAGAGCTAAGGACTAAGCTGAAAGAAATAGTGGAGGTTTTGGGTTTGGATAGTCCTATCAACCCATTACAAAAGCACAGAAGTGTGGAGCATCTTGATAATCCTCAACTGCAACCATGTGCAACAAGGCAATTTACCAGGAACATGGGATTTCCTCATTATAACTATAGAGACTTTGGTGCTCTATTTCATGGACAAAAGTACTGCAGAACTCTGTAGTCAATAGCGGCCGGAGCGGCCACTATAGCGCCGGAGCGGTGGCGGGCCGCGATGAAGGTGGCATAGCATCGCAGATCGCTGTCGCAGCCGCGATAGCGGCGGAGCGGAGCGACCGCAACAGTGCCAAATCGCAGCGGAGTGGTCGCTATTCTGCTGCTCTGTGTTTCGGAAGGTGAAAAGTCCAAAATGTCCTCCTATTTAAAACATTAGGAAGGGCATTTTTGACTTTTTGCTTTTTAGGGTTTTAAATGTTCAAAATCTCTGCAGTTTCCTCTTCTTTTTTATCATCTCCTCCTCTTCCCTAAGTTTTTTTCTTCACTGTCACCGGCGACGTATTTCGCCTCCTTCTCCGACGTATTCCGGTGACATATTCCGGCAACGTACTCTGCCTCCTTCTGCTCTGTTATTTGGTGTTTTTTTCTGCTCAATTTTTTGCTGGTTTTTTCTGCTCAGTTTTTTGCTTGTTTTCTGCTCAGTTTTTTTCTGCAATGTTTTTTTCTGAAATTCTATTTTTTTCTGCTATTTTTTGCTGTTTTTTTCTGCTCTGTTTTTTTATTGTTTTCTATTTTTTTCTGCAATCCTGTTTTTTCTGCTGTTTTTTATTATTAGTGATATTTGTTAGTTTATGAATTTTGAGTAATGTTTATGTTTTTGAACTTATATATATAATATAAATATATTAATAATTTTTTAATATATATATATATAATATTAGAATAGCGGCTATCCGTTATCCCAGTTCCGGGGTCGGCCGCTCCGCTCCGCTATCTGGGATTAACTACTATGCTGCAGAAAATAGACCACTAGTGGAGCATGGGGAAATTCACGTTTGTGTTTGACCCAGGTGAAGTGAAGGATATTTTGAGCTTCAGTGGTGTGGTTGACTAGGACATTCTGCTTCAAACAACTAGTACACAAAAGGGACTTTATTTTAGCAGTCATAAGTTGTTCACCTTGAGGACAAGGTGAATGTTTTGGGGGGAGGGAGGAGTATTGTTAGGTAACCCCATTAGTAGATAGTTAACAGTTAGTTATGATAGATTAGTTACCCATTAGTTAGTTAGGAGTTTTATAAATAAGAGGGGGTTGAAAGGGAGGATAGTCTTTGGATGTGGAATGTCTTTGTGAAAACCAAGTCTTTCAAATACCTTAAGTGTAACACTGTTTTTATATCAATAAAGATAATTTTTCTCTACAATTTGATCCAATTTGTATCAATATTTTAGGAAATATCTTAGGAGATAACATGGGATATTTGTTTCCCTATTTCCATTATTTCTCTATTTTCCTCTTTACTTTTTTAGACATAATATTTATCTAATAAAAAGGATATTAGTGACTGTACAAGTACATTATTGAAATACTGTTTCTTTCTATTTCAAAGATAATCCTAATAAATAATTGTCATCAGTTACTTCCTATGAATAACTGCCATCAAACAAATTCTAATACAAATACAAATATAATACATAACTGCTAATATAGGATGTTATTTTATATGACGTACACTCTTAATAATAACCACTTCCAATCCATCAATGGTTCCTTCCTAACCCACTTGAATCTCAGCTCCCACCACAACTCCTTTTGGTTGGACTATTTCTAGACTTAGGTGTCCTCACATCAAATGAATCATATCTAAGTCTAACAAGCATATTTGTAGGTCTAACCATAGAATAGAGGAAATTAGACCAATTGATAATAAATCAAGGGCCATCAAAACAATCCAACACAACAACTTTGCTCTTTAACACAATGTGTCATGAAGAGCTTCATTTCAAAGCAGGGAAATGGTAAGTGTAGGGATCGTGTTTCTCAAGTGCCGTATAACATGAAAAATAATTCAGTATTTTTGGAAACACGTCAGGAGAGCCTATGAAATATTGCAATATTCAACCGAAATCCAATAATCAAAGAAATGCACCCTATGTCATTTTCTCTTGCATTAACAAAGAAGATACAGGATTGACAGCACAAATATTATCTAGACCAGCCTCTCTTAAAGCAATTAAAATTAAAAACCAGCAGTTTAGTATCTGATCTAAATCGTGCATATTAAGCATATCTTATTTGAGTACATCAAGGACACTACAGTAATATCAGGATATACTGACACCAGTTATTAATATTTAATAGTAATTTGGTCCACTAGGAAATTATATATCTATAGAATCTCTGAAGAGTGAGAAAATTATGCAGCCTACACTAGGATGAGTCCATCGATATTTGACACTAACCACTTTTCCAAAACACAATTTGGATCACAGCTATGGTTCAAAAAGCGTGAAGTATTTCCTTTGAAAGTTGCATCTATTGTGAAGTCTTTCCGAATCTCGCACATGTAAAAATTCTGGACACCCCTGTATTTCATGTCCCAAAGCCTTTTTTCACATAAAGCATCGTCAATGACTGCAGCAGAAAATATTTCAAGTTAAGTGGATAAATGACATAGTTTAAAGATTAAGCTACAGAAAACATATGGTTAAGAAGATCATATACTTCTAAAAATATCCCTGAATTAATGGCATTTTATATTTTCTGAAGGACATACTAGATTATGGTACCAAAGAAGGGGAGACAAACAATTTTGACAGTATGAAGCTATAAGCCATTTAGAAATGAGCTACCTTCTCCAATATACTCAATTATAAATCCACCTTTATCAATTGTTTCGGTGGCCTCCACTCCCCATCCACAAAGTTCAGTCTGAATAAAAAAAAAGCATATATGGTAATTGGTAGCAATATTTTTGGATGCTTAAGCCCAATAGAAGGGAAACCCAAAAAAAATACAAATATGCCTCAAATAAAAATATACTTCATCCATCTTAATGTAGTAAAATTTCACACCTTAACAATCTTGATCTTTTTCTCCTTGCGAAATGGCCGATTATTGCAATTTTCTGAGCAGTGACAGGCCTTTGAGCAGCTTATGCATTGAACCCTGGTAGATGATAATGTCATGCAATAATTAATGTATAACCTTGTTTATGAAATCTTACTAGGCAAGTATATTAGTATTACAACCAATTATAGTGACATGTACATATAATGCGTAGCACAATATTTGGTGTATAACTATAGGTGTACTCCAGACAAATAATATTTCTCAATATAATTTGTTAACTCTATAGGAGTAGCAGGCATCAATATCTCTATCCATCATGTTTGGGATCACCATATTTTCAACAATAAAAAATCATTTATACGTTGAATATGCACCAAAAATAACTCATTCTCAACTAAAATTAAAAGGCTTACATCAAACCCATTTGAGTAAACTTTTCCATAAGCACTTAGAAAAAAAATAAAAAAATAAAATAAAATAAACTTCTTCATAAACTAAAAGTAATTTATGTATAAACTAATTTGTAGAAGTTCTCTCATATTAGCTTTTACAAAAACTGGTTTTTAACATGGATAAGCTAATTTTAGCTTATGAAAAAATTTATTTTATTTTTTCTTCTTGTTTTCTTTTCTTATAAGTTTATTCAAACAATCTCATTATCTACATCTACAAGTTTAATTCAAAACAAAAAAGAAAAAGAAAAACACTCTGATAATTGACATGTACCTGCACACACAATCATCAGAACATGTAGAACTGCAACTAGTGCACCCTGCACCATCATCCACATCACTACGTTTCTTCTTTACTAAGTATATATCTGATATTAATTCAGGCTAGCAACACGATGAGCAGCGCAATAATTAAATTGAAAACTATTAATTATACAAAGAGGTAAAAAACAAGTTCTTTTACTTAACACTGTAAATGGGCTACGCTAATTTTAATTTTTTTAAATATTTAATATTGTAGCTGCTTCAGCATAGCACACAAGATAACAAGAAAAGATGTAGGATACTGCGTCTTATGTGTACATATGGTGGTGGCTGCTCCATCTTACTGTCCATGTCTTTCCAAGTGGAATCAATCTTAAACTCCTCACTGATAAAAGGAAGAGGCAAGCGACAAAATACTTCCTGGAAAAAGGTGCGGTAAGAAATTTTTCAAAATTGATATTAACAAAATTACAAAATTCTGATGAAAACAACTGGTTTTACTCATTCAAACATAGAAGGAACCAGCATATATGATGACCAATCGAAGTCATTAAAATACAGAGTCCTTCAGAATTTGTATTAATTTAATAATATAAATTTCTTTCTTTCTCAAGCACATTATATTCATTTTACAACACCTATCCATAAATGCCAAATATTTCATGCAAAGGGCCAGCGCAGGATATATACATAAGTGCAACAGATATAAAATATTTTTCATAAGCCTTACCGAAATGTCACTTGTTGAAGCATCAGGCTGCTCATCCAACAAATACAACATTCCTGTCAGCCAGCCTAATCAATGAAAAATACCAATAAAAAAATAAAACTTTGAAAAGAAATATCTAACTCTAGTGAGAACTAGTCTACGAGTATATCAATCCAATTAGAAGCAGTTAAACCTTATGAAGCAAATTGCAGATGTGACAACTAAGTTATGGTCTGTGGGGTGCCATTGGATCCATATGCAATATAATCCTCAAGACGGAAGATTTATAAAAGGAAAGATATAACAAGGTAAAGAAAGAAACAAAAAATTAGAAATTTCAAGCAGAACAAATAACTGGATTTGAATACGGGTGGGAATCTAATGGAAGGACAAACAATTTGCAGTATAAGCAATAAACAGTAACAGTATAAGATTCTGGTGAAAAGAAAAAATTGACCTTTCCATCCAGGCGCCAATCAGAAGGATGCCTCCAACAAACAGCTTGCCCGGGTTGATCTTTTAGATGCAGCACTGCATCTGGCCATGGTGCACATTTACTATGGAATGCAATTTTACAACACACACACCTCAAGTGTTTCTTTTGCTTACAAATGAAGCATACCTGCTCAATGAAGGACTTAATATGAGTATGGCAAGACAAGGAGGACAAAGTAAAGGAAAAAGACTGGGCGCAGTTGGGTAAACAGCTTAACTCAATACTTATTCAATAAGCTCTTGTTAAATGAGAATTATTCATACGTTTGACCGTGTAACTTCTAGAAATAAGCTAAAAAGTGTTTGCTTTGATAAGCTTCTTATTGAAAATTTGAGACAAGCTAATAAGCTAAAAAGAGCTTATAGGAAAGGTCACTAGCCACTTCCAAAAGCCCAAAAAAGCTCTTTGAAAATGTCCCCTACATCCAAGATAGCATCTATAGTGTGCGGTAAAGGAAATCCTGATCAGGAACACTCACAAGAACACAAGAAGTTTGTGTCATTTACTATTGATGATATAAAAAATATCAATTCGAGCTCATTATTAATTTGCCAAATTAAGCTAGTTCAATATTCTGATTATTCTCAATAATTAAAATGAATAACTAGATTTAAGAAATGTTTTGGAAGAGTCTTGCACACATCAACATTTTAGAACTTGTGATCAATCTCTCTCCCCTTCACATGTGGTCATCCCACCCCAAGATCATCAGATGACAAATAATCTAACATTTGCTCCCTATGCTAAATATCAGCTAAATGATACATCAAATGTCCAATTAATCAATCTTGTATATATTTTATTAGCCAGAAGAAAACGATTATTCACATGATAAAGCACAGCTATACTAATATCTGAACTGCCCATTAAATGCGGTTATAATTTTAAGTGTATGAATAAAGCTGGAGCTGATACATGCAAATTCACATGTCCAAAGCCAAATCATACATCAAATCAGCGTATTAAGGAAGTGAGAGTCAATGTGAGTAGCAAAAGAGACCAATGTTGCATTCACTAAAAACCTACATGCTGTGGACACTTGAATTTTTTCAGACTGGAAGCCCCAACAGCTTCTTTTGCACATTCCGAATGGTAGCGCGCGTCGCATCCGCGAACAGAACACAAGAGCTCCTCCCCAGGGTAGATAAAATGGCGGCAAAAACAACATTCACCCTAAACCCAGACAGACACATGACAAAAAATAAATAAAACCCATCATCAGTTACAAAAACAGTTAGTTACATGCCAAGTCCATTAATTGTAACTTAATAAAAAATGAAAAAGATTGTAAAAAAATACCATCTTCGGAGCGCCAACGAGAAAAGGAAGAGAGAAGGGATCTATGAGGCGATCCTGGAAGGACTTGTCAGTGGCGGGCTTCTTGACCCGATCCAGGGAGCCGCGGGTGCGCTTCAAAACCCGAGGTTCGAAGGCAGGTTCGGAACCGAAGCCATTGGGTAGGGTTTTGACGGGAGCATCAGCGACATCAGAGGAACAGTGAGAGAGTGTGAGAGCCGCAGAGAGAGATAGGTTCCCCAAATCTGGCATCGTCGCAGGAATCCTTAGAAGAAACTTGCCGACAGAGGCATAGGATGATGGGAGAAAAAGATGCAGAGAGAGAAAGCTGAAGAAGAAGAAAGAAGATATGGGCGGGAAAGTGTGGTTTTGTAATTTTCAGGGAGTGGAGTGAAAGTACCCAAGGAGGCATGTGACAAGGTTTATATTTACTATTTTGCCAGATCCTACCTTGCGCCCCCAATGATGACGGGACCGCCGAATTTTGAATTTTCGCAAGGAAAGCCAAAAGTGGCCATGGGATGGCAGTCAGAAGGTACCAATACGTCTTGCTTCACTAACAAAATATTTTATTATTCTTTGGATTAAAAATGAAAATGTTGCCGTGTTCAGTAATTTTAGGGGCACAAGTAAAACTATCTTTTATTTATTTATTTATTTATTTATTTATATATATATATATGATTTTGTTTTTAAAAAATATCTCAATATATATCCATGGGTGCGCGCCCGTGATTTTATTTTTAAAAAAATATATCATTTTCTAAGAGCATATGCATGTCGTTAAACGGATTCTTATAATTTAAAAATTGTTTTTATAGAAGTTCATTTTTGGAGGAAATTTAGGTGAAAATTGCTTGATAAAAAAAACCGAAGTCCACAACAGAATGAAGACGAAAAATAACAGAATCACATAAAAAATCTGACAGCGACCTTCACCTTTGCGTCTTCACAAGAGTGCGGTTTTGTGAATGAAGAAGAGAGAGTGAACCAAGAGGGGCGATGGAAGGGAAAAGTGGATGAGGATAGTGAACGGAGGAGATTCTTGGGTAGGTATCAACTTTCATAAATTTAACAAGAGAGGTATATCTTTTAGTGAAGTGAATTTAAAACTTCTAATGGAATAAATGATAGGGATGAGCTTTAATTTATGATGAAAAAAAAGTAAACCAAATTGTGAAGCAACATTGTAAAATGAGTTAACTTAGCATTTTAATAATGGTTTAAAATTACCATAGAAATAAATTTGTTTCATTTTTTAATATATTTTATTTTTAACATTCGATATGCCTTAATGGTGTTTAGGTTTCCAGAAATTCCTTAGCTTGTCTTGGATTCAAACTTGCCAAGTTGATAATTGGTGTTAAGAATAAAACATTTGCACCTAAGGTATGAAAGTGTTATATATTAAGTTCTCTACCTCTCCATAATTCATATGAAATCTTGTTCAATAATTATTGGCTAAATTACTTTTTTAGTCCCTCTATTTATTTTTTTCAATTTAATCTCCCTTTTTTTAAAAATTTCATTTGGTCCTTCAATTTTCAATAACACTACAATTTTATCTTTTTTTGTTAACTCCATTGACAAAATGAATAAAGGTGTTTTACATGGTGCTTATATGTCTATTTTTTTATTAATTTATTGTTACATGTAAATTAAATTGATTTATTTTTTAATTGATTTACTACTTTACCAACAACATCATTTCCATATATTATTAAACAATGGGATAGTCGAATACTAGCACGTGAAGGTTGAAGAATTAATTTTGTTTTTAGGGTTCAAGAAATTAGCAATTTGGGATTTGGGATTAACAATTGGGGTTTCTTTAGTTTGAGATAAACGACGTGCTATTGGGGATCGTCTTTCTCTTCATGTTAGAGTTTGACATTGTATGATTTTATCGCCCCCACATATGTTTATTTAAGGTTTTATATTATATGTGTTAAGTGTCTTTTATTGTGCTTGTTTAGGGTTGAGGGTGGTCCACCATGTGTGTATATTCTATTGTGGTTCTCAATGTTTGTTTGTATTTATTATTTGTTGTTTGTATGGATCCTTTACTAATGAGGTATTTATGTTGAAAGTGAAATGAAATCGTCTATACTTTGTAGGCCTTAATTAAGTAGTAGTTTGAGTGTTGGTGTGAGTTGAATTTTTAATACTATTTGAATTTTATATCCTTGAATAAAGAACTATTAGGTGGGTCTAATTTATATTTGGACTTATGAGGGTAAGAGAGAGACTACATGATATGTAAGTTAGAGAATTATACTAGTTGAAGACTTAGGAGGGAGATAAAGTAAACATGGAAGACATTGTCATGTTTTAAAGTTGTAAAACAAGTGAGGACAAAAGGTTATAACACCAAATGTTTGTCTTTGCATTATAAAATAAGTATGTTTCTGCTTTTTGTCTGACCTTAAAATATTCATATTGTTTTGCTGTGTGGTTTGTATAATTTAGACCTCAATAGTAGATATTGTTGTGTTATAAAAAAGAATGTAAATTGAAACCAAAAATTGTAACACCAATAGTGTGTCTATGCAATATAAAACTAGTAGCTTTATGGTTTCTATATTGGAAAAATATTCATATTATTTTGCTATGTGCATTTGTGAAATTTATACCTCAATAAAGTGATTGACTATGTGTGTTTGTGCAATATAAAATTAGTAGCTTTCTACTTTCTATTTAGCCATAAAATATTCATACTTATTAGCTATGTGTTTATGTGCAATTTAGACCTCAATTTTAGTTTTGTTGGACCCTCTATTTATTTACTTGTTTCAATTTTATCCCTCTTTTACTTAAGTTGGTCTTTAAAGTTTTAGACCTCAATGTTAGTTTTGTGGTTGATGTCTATTTTTTAAATAGGATATTTCTGTTTATTGCTAAGATGGAAGACTACTTTGAAGTTGTAGTGCACCATGGGGGACACTTTGTGAATAGAAAGAAGTTAGATTACCTAGGTTATGATTCAACCTAGAAATATGACCTAGATAGGTGGAATTATTTTGAGATAATAAACATTTTGAGGGACATGGAATATTAGTCAGGTTTGGAGATGTGGTATTTCATTGGTAATGAATATTTAGATAAAGGGGTTAAAGGCCTCAATTAATGATAATGGTGCAATGAAAATCATTAACATAACAAAGGTGCAAGGAAAACTTTATCTCTTTATTTTGCACCTAGTTTCACAACCAAACATAATTGACAATGTAGATAATAAGCTTGGTATGGATGAAGTTGGTTAGAAAAATGGGCTTGGTATAGGTGGATCTTGTAAGGAAAATGGGCCTGTTGTGGATGGATCTTGTAAGGAAAATAAGCCTAGTATGGGTGGATTTGGTAAGAAAAACAGATTTGTTGTAGGTGTAGTTGTTAAGGCTAGTGGGACATATGTAGATAAAGAAGAGGATAGTTTGGAAAAAGAGGTTGTTGAGGTGAACGTAGATGGGTTGGAAAGGAAAATGGGTATGTTGTCGATGGAGTTACTAAGGTGAATGACCCATGTGAATGATGTGATTAAAGGAATTGGACATTAAAAGGATAGTAATCCAATTCATGAGGATGGGAACAATGATACTAATATTGAAGATCAATGTTATAGTGAGGACACTGATGTTGAGGATAATGATAGTGATTATAATCTAGAGCATATTTGCTTTGATGATTTTGATAAAGAAATTAATGAAAATGATTTATTTGAGGTTTATGTATCAAGTGTGCAACATAAGAATTTGAATGAAGATGAATTTGAGACTTTTGTAGAAGTTAATCAAGTGGAAGAAGAAACAATGATTGTTGCTAAAAATGTTAAACGTAGCAATTCTAAACAAAAGACTATAATCACTGCAAAAGGAAAAATGAAGAGGGGAAGACCAAGAAAAAGCACATTACCCACTCCTACCCTAACCCCACCTTTTGAAAATCTTAGTGTTGTATCAGATAATGATTCATTGTTTGAAGAAAGTTGTGATATTGGAAAAAGATATAGAGAAAAAGGAATTTCAAATAGTGAGTACTATTCTAAGAATTTGGATAATTATGTTGATAGTGATGAAGACAAAGGTAAAAGTGGGGAAGTTCCCCATCTTTAATATGCCAAAGAAAATGGAAAATTATAAGTGGGAAGTTGGTACATATTTTGTTGATAAAGAAGAGTTTAAGGAGGCATTATTACCTATGTTGTGCATTCAAGTAGAAATTTGAAGATTAAAAAAATGACAAGAAAAGGATTAGGGCAATTTGCAAAAGTGGTCAAGGAGGTTGTACTTGGACTACATATTATTTTAGATTGTTTGTAGAGGATACATTGAAGTTGAGGATAATTGTTGACAAACACACTTGTATTAGAGAATTTAGGGTGAACCTATTAACTACCAAATGGTTGAGTGCTAAGTTGTAGGCAAGTTGATACAATCCTAGATCCTTGAAATTTGTTATGGATTACTTGCACTGAAATCCCTCATGTGAACCATGTCCTTCTTGGATCAAGCTACTCAACATAGCATGCTCTAATTTCGGATACCAAATTCATAATGAAATTTAGAGTTTTTATCAAAGTATTGAAATTGCAAAAATTAAAGATATATTGAAAAGGAATTGAAGTAGGAAAATGGAAAGAGTTAAGAAATGGCTCGCAATAGTTTTTCATAAGAAAGTCATATAAGAGGAATTGATATTTGCCACAAGCCTCCTAAATAGATTGGTGAGAATAAAGCATTATAATCTAAGAACAAGTTGGGAGAATCCTCTCCAAAATGCTTAACAAAGCAATTCTATTTCTCAAATGAACCAAAGTTGACAAAATGGTACTAAGTGATGCTATTTATATAGGGAATTGGCACACAAAAATAAGAAACTATTCTATGTGGGCCTTAAGCTACAAAGTGTAAGAGAAGCCTCGTAAATCCTCCAAAAGAGTCAAATTTCTGTCTATGCATCCAAAGGCGGAGTGGCTTCAGCAATTGCGTCCAAAGACGTAGTGGCTTCCGTAGTCGCATCTAAAGGCCCTCAGGCTTGGTCTAGGGTCCAAAGTGACTTGTGGAGTCCGTGTCCAAAGACACTTGGACTAAAGAAACAAGAATCCAAAAGATATCCTTCTTGCATCCAAACGTATGCTGGCTTCCAATAGTGCATCCTCTGGACCAATGTGCATCTATTGGACATAGCGCATCCAAATGAGGCTCAAGCATTCTTCCAACCTTATGAGGTCATCCTAACTATTACAAGGAATGAAAGAAATGCTATGCAAAGGTTCCTATTTACATGAATGCAATACATACATATGGGATCCCTCTTTAGATGCACCATGTCCTTTAAGGAGTGTCATGTTCCTCTGCACTTTAGCTTCCAGAGTCTTCAATCTGCCCTTGGTTAAGGGTCCTTGAAGGTTTTCCCTTGATGTTTGGCCCATGTCCTTTGCTGGCTTATCTGAGCCTCCCTTATTTGTATCACAAGTGTAAAAAAACAAAAAAACCAAAGTTCAAGTTAAATGATATTTATGGAAAGGCACAAAAGAAATAGAATACTAGAATAACAAAGCTCAAGGTTCTTAGGGTTAGGGATCATGCAAAGAACATAGTGGATGGTTCATTCAAGGAGCAATATAGAAGGATTTATGACTATACTCATGAACTGTTAAGATCCAATTCGGGATACACAATCAAGATGAAAGTTGAGCTAGGGCATGTTAATGGAGATTCTACTAAACAACCTAGGTGTCTTCTAAAGTTCATGCCTATCATTGGGCTAGACAATTGCTTCCTAAAAGTCTAGAGGACATATACTAGCAACTATTGGGAGATATCCTAATGACCAGATGTTGCCCATTGCTTATGAAATGGTAGAAAGGGAGATAGAAGATTCATGGTCATGGTTCTTACAATTACTCATTTTATGACCTTGGTGGCTAAACATAAAATGCAACTTACACATTTTATTTCTAATCAACAGAAGCTTAGTATATGAATTATACTTTAATTCTCTTAAATTAGTTATGTGACATTTTGAATTAACTATCTTTTGGCTTTGTTGTTATTATGCATGATTTTAAGGATCTGCTGCCAACTTTGGATGAGTGGTTTTCTGGTATTAATAAGAGGTTTTGCGTTCAACATTTGTACAACAATTTTAGAAAAAAAATTCATGGAAAATAATTGAAAAAGCTCATGTGGAGGGTGATAGTACACAATTTATACCCCTTAGTAGGTCTTTAAGATGAGTGAAATAAAATATAAATAATGGTTAAGAATCAGGTGTCAACTAAGGTTTAGATTTCCAAGGTTGAGCTAAGGAAAATACAAAGCCTGGCTAAGTTTTTGATGTTAGATAACAAAAATATAAGTCTTGTTTTGCATGTTAGAGGAGAGACCAAATGAAGACAGAATCAGTTAGAGGAAGTCGGCCAAGCCAGACAAAACCTTATAGGCCGACTTCGTCCTGGTCAAAATGAAGTCATCCCAACTAAAACTGGATGCTGACTCCATACTAGGAACCGACTCCACAAGAGCCGATCCCACAGGATCAACTCCGTGTTCGAGTCTATCCGAATGCAGACCTCAAATCAGAAGTCGACTCCCCATCCAAGAATCGGATGTTGATTTCCATCCAGAATCAGATCCATCTTGGCATCAGAAGACCGACTCCACTTCGGCAAATTCAAGCACATGCATAAAATGTAATTTAGCACGTGGGAAATTAGGAAAGTAGTTAGGGTTGTTATTTTAGTTAAGATGGTTATAAAGTTAGTTAGAAATTCATGTATAAATAGAGTTACATGTCTAAGTTCATTGGGTAACAAGCAAGAAAAGCAAGACATTCACATACACGTGTAGCTTGTCACATACACCCTTCATTCCCAAACCTCAGTTTACTTCCTTCCTTTTTGTTCCACGGTGCTTCAAGGAGTGCCCAATCGATCAAGTGAGTGCATGACCTGTGTCTGGGTAGCAGCTGGTTGCTAAGAGGAGATTGTTAGGATGCATTGACACACTACTTAGTGATTTAACCCCTCAGTACCTGGCCATCGGAGGTGGAGCACTGCAACTATTGCTGGCGACTGTCGCGAGAGGTTGATCCACACACCACCAAGAACTTTACCTTTTCTTGTATCACATTCCAGGTTATCAATGAATGATTGTAACTCTGTTTTCGCTATGATGTTTGATTCTTGTTAGCATAATCTTTTTCTTGCCAATCACAATTGTGTATAGGAAGAATTAAAACACATTAGTCTAAGGGCCGATCGAAACCACTTTAACAACAAAATATATAATCTTTAGATAATCTACATCAATCAAGAGCGTATTCCCTGCCAAACTCGAGGCAATGATTCTTTAAGTCCTCAATTAGCACGGGATGAATGTTCGACGATCGTCGTAGGTAGTGGATTGGTGAGGTAGCATTAGCATAGTAAGAATTAGGACTAAAATCAGTAAGTGATAACAAAGGATCATGAACAGATAAATATGTCATACTTGTCTTACTAATCGTAAGTAATCTTAGTTAGATCTTTACATTTCTTACAAATTTTATCTTTCTTGTCAAAAATCCCCTTTTACTTTCGCTGCAAGAGTCACATCCAACTGCCTAGTTTTGTAACCCTTTCTCAGCCTTGTACCTTAGAAATACAAGAACTAAATGTCCTTGAGAAGAATGACCTAGGTTGATCTTGCACTACTTTAGCTTAGAAAAATCTAGTATTTTGATAGAGGAAATAACGACCAATCCTTAGACCTATCAAATTGACGCCTGATGAGTCATATTTTATACACCTTACAAGAACCTAGGATGAGTGTTTTAGTGATCAATTGGTGCTTAAGAATTGAGTTTTAGCTAAGATTCATATTATGGACCTAGAAATGGAGAAAGTATAAATCCGTGCTAATTTGTACGTCTTAGCTAATAAAAGATTCATCCCTCTTTGCAGGATAATTCCAAATGATCTCAACCCATCCAAGTGAGTCTTGGCCTAGGAGTAGTCATCCCAGCCAGACCGACTTCTCCCTAGACCAGCTGACTCTACAGTCCAACAGCCAATCAGGAGTAGCCCAATTGCGTCATCCACGTAGGCAACCAAGCTCAGGTGCCACTGTAGCTCCAAAACCAGTTCAGTTGCCACGTCACTCTAGAGAAGCTTGCAGCGCAAGATATGCAAGGGTAGAATAGGAAATACAATCTATAATTCTGTTAGGATTCGTTGGCTAGCTTGTTTTAGCAACGTCCAACTCATGTATATATAGGAAGAGCTGGGCACGTTTAATGGTTGTTGAACTCAAACATAATCTCCATACGTCACACACCATCTTCTTGCTCACGCCCTTATCATCATGGTGGTACACGATACGTCATTGATGTCTCTCTCGATCGAGGAGGTGCAGGTCAAGGACTGAGAAGCCGAAGGTTATCAGAGGGGACTGTTTCGCTTGCCATCGTACTCTAGTGGATTTGATCCTTAGCGTCTTGACTAATAGAGGTGAACCATCACTGTTCGACCATGGCGATCATCGTGGAAGATGGACTCATCGAATTCATACCCTGTGTTTGTACTTTGTTCTCAATAATATAAGTAGCTTCTGATTCCAATCTCTTAGTTACGATTCCTACATTATAATTTGCTTGTTGTGTTGCGATTGCATATAGTGAGTGGATAAATGTTAGACCAGGCCGATCGAAATCGATTTAACAATTTCAGTAGGTAATCGATTAGAGAACCTAAAATCAACTCTGAACTTAATCCCTGCCAACTGATGAGGTAGCGATTGTGTAAATGCTCGGTATGGCAATGGACGAATGTTTGGCGATCGTCATAAGACAAACCAAGGTTGATAAGGAGCATAATCTTGAGTGAACAAATTAGGACTGACTTGATTCTTGAGACTCGGCATGAATACAATAATAGAATTAGAAGTAGTCTAGTCTAGTTGCATTTACATTCTTACTTAGTTTAAATTCCGTCTTATTTTATCTACAACCAACCTCCGTGTTTCCTGCATTTCAGTCTGAAACTGAGTTAGTCCAACTCAATTGCGTCTGTCAGCACTTAGCCGAGACCGTGTCGGATAAGGCTCTGCCGAGTCTATATCAGACCAGTCTCTATCGAGAGCAACTCGACACCTGAATTCTGCATTACTTGGTTTTCACACAAAGTCATAATCAAGCGTACTGTGTCCTTGAGAGAATTCAACCTAGGGTTAACTATGCTATAGTTAGCTTTAGTTTATTTGATGCGCGTTGAGACGACTAAAAATGAGCTTATCAAATTGGCGTCATTGTTGTTCAACCCTTAGGTGTTCTCGAAGATGTACTTGTCCAAGTTAATGAGTTGGTTTTCCCAACCGACTTTTATGTGCTTGATATGGAGGACGAGACATCAAGGAATGAATCCACCTTAATCTTAGGGCGACCATTCCTTATGACTGCCAAAACAAAGATTAATGTGCATGCCATGGGATGCCCTCAATGGAATTTGGTGACACCCTGCTGTAGTTTAATATTTTCGAAGCTATGAAGCACCCCACCGAAGACCATTCACTCTTTGGCATAGATTTGATTGATGAACTAATTGATGAGTGTCTTCAACTAGACAACAACGATGAAGACATTGCAAATTTTGCTAAAGATACTGATTCAATTGGTTGCTTATGGTCCCTCACAAAAGAAGCCGACTATAACGAAGTGTGGGAAATACACAATCTTTCAAACTTCAAGGATGATAATATTGATCTTGTCGGCTTGAGTCAGGAAGCCAAATTGATCAGATTATTAGACCAAGTGTGCAAGTATGAGGACCCGAAGTGTTCAAAGAAGGCAGAAGTTCCAGTTGCCAAGACCAAAAAGCTATTCCCAGCATAAGTGGCAACAATGTTTACAGCCGAGTACAAGTCGGTCAAAGGAAGCCGAGACCGAGAGAAGATTGAAGTCATCTCGGCCAAAAAGACAAGTCTCAAGGTCGACCTGAATTTACATGTGCAAGTTGAGACCATTTCAGCCAAAGAAGATCAAAAGCAAGCAAGAGCCGAGTCTATCTCGGCCAATCAAGGCAAGAACTGCGTTCCATCCGGATCCGACTTTAGTGCAAAACAAGGAGCCGAATCCAACTCCAATTTGGCAAGAGCCAATTTCATCCTGACCAAAAGGAGTCGGCCATAATAGCCAAAGGCCGAGATCATGTCGGCACAACTGGTACCGAGTTCAACTCAGGTCGGCCAGCCGGATCCGAAAGTATCTAATGAAAACTTTTCATCTCCGCCGCCACCCATGGAATTGAAGCCATTACCAAGTCATATGAAATATGCCTATTTGGATTCTGAACAGCAACTTCCAGTCATCATTGCTAGTAATCTTCGCTAGGAGTAGGAAGATAAATTGCTAAGCGTCCTAAGGCAACATAAAAAGGCAATTGGGTGGAAATTATCTGACCTTCCAAGGATAAACCCCTCCATCTGCATGCATAGAATTTTAATGAAGGAGGAAGCCAAGCTCATAAGGCAACAACAAAGAAGAATGAATCCGATAATCCTAGATGTAGTCAAGAAAGAAGTGACAAAATTGCTGCAAGGATCATCTACCCTATTTCAGATAGTCAATGGGTAAGCCCAGTGCAAGTAGTGCCTAAAAAGTCTTGGATAACCGTCACGAAAAACCAGCACAATGAGTTGGTACCTATGCAGATTCAGAGTAATTGGCGAGTCTGCATCAACTATAGAAGATTGGATCAAGCAACTTACAAGGATCACTTTCCTTTGCTTTTCATTGATCAAGTCCTGGAGGAATTAGTAGGAAATCCCAATTATTTTTTTCTGGATGGTTTCTCTGGATACATGCAAATCCACATTGCACCTGAAGATCAGCACAAGACCACCTTCACCTGCCCATTTGGTACCTTTGCGTACACTCGCATGCCATTTGGCCTGTGCAACACACCGAGTACATTTCAACGTTGCATGACAAGCATTTTCTCGGACCTGCTATAGGAGTGCATAGAGGTGTTCATGGATGATTTCACGGTGTACCTGATTCATTTGACGCATGTCTAGAAAACTTATCCAAGGTGTTGACGAGATGCATTGACACAAACTTGGTTCTTAACTTTGAAAAATGGCATTTCATGGTGACTGAGGAAATTGTGTTGGGACATCTGGTGTCAAACAGAAGCATAGAGGTTGATAAATCAAAGATTGACATCATCACCTCGCTTCCAAACCCCACTTCGGTGCGGGGAAGTTTGCTCATTTTAGGACATGCAGGATTCTATAGAAGATTTATCAAGAATTTCAACAAGATTGCCCTGCCACTGTCCAAACTGCTACAAAAGGATGTGAAATTTAAATTTGACCAGCCATGTATTAAAGCCTTTCAGGAGCTGAAGACCCGACTCACGTCCACCCCTATTCTTCAAGCGCCTAATTGGGACCTGCCATTCGAGCTTATGTGTGATGCATCCAATTCGTCATTAGGAGTCGTCTTAGGCCAAAGAGCTGGAGTCGGCAAGCCAGTTTATGTAATTGCCTATGCATCTCGAACAATGGACCCAACCCAGTTAAACTACACCACAACTAAGAAGGAGCTATTGGCAATTGTATTTGCCTTGGACAAGTTTCAGTCATATTTACTAGGCTCCAATATAATTGTGTTCTCTGACCATGCTGCTTTGAGGTTCTTGTTGAAAAAGCCTGATGCAAAGTTGAGACTGATTCGGTGGATGCTTCTCCTTCAAGAATTCAACACAGAGATTGGAGATAAGAAAGGTGTTGAGAATTCAGTAGTAGATCACTTGAGCAGGATTGAGAGGGAGGATGACCTGATGCCTATCAGAGATGAATTCCCAAATGAGTAACTATTGCACATCACCACACCCACCCTATGGTTTGCAGACATCTGCAACTTTGTGGTAACATCTCAATTCCCACCAAAGGCATCTCGGTTATATAAGGAAAGACTACAAAATGATGCCAAATACTACATATGGGATGATCTCTACATATGGAGATTTTGTAATGATCAAGTTATTCGCACGTGCATTCTTGACATCGAGACCAATTCGGTCCTCCAATTTTGTCATACAACATCGGGAGGCGGTCATTATGGATCAACCCGGACAGCTAGGAAAGTATTTGATTGCGGATTCTATTGGCCCACCATTTTCAGGGATGCCTATCAATTCGTCTCCACCTACGGAAAATGTCAAAAAGCTGGAGTGGCTATTGGCAAAAGCATGAGATACCCTAACAACCCATGTTGTTATGCGAAGTCTTTGATGTTTGGGGTATCGACTTCATGGGGCCATTCCCAGTCTCCAATGGTTACTCATACATTCTGCTGGCCGTAGACTACATGTCAAGATGGGTAGAGGCTATTGCCACCAAAATTAATGACGCTAAGGTTGTAATGGATTTTCTGAAGTCCAATATATTTTGCTGGTTTGGTGTGCCGAAAGTGCTCATAAGTGACCAAGGTAGTCACTGTTGCAATAGAGCCATGTCCTCTTTACTCCACAAGTATGGGGTGGTGCATCAAATTTCCACAGCCTATCACCCTCAAACCAATGGCCAAGCTGAAGTTTTCAACAGGGAAATAAAGAAGACGCTACAGAAGATGACAAATCCCAACAGGAAGGACTAGAGCCGACTCCTTGAGAATGCTTTTTGGGTATATAAAATGACATATCGAACTCCGTTGGGGATGTCTTCCTACCGGATTGTCTTCGGTAAAGCCTGTCATCTTCTTGTGGAAATAGAACACAAAGCTTACTAGGCAGTCAAACAGTGCAATCTGGCCTATGACCAAGTAGGGAAGCAAAGAAAATTTCAACTGTAAGAACTGGATGAACTCCGCTTGGAGGCTTACAAGAACTCTCTGATCTACAAGCACAAAGTCAAGCAATTTCATGATAAACAGATCTTGAGGAAAGAGTTCCAAGTTGGCCAAAAGGTACTCTTGTTCAAATCACGTTTAAAGCTCATTGCAGGTAAGCTCCGCTCTAGATGGGATGGACCTTTTGTTATCACTAATGTTTTTTCCTATGGTGCAGTAGAACTAAAGGATGAACACACCAACAACACTTTCTGGATCAATGGGCATCAAATTAAGCTATTTCATGAAGGTCAGCACCTATAATAGGCGACATGGAGACCATCTCATCAATGGAACCAACTCCGTCGGATGATACACCCTGAGCCAGTCTCATGAACCCCTCTGTATTCATGCCATGCATTAAGGACAATGAAACATTTAAGTATAGGGGGGGATAGCGTGGCCATTCAAGGCTTGTTGAATTTTGTGCTCGAAAATTTTGTCCTACTCTTGGAAACTCCATCCTGACTGTGTTTTCATTTTGTTCCTGTCGTTTTGCTTCTACCTTGATTTGCCTGTTTGTCTTAATTTTCTTTTTCATTTTTAGTTTAGTCCAATTTTTATTTTCGAGTCATTTTCCTTTGTTGTAAATAAAAAGCTGTGTAGGCCGAACCCACTCTAACTCCGACTCCATCTTGGTTGGATTCGGACCGACTTTGGCTTAGCCCAGCCAATTTTAATTTTCGTTTAGAATTGTGCTTTTGTTTTTCCTAATTGAATTCTGAACTTTGATTGTTGAGAAACATGCCTTGAGAAAGAATTTGAAACGATTTCTTTAAGTATTAGATGAAGCACTAGGAAGCAATTCAGAACCCTAGAAGACGAATTTTTCAAGATTGACAGGGAATGAAATTTTTGCATCCTTAGGCAATAGGTGATTAAAAAATAGAAAAGATAGACCATTAGTGGTAGAGCAATTGATCATGAGAGAATTTTTGAGCCTATGTACATATAAATGACTTTGCATCCTGCCATTCTCTCTTTCTTGTGTGATTTTTGCATCCATGCTAGCTGTGTGTTCTAGATTTTGGCTTGACTCTCTGGATATATTTGGTTTCGCATGCAGGAATGAGATGATCCAGGCCATGTTTCAATAAGCCTCCAGCCAAATGGACCTACCTTGTAAATTTTATCCCTTGTTTACCCTCTTTGAGCCTGAATGACCATTCTTTTGTGATAGTTCATTACAAGCCAAGTCGAAAAACCATGATCAAACCTCAACCTTAGGGGACAAAGGAGCTTTGGAATTGTTTTTGGAGTGAGTAATGATCAAGTGTGGGGGAGACACCAGGGGACAAAAGTAAGAGTAGTGTATCCAAAAGGGTTGAAAAAGTGAGAAAGAAAATCAAAGTGCAGGATAAAGCAAAGAAAAATAAAGAAGTAGCCAAAAGTCATCAACTATATCGTAGCACAAAGCTGTAAAGTAAGAAATGTGAAAAAGAAGAAAATAAAAATAGAAAAAGGGAAGGAAAAGAAGTAAGCAAGAATGTTTTCAAATAGAATCGCAGTATCTTGGGACATCCTCCATACTTGTGAACTTACTCCCTATTGCTCCTCTATTCCCTATGGTTAGAAAACTCACTCTTCCATCCTGTATCCCACCTTTTGACTCTGGCCACGATACAAGCCGAGAATGAAGTCCTTTTGATCATGATTGCATGTGTTTTTGAAGGTGTGGAAGGAGAGGCTAGTCAAGGTTTGGTAATACTAGTTGCATGGGATGTTGAGTGTACATACAAATCCAAACACTTGAGAGGTTGAGAGAACATTTTCCTAAGAGAGAACTCTGTCACTCTCGGTCGCCCTTTGATGTTTTCAAATCACTTAAATACCTTGGGTATGGAGAAAGTAGTTTTCACAGATTGCTTGAACATCTCAATTCCTGGGGTGAATGAATGCGGATTTTGTTTTATCTAAAGCTTGAGGAACTTATTGAAAATTCTTTTTTTCTTTTAAAATCTCCCTTGTGATTGAACTTTGATTTTGCCTAGGAGTGCAATAGTGTAAGTGTGGGGGTCTGATGAGTCATATTTTATACACCTTACACGGACCTAAGATGAGTGTTTTAGAGATCAATTGGTGCTTAAGAATTGAGTTTTAGCTAAGATTCATATTATAGACCTAAAAATGGAGAAAGTATAAATTTGTGCTAATTTGCAGGTCTTAGCTAATAAAAGATTCATCCTTCTTTGTAGGATAATTCCAAATGATCTCAGCCCATCCAAGTGAGTCTCCGCCTAGGAGTAGTCATCCCAACCAAACCGACTTCTCCCTAGACCAACTAACTCTATGGTCCAGTAGCCAATCAGGAGTAGCCCAATTGCACCATCCAAAACCAGCTCAACTGCCACGTCACTCTAGAAAAGCTTGTAGCGCAAGATATGCAAAGGTAGAATAGGAAATGCAATCTGTAATTCTGTTAGGATTCGTTAGCTAGCTCGTTTTAGAAAGGTGCAGCCCATGTATATATAGGTAGAGCTGGGCACATTTAATGGTTGTTGAATTCAGACATAATTTCCATATGTTACACACCATCTTCTTGCTCATACTTTCATCGTCACGGTGGTACACGATATGTCATTGGTGTCTCTCTCGATCGAGGAGGTGCAGGTCAAGGACTGAGAGGTCGAAGGTTATCAAAGGGGACCACTTGGCTTGCTATCGCACTTTGGTGGATCTGATCCTCAGCATCTTGACTAATAGAGGTGAACCATCACTGTTCGACCATGGCGATCTTTGTGGAAGACGGACTCATCAAATTCACACCCTGTGTTTGTACTTTGTTCTCAATAATATAAGTAGCTTCTGATTCCAATCTCTTAGTTACGATTCCTGCATTATAATTTGCTTGTTGTGTTGCGATTGCATATAGTGAGTGGATAAGTGTTAGACTAGGCCGATTGGAATCAGTTTAACAACTTCAGTAGGTAATCGATTAGCGAACCTAAAATCAACTCTGAACTTAATCCCTACCAACTGATGAGGTAGCGATTATGTAAATCCTCAGTATGGCAATGGACGAATGTTTGGCAATCGTCAAAAGACAAACCAAGGTTGAAAAGGAGCGTAATCTTGAGTGAACGAATTAGGACCGACTTGATTCTTGAGACTCGACATGAATACAGTAATAGCATTGGAAGTAGTCAAGTCTAGTTGCATTTGCAATCTTACTTAGTTTAAATTCCATCTTATTTTATCTACAACTAACCCCTATGTTTCTTGCATTTCAGTCCAAAATTGAGTTAGTCCAACTCAGTTGTGTTTGTCAGCACATAGCCAAGACCGTGTCAGATAAGGCTCTACCGAGTCCATATCGGACCAGTCTTTGCCGAGAGCAACTCGGCGCATAGTCGAGAGTGAGTCTGCATTCTACACCTGAATTCTGCATCACTTAGTTTTCACATAGTCATAATCAAGCGCAATGTGTCCTTGAAAGAATTCGACCTAGGGTTGACTATGCTATAGTTAGCTTTAGTTTATTTGATGCACGTTGAGACGACTAAAAATGAGCTTATCAGCACCGTTACCGGGGACACATGTTCTGTGTTCCTAAGTGTGCTGAGTTTGATAAAGAAGCGAACTTAAGTCAATAGGATGATTGTCTTTAGGTATATCAAATCTATCTTATTCTTTTTGATTAATTGATTATGTTTTTACTGTTAGTTTGTTTTGTTTTTTTGAAAAATCTTTTTTTCTTTCTTTCTGCATGATAAGGTTTTTTGTTTATTAATTGTGAAGTTCAATTGTTATTACTAAAATTGTTTTCTGTGATAATTGCCTTATCTGTTCTGAATTTTTAGTGTTAGTAGTTTCTTTTTTATTACTAGCCAAGATTATTTTTCTGTCATTTAAAAGCTGAGTCTGTCTATTGTGAATCGTTGTTTTTATGCATGCCGAGTCTGTGTTGTTACTAAGTCCGGGTCTGTTTGCATGCATATTATGATTTCCTATTTTTGTTGTAATAATTACTATATGTGCCGAGACTGGTTAGATTAGATTTTGCATGTACTAGATCTACTAGTGTAAGGTCAGTTTAGGCCGAGTCTACTTTGCATGTTAGCCGAGTTCGAGTCTATCACATTTTGTGCAACTGGTATCTTTAAGTTCTATTTTGCTGTAATATATTTAATTGTATTATGTAAATAATTTCCTGCAATAATGCCTTTTGTATTTTGGCATTTGTAGCATATTTTTGTGAAACCTTGAATTTTTCTTTCTGTCATTTTTCTGATATTTTGCATGTATGCATATCTATCATGTTAGTCATTTTGGCGGAACTCCGCATAAATTTTTCTCTCTGAACCTGTAATCAACAGCTACATACATTTTGGCAATAGATTTGACAGAAAATAGTAAAATGACATAAATTCCCCTACTATAGTAAACACCTAACAAGAATGGTCTAAGAAGGGTAAAATGATACCAAACAATTAAAAAGAAATTATAGCACCACAGTGATATTATATAATGTGTTTATGATTTTCTAGAAATTTTGGTGATTTTTAAAAATCATGAAAATAAAAAAATTGAAAAGGTGGTTTAAACAATCGAATTTGGCAAAACCAGTCCCCCCTATGCGCTCACAATGGCCTTAATCTATGAATTTTTTTCTATCTTGTGGCCAAGTTTCAACTAATTCTAAGATAATGACTTGTTTAGTCTACAACTACTTTTCACTATTCTAGGATTTCTACTACTACTACTCTGCCTCCTAACAGTGTTGCAACACAAAATGAAATAGAAACTACTCACACAAACAATCTATATATCAAACGAATCACAATATCACAAAATTAGGACACAACAACTTATGTCCCCAACAACTGCACCAATTTGATAATGTTGTCAAAACACTATCAAAACCACTAGATTTCCCTTATTTTTGTATTGTACATACTAACCTAGGTTAAATCTCTAAAAGAAACAATCTTGTAATGTCTAATCTTGTTAAACAAAAATCGAATTGAACGCAAAAGGGGGTTTGTATGCATATAATAGAAATGTAAAAACATAATTGTAAGATTGTAAAATTATGTAGAACAAATTGAAATGTAAAAAAATTGTGGAACATCAATCCAAGGATCCAATCATGTAGTTTTGTTATCACAATTCTCATAACGGTGCAAATTCGTATCAACTAAAGATTCATTAGACAATCATCTAACATTCATTCATACAAATTGGTATCACAATTATAGTCCCTAATTAGCATGGATTCAAGTACTTAATTTGTTAATTTAGGTGATCAATTGATTACCTATCCTAGATTGGATTAATAAATTCTAACCTTGCACAATCCAAAACTTCAAGCGAAATCATAATCATGAAAATGGGTCAAGAATTGGAAAGGAAAGAGAGGCATAGTATAATTTGCAATAAAAAGATTTAAGAACTCAAACCTAACCATAATCATGAAACCTTGAATAGATAAGAGATACTAGCCTTTTATGGAAATCATCATAGGAAATGCAGCATAAGGATAAAAAATCCAAAAGAGAAGAGAGAATAGAGAGGAAACTTGTGATCCAAGAAACCTCAAACAACCAAGTGTGGAAAGTCTCTAAAGTGTTTAATCGAATTCTAACTAACCAAAAATAACTAATACATGCTTTGAATGCTAAGGAAAGTTTTCTTGATCAGGGGTTTTAGGAACCTAAAGTACTACCAACCAAAGTTCCAAAATTGGGTTAGAATATACAAAGGCAGGTCCAACATAGTAGGTGCAAAGGCCATAACTTCAAGCATGCTTTTGACATTGAAGAAGGTGGAGCTAGGTTGAGCTTAAAATAAAAAAGTTGTAAATCTTTGTCTTAGATTTCTATAGCCACCAAGATTATTTAATGTAGAGGTCTGTAGCTCTAGATATGGCCTACACAAGACAGAAACATCATAATGAGAAGTAAATTCGAAAATAAGCAAAAATTAACAATTAAGCCCAGTTAGGTCCAACAACCCAAGACTCAACAAATATGCCAATATTAACAATAAAAATATGTCAAATATTTCCAAGATATAGGTAAAAGAAAAGAGAAAAGTTGGAGAGAAAAGCGAAAGAGTGGGAAAATAAAAAGAGATTATCCTTGATCCCAAAAGTGAGATTGAGAGAGAAGGATAACAAAAAGGAAATAAAATTTATGCTTAGGAGTGAGAGCAATTAAGAGAGATATGTTCATGGAGAAGGGTCCTTGCTTACTAACTCCTTATGACTTTCATTTATGTTGTGAACCTTCTCTTTGTGTAGGTATGAGGTATGCTATGAAGGAGTTTGGAAATGGCATTCACGGAGAGCATGCTCTCGATTTTCACATTCCAAGACCCTTCATGTCTCCTAAAGAAGCATTTGCACTTATGCCAAGAGATCAATTACCTTTTACAAATGGTTTGTTTCCTAAAGCTTCTATTATTTCTTTGCATGCTATCTTTAAATCCTTTGAACTTTATAGTATTTTTTTATGTATTCTCATTGCACTATAAGTTAATCCATAATGTTTTATCTTGGTTGAATGGACTATCCTTTATTATACAAATTGGGAAAGGGATACTAAGCTTATGGAGACCTAAGGAGGAAGATTCACCTCCATAGTAGTTTTAGGATACCTGTATAGTTTTTGTTTTCCTATTTTTGTTGCTAGTAATAAGTAGGAAAGCATAGTCCAAGCCTTTGGGTGATGGGTCCTTTGGACGAACCTCTAGGCACGTCCTCGCCTTACTTTTAGGTTGTACTTGGCCAAAGACCCAAGGCCACTTTTAGATAGTTAGCTTTTCATGCTTGATACATGTATAATAGCTTTGTATCAACTTTTGTTCATTTGAATGAAAATTGCTTAGTTAAGCATTTGGAGACGATTCTCCTAACTTATTCTTAGATTAGAACACTTAATTTTCATCAAGTCCTCCATGAGGCTTATGGCGAATCTCAATTTCTTTGAAATCAATGGTGAGCCATTTCTAAACCTTATCCATTTTATTCTTTACAATTCTTCTTATCTTTATGTTGATTCATCTTTTAACTCTGAAAATCCAACTAAATTCTACTTGTAATAGTGTGTAGCAATTGTAATTGCGTCTAGTGGATGGATCCAAGTTTACTAAGACAATCCAATTAATTATGTTCGCACCAAAGCTCTTCGAGAATCATTGGTGAAGATCTATATCGTATCACTTTACTTGTGTGCATGAATGATATAACTATGTAAGTAATATAATGATGTGCGGCCAAGGAAGTGAATTTTCACCCATTGAATTTGGAATAGAGGCACATAGTCGGATTGGTACCCATGACAATATGGATCATTGGTTATTTGAAATGCCTAAGAGTTTTATATGTAGATCTTTGAGTAAAGGCTAAATTGGAAAGTTTATTGTGGGTTTTTGAAATCTTGGAAGTGTTTGAGAAATTTAAATTTCTTGAAGATATTGTTGATAAGCATTCCTTTGAATTAAAGAGGGAAGATATATTTTGTTCATATGTAGTCCTTATGCACTCCTTGCATATATTTGAGTTTGATAGGCTTGTAGTGTCATCCCTTGATTTTGGAAATGATAGTGTGCATTTTTGTAACTTGGAAATGATGGATAAGAATTCGCTTGGTGTGAGGGGAGGTGAAATATTTCTTCCAAGTGAAGCCCCTATATTTCCTTTACATCTACATGGGCATAATTTTGTTGAGGAGAATTGTCTTAATTTGGGAAGAATTTATATGCATTCTTTTAACTTGAAAAAGGGTGATATAAATTTCCTTTTTTTGGAAGGAGGTGATATGTATTTTCTAAGTGCAGCCCATATGTATTCATTATACATACATGAACATGTAAGGGTTGATGAATATTTGCTTAGGTTGAAAAATAATTATATACATTTTCCATGAAAAACCTTTATTCCTTCTTTGAGTATATGTGAGTATGATGAAAATATTTTTCACTATGATCTTGAATGTAGTATAATGACCTTTTTTTAGCCCAGGACATATTGTATAAATCCTTGATTAGGAAACTTCATGGAGATAATTTGAGGAGAGACATGGATGTCTTTGATGCTTTGGATATTATGCATGATTATTTCTATGATTTTCCTTTGAGAAACATTATGTTGGATGTTTATCCTATTGATAATCTTTGTAAGGACATCTTTGGATCCTTTGGGGAATTCAAAATTGTGATCTTTGATCTAGGTAGATTATGGGAACTAATCTCCCTTTGGGCATGTTTCCCTTCAATTAATCATAACATATGACTCATCCTTGTCTTTTATCTTGTAGGTACTCAAGTCCTTAATTTGAGGTCAAATTTTCTTCAAGAAGGAGAGGATGATATAAAAATGGGAGGCAAGGTCATAATCATCAAGGAGCTTGAAGGACATGGAAACATAGCCTTGGAAGGTTCCAAAACTAGGAGGAACTTGAAAAAACTTCAAGAAGAAGTTCAAAGAGAAATGGGTCTCTTTAAGAGCCAAGGAGAGCCCAATACTTGTCTACTTTGTATACCCTTGTAAAGTGTCATTTTGGCCTTGTGTAAACTTATTTTAGAACCTTAAACCACTATAGTTTAGTACTGTTTACTTGTAATTTCATTTGGATTGCTTCTAATTGGGCCAAAAGCCCAAAATGTCATTTTTGCATTTAATGACAAAATTAGTGATAGAATTTTCTATCATTAAAAATGTTGTCAAATTGTGAGAAAATTTAGGCTTGCATTTTTTGAGTTTCATTGGATGAGCTTTTAAATTAGTTTTAGGATTAGATTAAGCTAGTTAATTAGAATTAACTCAACCTATAAAAGGCTCTATTGTAATTAGCCTAATCACTTTTTGATTGAATAAAAATTGTGCATTATACTTGTGAGAGACTTTCTCTCTTCTCTTGTTCTTGAATAATAACCTTATTCTCGTCAAGTTTCGAAGATGCTTGTGACGAATCTCACTCTTATCTAGCCCTTAGGGATTAGTGGTGAGAACCTCATCTTTATCTTCTCTATATCTTTAATTTCTTCTTTCAATTTAAATTCATAATTCTAAACCTAGTTTTTGTGTGGTTTTGCTTACTAGTTGTTTGTGGATCTTTGAGTTTAACATTTTCGTCACTAAATTTGGCCACCCTCAAGGACTAAGGAAAAGACCAAGGAGGTCATACTTTGTACTATGTGTCCAGCTACCTTAAGGCTTTGGGAACACTTTGTTTTCTTTGTAATTTTCTTGTAGTTTTTGGTACATTCCATGTAGGTTATGATATCCTTAAGCCAAGGTCCTTCTCAAATGCGAAAGTCTACCTAGTCAATTCGTATTCAATTTCAATCGCTAAATTGGTTACATTTTTTATTGCTAAGGCTAAGGTTAGGTTGGCTTGCATTTTGGGCCTTGATGCTTGGGCCTTTTCATGGTGCCTTAAGCATGATTAGTGAAGCCTAATCCAGAGCCATTAATCATGCTATAAAAGGACCCCTTGTACTTGCATTGTAAGAACTTTTGATCATTTTTTCATTGTGAAACGTAACATGCCTTTGCACTTGTGAGAACTTTCTCTCCTCTCTTGGATTGTCCAAGAAATACTCATTCTCATCAAGCATCCATGGTGCTCGTGGTGAATCTCACTACTCTTTTCTAGCTCCTTAAGCTAGTGGCAAATCCATCCCTATTTCCATCATATTTTTCCATTCTTTCTTCCTTGGTGTTTTTGTTCGCGTGGTGTTCTTGGCGGTTCTTGGAGAACTTTGCAAGCTAGGTAGAAATTTAAAAATCCAAGTGTGTTAAGTGGTATTTGGAAATGGATTTCTACTCCTAGCCCAGCTGTTTGTAGCTCCAAATCACTCCAAAACGTGAAGGTTTAATGGCTGCCATGGTAGTTTTGTGTGAAGCATCTTCACGTAAGTACTATTCCCAGTATAGCTTCATTTGTTGTTCATTTTGCTTTATTTTTGTTGGGTTTTGATCACATGCCTATGTAAAATAGAGACACGATTTCAATTTATCATAATTCATTAATTTTTTTATTGTTCTTGATTTAGTAGTTTTGATCAATTGGGGTTAGGGTTTGGTTGGAAATTCTCGTTGAACTTGTTCAAGATGCATGCTAGTGCCATTTGGTGTTGCATGTGGTATGTTAATGTTTGCGATGAATCTTAGGAAAAAAAATAGAGTAAAAAAGTGTTTTTTCTTATGTCCTTGTTTTGTTGCTCTACACCGTGTTGTGTTCACCATGTGTTTATGGAAATGCCTATGAGAAACTATGCAAGAAAGCATGCTAGAGTGGTGCTTGTGTTGTTAAAAAAATTATGGACTAAGTCTTGTGAAAAAGATTTTGTAAAAAAGGTGAAAGAAAAAGTTTTATGTTGCTGTATTCCTAAAGTAAAACAAAGCTTAGCCACCTAAAAACAAGATAAAAAGATCTAAAAGAAAAAGTGGTTTCAAGGTCCAAAAGTCTATAAGGCACACTAGTAATTCTAGGTTGCTAGTTTACTGGTTTTGATGCATTATTGGGGTGCATGGTGTGTGCAGTAATTTTTGCCTATTGTCTTGAGTTTCTTTGTATTTCTAAATGTCTTTTAGTTGTTCTTTAAGTCTTTTCTTACATGTCACATTAAATTCCTTTTGAGTTTAGCTTTCCTTTCTTACCTTTTCTTGCTTGTAAATTTTCTTGGCTTCTAGTGTTTTGACTTTGAGTTTTCTTTTCTTTGCTTTGCTTTCCAAAAAGTATCTTGAGATTTTCTTGGCTTCTACTTGTAGTTAAGAGGCTTGATTTAGAGAGTAGGTTTCTTAGCCATTCTTGGAAGTAAGAGTTTAAGGAAAAAAGACTAGAGAGTACCTTAGAGAAAAAGCCATAAAAAGTATGAAACACGAGAGTAAGTGGAAACACTTAGAGAGTGTGCAAGCTTGTTCTTCTTTTTTCTTTTGGTACTGTAGTATTTTAGGAGGATTAGGAGGCTTTGAGGAGTGTAGAAAGATGGGAAGTTTGGGTATAAATCAGGAAGGACTTTCACCTAAGTCTAAGTATATCATAGATACCATGAATGAACTAAGAGAAAAATTGGACTTAGTTGCCAAGGGGCTTGATGTGGTGTGATAGAGCATTTTTGAGGCACTTAATATTGACTTATGTTGGACATTTTTTATATCATTCTATGGTTAATATTGACACATTGGTTGAGTCTTGGGTTATTGGGCTTCATTGGGTTTAGTTGCTAATTTTTGCTTATTTTCGGACTTAATTTTCATTATGATGTTGTTATTTTGTGCAGGCCATACCTAGAGCTACAGACCTCCAAATTATACATTCTAGGTGGCTATGGAAAGCTAAGACAAATATCTACAACTTCTTTCTTTGGGGCACAACCCGGTTCGATTGTCTTTAGTTCCAAAAGTCCATGTGAAGTTATGGCCTTTTAACCCACTATATTGTGCCTTTCTTTATATAATCTGGCTCAATTTTGGGACCTTTGTTGGTGAGCCTTTGGGCTGCGAATTCCTTTGGCCCAAACCACCTTCCTTGTAATTTAGAGCATATGTAAATAGTAGTTGGTTATTAGGGTTAAAGAGATATTTTTAGATTTTACACACTTAGATTTTGGAGGTTTCTTAGATCACAAGTTTCCTCTCTATTATCTCTCCTCTCTCCTCTTCTAGGTTTTTTTTTTTGTTTTGTACTGCATTTTCTATGACGATTATCATGGAAGGATAAGCTATTTTATCAATTCAAGATTTCAGGATTGTAGTTCGTTTTGAGTTCCTGAATCCTTTCCTTATGCAAATTCTATTATGTTCTTTTCTTTTCAATTCTTGAACTACTTTCATGATTATGATTTCGCTTAAGGTTTTGGATTGTGTTAGGTAGGATTGATTACTCCCAATCTAATCAAGGTTAGGTAATCGATTAATCACCTAAAATCAACCAATTATGTGCTTGAATCCATGCTAATTAGAGACTACGATTATGATCTCAATTTGTATGGACAAATTTTAAATGATTATCTAATGATTCTTGGGTTGATCAGAATTTTCTTTCTTATTAGAACTGTGATAACAAACTACATGATTGAATCCTTGGATTGATGTTACATAGTTCTGTTTCCAATTCAATTTTGTTTTTTGCATAATTCTGTTTTACATACAAACCCCCCCTTTTACATTCTAATTTGGTTCCTATTCAACCAGATTAGCATTCCATGATTATGTCCTTGAGAGATTCAACCTAGGTTATCCCATATACTACGGACTTAAGGGAAATGTAATGATTTTGATAGTTTCGACAACATTGTCAAATTGACGTTGTTGTTGGAGACATAGCAGTTATGATATTTTGATTTTGATTTTGATTTCGAATTTTTTATTTATTTATTTTACTTATTTTTCATGATTTTTTAAAAAAACACCTCAAAAATAAAAAAATAAATAATTAAATATCATTGGACCCCCTAGACCTTGAAGGAGTTAGTTACACCTGGTATTATGTACCAACCTTGGTATATTCAATATCCTAAATAGGAACAAGCTCAATCATATGAGTTTAAATCTGGACTAACCCATTTGTTTTGCCGAAGTTTCATGGTCTTGCAGGTAACACTCGGCAATTTGGTGTTAAGGAGTGTGCTACATCTAGAGTAGTGAATGAGGTAGTTGCTGCTGACAATTAGAGATTGAAAATAAGATAATTGAACTGACATGTCAAACAGTTAGCCATTGGACAAGACCATATTAGTCGACTAGTAAGAGTATGTGGTATTTGTGCTTTTGTAGAACATCTAACTGATGCATGTCCTATTTTACAAGAAACGGAATCGAACAGTGTTGTAGTTACTACAATGATGGCTGGTCAATAATATGGGCAGCCCCATGATCAGTACTTAAACTAGAGTTATGGTTTGCACCTTATGCAACATGTACCTCAAAGATAGCAACCACCACCTTCTTTTAGACAACAACAACCTGTTCAACAAAATAATAGTTCACCCTCCCTAGAGGATTTGGTAAAGCATATGGCAAAAAATAACATTCAATTCCAATAGAATGTGTTTGCCAAAAGTAAGGAATTGCAAACACAGATTGGACAATTGGCCACTATTGTGAATCAACTACAATCTAAAGGTTATGAACAAATTCTCTCTCAAACCATTCTTAGTCCACAAGCAAATATGAGTGTCATAACCTTGAGGAGTGGCAATGAGCTACCTCAACAACAAACAATAAATATGCATTCTGAATTCCCTAATTTTGATGTTTTTACTAATTGTGATTGTACTTGTATTGAATTAATTGAGTTTCCAATTTGCATAGAAAGTAGTAGTGTTATTCATGCAGGTGCAAGAGTTATAAATATTGTAGATGCAAATGTTACAAGAGTTGTGGAGGTTGTAGAAGTTCAATCTCCATTGTCATCCATTATGCAACCATTACAACCCCAATAATCATACCTGACAACCTCTAATCTGAGCAAGAGGAGAGGTTGTTGCCGGAGGAGGAAGCCCGATCCTTGAGGCAGCCATAGAGGCGGCTAAACCCCACCATTCTTAATGTGGTAAAAAAAGAAGTTATGAAGCTACTTGCAACAGGGATCATTTATCCTATATTAGACAACCATTGGGTTAGTCATGTATAGGTGGTTCGTAAGAAGTCTAGGATGACTGTAGTGAAAAACCAGAATAATGAGTTGGTTCCAACTAGAGTTCAAAATAGTTGGTGAGTATGCATAAACTACAAGAAGCTAAATCTAGCAACTCACAAAGACGATTTCCCTCTCCCATTCATTGATCAAGTTTTGGAGAGGCTGGCAGGTAAATCCTTAGATGGCTTTTCAAGTTATATGAAAATTCATATTACACTAGCAGATCAACATAAGACCACCTTTACCTGCCCATTTGGAACCTTTGCCTACACTAGGATGTCGTTCGACCTATACAACACCCCAAGCACCTTCCAAAGGTGTATAAGGAGTATTTTTTTTTAAGTTATTAGAGAGTTGCATAGAGGTTTTTATGGATGATTTTATGGTGTATGGCTCTTCATTTGATGCATGCTTCGAGAGTTTGTCTAGAGTTCTAGATAGGTACATTGAGACTAACCTTGTGCTAAACTTTGAGAAATGTCATTTCATGGTGACTAAAGGTATAGTCTTATGGAATTTAGTGTGTAATAGTATTGAGGTCGATAAGGCCAAAATTAATATTATTTCTTCTCTTTCTCACCCCACATATATGCAGGAGGTTCGTTCTTTCCTTAGACATGCAGGTTCTTACAAGAGGTTCATCCAAAATTTCAGCAGAATAGCCTTGCCATTGTCCAAGCTTTTATAGCAGGATGTGGACTTTGTCTTTGATCAACCATGCATTGAGGCCTTCTAGGAGATGAAAAAGAGACTTACCACCACTCCCATCCTTTAAGCACCTAATTGGGAGCTCCCCTTTGAGTTCACGTGTGATGCATCTAACTTAGCACTTAGGACGATTTTAGGTCAACGAGTTGACAAACGTTCCCATGTTATAGCTTATGCCTCTTGAACATTGGATTCAGCCCAGGCTAATTATACCACTATTGAGAAGGAGCTTTTAGCTATTTTTTTGCAATAGATAAATTTTTTTCCTATTTGCTTGGCTCCAAGATTATTGTTTTCTCTAACCATGCAACTTTCAAATTCTTATCAAAGAAGCTCGACACAAAACCAAGATTGATTCACAAGATGCTTCTCCTTCAAAGAATTTGATATAGAGATCTAAGACAAAAGTGGTGTAGAGAACCTAGTAGCCGACCACCTAAGTAGAATTGAAGGGAGGATTGACCATCTACATATTAGAGATGATTTTCCTAATGAACAGGTCATGCAACTGGATGGTATTGTTCCATGGTTTGTTGATATTTTTAACTATCTTGTTGCATCTATTTTACCCATAGAGGCATCCAAATCATATAAGGATAAAATTAATAGTGATGTTAAATATTATGTGTGGAACGATCTATATTTGTGGAAATTTTGCAATGATCAAGTGATTCAAAAGCGTATCTGGACCATGAGATCCCGTTAATGTTGTAGTTTTGTCATTCTGCACATGTAAGTGGGCATTATGGATCGTGTCGAACAACCCCAAAGCTTCAATTGCAAGAACTTGAGGATCTTTGCTTAGATGCCAATGAGAACTCCAAGATTTACAAAGAAAAGTTGAAATAAGAGATGAGGCTACCAACAAGATCTTCAAAGTCAATGCACACCAACTCCAGCCATTTCATGAGAGTCCAAAAATGATGGAGGGCGATGTGGAGGACCTTCTTTGTTCAAGCTTATCCTCTTGGAAGTGCAAATATTTGTACCTTGAGAGAGTTTAACCCCCCCCCTTTCCTTTGTGCTTACTATTGCATTTTTGTGTTCCTATATGCTTACATTGAAGACAATGCTCATTTTAAGTGTGTTTGTGTGTGTGTGGGGTGTTATATTGTTTTGCTGTTATTATTTTTCTATTTTTTCTATTTTCTGTTTTCAATTTTTCTATTTTGTTGTTTTTCAACTGGTTACTATCAGATTCGTTTTTGCTTAAAATAAAGAAGAAAATATTTTGCAGTTTTGAGCACTTTTTAGTGGATTTTTAAGTTGCATAAATTATGAATAGTTGCATCATTCTTGATTAAGAGGTCTCACAACTTGATATGGAACCACTTTTGCATCTTTAGTGTAATGAGTAGCTTGGAAATTAAAGTTTGAATAATTGATGAAAGAGAATTTATCCTTGTGAGATTTTGAGCTTAGTATGCTGATGGCTTACATATTGCCATTCTCTTCCTTCTTGCGTGATTTGCACGTATTGTCTTGACTCTTTTTTATGTCTTTTGTCTCACATGCTTTGGTGATATGATTTACGCCTTTTTTTATAGCCACTAGCCAAATGGACTTACCTTGTATTAAATCCCTTGCTTACCCCTTTTCAGCCTATATAACCCTTTCTTTGATATTATAACTCATGACTAAAAGTGAAAAACTATTATCACCCTAACATTAGGGGTTAAATGAGCTTTGGAATTGTTTTTTGGGAATGGGCTCTAAATAGGTGTGAGGTATCACCCTGAGGCTTTGCAAGTGGTACCTTGATAATTTGGCCTTCACAAGTAGTAATTGTGGTGTTGGGTTGATTTCTCTTTGAGTAAAAAAAGAAAAAAAAAGTACATCAATGAAAAAAATGCAACAAAAAGTTGTAGTGGTGTAAAAATTGAAATAGAAAGAAAGAATATAAAAAAAATAAAAGGAAAGGAAGCAAAGTGGACCTTGCTTGTCTTGTATTGCTTTGCATTGTTTTTTGGTGACTTTTATTTTTGTAGGGATGATCTTCATGCTTATTGACTTATTCCCCACTGCTCATCTTCCTTCTTTGGTTGTGTAACCTTAAATTACTTCTCATATCCTACCTTGTCCTTGGCCACATTACAACCTTAATACAAGCCCTTTTAATCATTTGTGCATGTGTTTCAAGTTGTAGGAATTAAAGGCCAGTTAAAGCTTCGTAGTGCTAGTTAGCATAGGGTGCTTGAGTGTAAACACGAGCCTAAACACTTGAGAGATTAAGAGTATGTATCTTGAGAGGGTTGTATCATTTATAGGTCATTCTTTAAGTTTTATTATTTTGTTGTTTGTTGTAGATGTTAGAAGTAAAATCATAGATTGTTGGGTACCTTGATTCTAGAATTGTTGTACTCTTATTCCTTTTATTAACTTAAGGATTCAATGGAAAGTGTTGAACTTTATTTGAACTTACTTTAGTTCATTAGCTTTATTTGCTTATACTTTAGATTTTTTTATTTGATTTTGCTTGGAGTGCAAAAGATTTAAGTGTGGGGGAATTTGATAGAGTATTTTTAAACCACTTAATAGTGACTTATGTTGGATATTTTTTATATTATTTTATAGTTAATATTGACACATTGGTTGAGTCTTGGATTATTGGACATCATTGGATTTAGTTGCTAATCTTTGTTTATTTTTGGACTTAATTTTCATTATGATGTTGCTATTTTATGCAGGCCATATCTAGAGCTACAGACCTCCAAATTATACATTCTAGATGGCTATGGAAATCTAAGACAAATATCTACAACTTCTCTCTTTTGGGCGCAACCCGGTTCAACCATCTTTAGTGCCAAAAGTCCACATGAAGTTACAGTCTCTACACCCACTCTACTATGCCCTTCTTTATATATTTTGGCCCAACTTTGCGACCTTTGTTGGTAGGCCTTTGGGCTAGGAATTCTTCTGGCCCAAACCACCTTGCTTGTCATTTAAAGCATGTATAAATAGTAGTTGGTTATTAGGGTTAAAGAGACGTTTTTAGATTTTACACACTTAGATTTAGGAGTTTTCTTAGATCATAAGTTTCCTCTCTATTCTCTCTCCTCTCTCCTCTTCTAGGGTTTTTTTGTGCTTTGTGCTGCATTTTCTATGACAATTGTAATGGAAGGCTAAGCTATTTTATCAAGTCAAGGTTTCAAGATTGTAGTTCAGTTTAAGTTCCTGAGTTCTTTATTTATCTAAATTTTATTATGTTCTTTTCTTTCCAATTCTTGAACCACTTTCATGATTATGATTTCGCTTGAGGTTTTGGATTGTGTTAAGTTAGGATTGATTAATCCCAATCTAATCAAGGTTAGATAATCGATTGATCACCTAAAATCAACAAATTATGTGCTTGAATCCATGCTAATTAGGGACTATGATTGTGGTCTCAATTTGTATGGACGAATTTTAGATGATTATCTAATGAATCTTGGAATGATCTGAATTTGCTTTCTTATTAGAACTGTGATAAAAAAACTACATGATTGAATCCTTAGATTGATATTACATAATTCTGTCTCCAATTCTGTTTTGTTTTTTGCATAATTATATTTTACATACAAACCCCTCTTTTACATTCTAATTTGGTTCTTATTTAACAAGATTAGGCCTTACATGATTGTATCCTTAATATTCGACCTAGGTTAGCTCATATACTACAAAGTTAAGGGAAATCTAGTGATTTTGATAGTTTTGACAACATTATCAAGTTGGCGTCATTGTTGGGGACACAATAGCTTGTGATATTTTGAGTTTGAGGTTGTGTTTCGACAGCATTATCATGGTGCAAAAGGATGCCCAAAGCACTAATGACAAAGTTAAGGCTTTTAGTAGAGCCAAAAAGGAGGGATTTGGAGGAGGAATAAGAAATGCATGAGGGCATGAGAGGCATGAGAGGCATGAGAGAGATAGGAGTTATGAGAGGCATGAAAGGCATGATAGAAGAGAAGAGGATAAGAGGGATGAGTTAGATATGAGGAAATGTAAAATACTTCCATTTGTAGGGAATTGTAAGCTTAAAGTATACATAGATTATGAGCTCAAAGTTGAGCAAGTGATAACCAGTTTTGACATACAAGGCCAAGAAAGGGTGAGGTTAGTGACCTTAGCTTTTGGAGATTATGCCTTGATATGGTAGAGATCTATATGGATGACATAAGGAAAGGTATAATAGAGCCTTGTGAGAGTTTGTATGATTTGAAAAGATTGATGAGAAAGATATTTGTTCCATCTTCATATGAGGGATGTACAGAATAAGCTCCAAAGGTTATATCAAGGTTCCAAGAGTATGAAGGAGTACCACAAGGAAATGTAAATAGACCTATTGAGAGCCCAACTTAGGGAGAGTAAGGAAGCCACTATGGCAAGATTCCTTCATGGGTTGAATAGGGAAATTTAGGATGTAGTAGAACTACAAACTTATGGCACTTTAGCAAAGTTAGTGCATCAGGAAGTTAAGGTGGAGATGTAGTTGAGGAGGAGAAGTGCATCTAGGAGGTTGACAATTTGTTCTAGTAGCTGGAGGGGAAGAGACAGAGAAAAGGAGAAAGTAAAGAGTGATAGAAGCCCTAAGAGGGGGAGTGAGACCTTCCAAGGTCTAAGGAGATAACTGTTACACCTTTACCTAGTGCCCCTAGGACAAGTAGCATTAAATGTTTTAAGTGGCAAAGGCCATATAACTTCGTAGTGTCCTAATAAGAGAGCTATGATTGTGAGACATGATGGCGAGATGGCGAGTGATAGCTCACTTAGAGAGACATCTACTTCTAGTGAGTCAGAAAGTCATAGTGATGATTCCTATATTGAGGGAGACTTACTAACGGTCAAGAGGTTTATGTGTAGCCAGATGCTAGATGAAGCTGAGACACAAAGGGAGAATATTTTCCATTCTAGGTGTCATGTCTTTGGTACCTTGTGTTCTATAATCATTTATGAGGTAGTTGCGTGAATGTGGCTAGTGAGAGGCTTGTAAGGAAGTTAGCCCTACCCATTATTGTACATTTGAGACTGTATAGGCTTCAATGGCTTAGTGAGTATGAAGAATTAATTATGAACAAGTAGGTTGAAGTGGCCTTTACCTTGGGAACGTATAAAGATAAGGTATTGTATGATGTGGTGCCAATGGAGGCCACACACCTATTTTTGGGTAGGCCATGTCAATTTGATCGAAAGGTGATTCGTGATGGAGTCACAAAGAGGTTCACATTTGTACATATGGGACAAAAGGTAGTTCTTAAACCTTTGTCTCCAAGAGTGATTTAAGAAGATCAAAATAAAATGAGAGAAAAAAGAAAACAAAAGAGAGGGAGGTTGAGAAGAGAGTGCGAAGTTCAAATTTCCCCCTTTCCTAGGAGAGAACAAACCAAATGCCTACCTAGATTGGGAGATGAAGGTAGAGCAACTATTTGCATGTAATCACATCCATGAGAAATTAAAAGTTAAGTTGGTGACCTTAGAATTTAGTACATATGCCTTAGTTTGGTGGTTCCAAATCATGCACGATGTTAAGAATATGAGAAGGCTCCCTTATGAAACTTGGGCCGATTTGAAGAGAGAGTTGAGGGATAGATTGCTAGGGACCTATATGTCAAGTTATAAAGGTTGTATCAAGGGTCTAAGAGTGTAGAGAAATATCATAAAGAGATGGAGGTGGGTATGATTAGAGCACAAATAGTGGAGTCCTAAGAGGCTACAATGGCTAGATTCTTGCATGGGCTAAATAGAGAGATCTAAGACATAGTGAAATACATCACTATAGTACCTTAGAGACTTAGTCCATCAAGCCACAAAGGTTTGAGAACTAAATTTTCTTCTCTCTTCCTCTCACTTTTTATCTTATCCCTTTCAACTAGCACTAAGGTAGGACTTCCTAAAGGAAAATTTCCTTTTCTATTGGAACTCAACCTTGGTGGCTTGATGAAATAAGTTGATAGAAACCCAACCGACAAAGACAAAGACCATTTGCATAACATTGGAGGTCCCATGACTAAGTCCAAAACCAAAATGAGGAAGCAAGCTTTGCAAGGCCTGAGTTTGGGAATTAAGGAAAATATAGAGCCAAGAGAGTTAGAGGCTACACCAAAATGGGTCATTTTATTACAAGTTGATGAAGAATGAAGCCCATCTTGAAGAACACAAATAAAGCCCAAAGTCATTGTCATGTAATTTGGGCTAAGTAGTTAATTAGGATCAATTTATATGTATTTTCGCATAGTAGTTTTGGTAGCTGGTAAGTAACAAAAATATTTTTGCATAATAGCAATTGTGATTTTATATTGGGGAGTTATAGCTATTACGATTTATATTGGAGAGTTATAGTTATTGCGATTTTATATTGGGGAGTTATAGCGATTACGATTTTATTGTGGGGAGATATAGTAGTTGAGATTTTATGCCAATTCAAATACTAATGGGCTTTAACTTCCGAGCTGCCTAGCTAAGCTTATAAATAAACTCTTGTAAGAAATTAGAATGCAGAATTTGGAATTTAATAAAGCTTGTGTTTTCTCTTTGTGAGAAATTTCCCTTTGTTCTTAGGATTAAGAAATTTTTTTTATAGTGTTGGTTCTACTGGTAGGTCGCGGTTAGGGTCAAGTTCCCCTTTTCACCTGGTCATGCTTTGATAACTTTGGTTCTACCGACAGATCGCGATTAGGATCAAGTTCCCCTTTCCACCTGGTCACACTTTGGTAACTTTGGTTCTACCAGCAGGTCGCGATTAAGGTCAAGTTCACCCTTTCACCTATTTTCAAGACAGTCCCTTTCTGATCCATTAAGATCGTCTCATTTGGTATCAGAGCTTCGACTCTTGAAATCAAGTGTTCTCTTCCTTTGCATTTCTATTTTTTTGTCAATTTTCTATCCAAAAAAAAATTGGCTAGTAGTCAACCTACTATTATGCATTACGTACTGCAATCCAAAAAAAAAGTCAATTCTTATTTCTTGGTAATTCTTGTTCTCTATAGTTATCACATTACACAAATCCTTATTATTTTCCTTCTGCTTGGCATCATTCTTAAAAGTTGAGTGGTAAAAGGTGAGAGTAGTGAAAAAAAAACAAAAAAATGTGTTTGTGTGAGGATTTTTTTTCTTTCTAACTTGATTTTTGCAGTATTTTCATCATGACTAGAGAAGAAGGTGAACGGGATGTTGATCTCAAATTAGTCATCAAGGCTTTTCAAGAACAATTCAAAGCTCTAAATGCCAAGTTGGATGATTTACAAAATATACCCAGGTATAGGAGTCCTACTAGTCAACACAATGATGAGGAAGAAGAAGAGGAGTATTCATATGGAAGATAAAATGAAAATGAATGGAGAAGAAAAGGTGAACCAAGACGTGACAATTACTTAAGTAATATTAAGATGATAATCCCTACAATTCAAGGGAAGAATAATCCTGAATTGTACTTGGAGTGGGAGAGAAATGTTGAACATGTGTTTGATTGTAACAACTACTCCAAGGAGAAAAAGGTAAAATTAGCAGTTATTAAATTTATTGACTATGCTAGTATTTGGTGGGATCAATTTGTGATTAACAGACATAGAAATGGAGAAAGGCTCATTCGTACGTGGGAAGATATGAAGTCTATCATGAGAAGGAGATTTGTACCAAGTCATTACCATAGGGACATGCACAGAAAATTGCAAAGTTTGACACAATATTCTATAAGTGTGGAGGATTACTATAAGGAGATGGAAATAGCCATGACTAGAGCCAATGTGAAGGAAGACCGTGAGGCAACTATGGCTAGATTCATTGGAGGATTAAAGACGGAGATCGTTGATGTTGTGGAGTTGCAGCATTTTATGGAGATAGAGGATTTGCTGCATAAAGAAATTCAAGTGGAGAGGCAATTGAAGTCTAAAAGCTCTTCCAAATTTGCTTCATCTTCTAGCTCTTCATGGAGATAAAATTGGAAGAACAGTACAACTGTTACAAATCCTAAAGAAGATGTGGTTGCCAAATATTCAAATGCTCCACCTAAAGGTAAAATTGACACTGCTACATCCTATAGATCACATGATATCAAGTGTTTCAAGTGTCAAGGAGTTGAACATATTGCTTCTCAATGTCCAAATAAAAGAGAAATGATTATGATGGATAATGGGGAAGTAAAGAGTGAGAGCTCAAGTGATGATGAAATGCCACCATTGGAGAATTGTAGTGACATAGAAGTTGTTGAACCTGTAGATGAAGTTGTACTTGATGCTAGGCGTGCTCTTAGCATACAGCCTAAGGAAGATGGTGATGTAGATCCACGTGAGCATATTTCTCATACTAGGTGCCTTGTTCAAGGAAAAGTGTGCAGCATGATTCTAGATGGAGGAATTTGCACCAATATGGCTAGTATTATCATAGTGGAGAAAATAAATTTTCAAACTGTCAAACACACTAAGTGTTATAAGCTACAATGGCTTAGTAATATTGGAGAAGTAAAGGTTGACAAGCAAGTTTCAATGTCTTTTGCTATTGAGAATTACAAAGATGAAGTATTGTGTGATGTGGTTCTTGTGGAGGCAGGGCATATACTTTTGGGGCGCCCATGGCAGCTCAACTGCAAGGTGACCCACAAGGGGTATACCAATTGTTTGTCTTTTATTTACAATGAGCAGAAAATTACTCATACTCCATTGTCTCCAAACAAAGTATGTGAAGACCAAATAAAAATGAGGAAAGTAAGAGAGTGTAAGTTGAGAGAAGAACAATTAAGCATTCAAGAAAAAGAGAGAAAGGAAAATTGAGTGAAAATAAGCAGAAGAAAGAAAAACATGAAAGTGAGTGCAGTGAAGAGAAAAGTAAGAAAATGAGTGCATTTGCAAAGAAAAAAGAGGTTGAGAGTGCGTTATTAGCAAAAGAGAAACTACTTGTATTCCTGTACAAGGATATTTATTTCACTAACAAATTTGATCCTTCTTTTCCTTGTGAAGTTGATTCTTTATTACAAGAATTCACTGATGTTTTTCCAGATGAAGTGTTGCATGGATTACCTCCTTTAAGAGGTATTGAGCATTAAATTGACCTCGTTCCTAGTTGTCCAATTCCAAATAGACCATCCTATAGAATAAATCCCGAGGAAACAAAGGAAATTCAAAAGCAAGTGAATGAGCTGTTGTAAAAGGGCTTTGTGAAGGAAAATCTTAGTCCATGTTTTGTTCCCGTTATCTTGGTTCCAAAGAAAGATGGAACATGGTGCATGTGCGTTGACAGCCATGCCATCAATAAAATCATTGTAAAGTATATATATCGTATTCCTAGGTTAGATGATATGCTTGATGAATTGTTTGGTTCTTGTGTGTTTACTAAAATTTATTTGTAGAGTGGATACAACCAAATTCGTATGAAAAAAAGTGATGAATGGAAAATAACTTTCAAAACAAAATATGGTTTATATGAGTGGTTAGTGATGCCATTTGGCTTAACTAATGCCCCTAGCACCTTCATGAGGTTAATGAATCATGTTTTGCATTCCTTCATTGGGAAATTTGTAGTAGTTTATTTTGATGATCTTTTATTTATAGCAAGATTTTAGATGAACATGTTGAACATTTGCATGCTATTCTTAATGTCTTGAGAAAAAATAAATTGTATGAAATCTCAAAAAGTGTTCATTTTGTCTTGAATCTGTTGTGTTTTTGGGTTTTGTTGTAAGCTCAAAAGGAATAAGTGTGGATGGAGAAAAGGTAAAGAAAATCAAAGAATGGCCAACACTTAAGAATACAAACAAGAAGGCAAAATTTGTTAGAGAGTTGCATGCCAAAGTTCAAGCTAACATTGAGAAGAGGAATGGACAATATGCAAGGCAAACAAATAAAGGGCGTGTTATAACTTTTGAGCCTGGAGATTGCATTTGAGTTCATAGGTAAAAAAAAAGGTTTCCTACTCAGAAAATACAAGTTGAAGCCAAGAGAAGACGAAACTTTTCAAGTATTAGAAAGGATCAATGACAATGCCTACAAGCTGGATTTATCAACTGTATATGATAATGTAAGTTCTACTTTGAATGTTGCTCATTTATCTTTATTTGTTGTAGGTGAGGAATTTGATTTGAGGATGAATCCTTTTGAAGAGGGAGGGAATGATAGAAACCCAACCGACAAAGACAAAGAACATCTGTATAACATTGGAGGTCCCATGACTAGGTCCAAAACCAAAATGAGGAAGCAAGCTTTGCAAGGCCTAAGTTTTGGAATTAAGGAAAGTATAGAGTTAAGAGAGTCAGAGGCTGCATCAAAATGGGTCACTTTATTGCAAGTTGATGAAGAATGAAGCTCATATTGAAGAACGAAGCTCATCTTGAAGAACACAAATAAAGCCCAAAGTCATTGTCATGTAATTTGGGTTAAGTAGTTAATTAGGATCAATTTACAAGTATTTTCGCATAATAATTTTGGTAGTTGGTAGGTAGCAGAAATATTTTTGCATAATAGTGGTTGCGATATTATATTGGGGAGTTATAGCTGTTGCGATTTTATATTGGGGAGTTATAGCAGTTACGATTTTATTGTGGAAAGATATAGCAGTTGAGATTTTATGTCAATTCAAATACTAATGGGTTTTAACTTTCGAGCTGCCTAGCTAAGCCCATAAATAAGCTCTTGTAAGCAATCAGAATGCAGAATTTGGAATTTAATAAAATTTGTGTTTTCTCTTTCTGAGAACCTTTCCTTTGTTCTTAAGATTAAGCACTTTTTTTATAGTGGTTGTTTTACCGACAGGTCGCGGTTAGGGTCACACTTTGATAACTTTGATTCTACCGGCAGGTCGTAGTTAGGGTCAAGTTCCCTTTTTCACCTGGTCACGCTTTTATAACTTTGGTTCTACCTGCAAGTCGTAGTTAGAATTAAGTTTCCCTTTTCACTTGGTCACACTTTGATAACTTTGGTTCTACTAGTAGGTCCTGGTTAGGGTCAAGTTTCCCCTTTCACCTATTTTCAAGACAATCCCTTTCTGATCCATTAAGATTGTATCATAAGTCCTCTAGGGTACTATAGTGATCCCACTCCATCATGTCTTGGATCTCTCAATTCAACCCATTCAAGAACCTAGCCATTGGGGCCTCTTGCGACTCCTCAATTTGTGCCCTCATCATACACATTTCCATCTCTATAAAGTACTCCTCTACACCCTTATACCCTTTATAAAGTCTTTGTAATTTCACATAAAGGTCTCTAGCATAGTAGTTGGCATAAATATCTCCCTTAACTCTCTTAAGTCACCCTAAGTCTCACAAAGGGGCTTCCTCAAACTCCTAACATCATACATGATTTGATACCACCAAACTAAAGAATATGAACTAAATTCCAAAGTCACCAATTTTACTTTTAAGTTCTCATAGATGTTATGACAAGCAATCTAGGTATGCATCTAGCTTATTTTCTCCTAGGAAAAGGAAATTTTTGCTTAACATTCACCAAGTCATCTCTTTTAGGTTCTTCCCTCCACCTCCTATCCCTCTTATGTCTTTCTACTCTCTCATACTCCCCATGCCTATGGCTCCTATGAGAGCTATAACAATCACTCACACGACCCCCACCATGCCTAGTTTCACTCTCATGCATAGATGGTTGCCTGTTCTCCTTTATCCCTATAATTAAGGCTTCTACTTTTGCATTAATAGTTTAAGTGTTTCTATTTTTACTAAATCTTAGTCCTCTTTATTCTCTTTTTCTATCCTTTTAAGTCTCTCACCCAACTTAGCCTTTAGCTTTTTCATTTGCTTTACCATCAACTTGGTTTTTAGTGAAAAACTCTCCATCTCTTCATTAGAGCCTCCCATAGTGTTTCCCACCCTTTATCACTCACCTAAACTTCGATTAAACTTACTCATTGTTGTACCAAAACTGAGAGTTATCCTAAGGCAAAGTCTCACCACTTCTAAGTGTATGCACTCACATCTCATGTTTCATTCTTAGTGACTCTTGTTCTAGTGTACTCTCTTACCTTTTACACTCAAATGCTCCTCTCTAAGACTTGTACAACAATCCTACTCTCTAATCAAGATTCAATCTACAAGTGAAAGATAAGAAAATCTCTAAAAATCTTAAAGAATTCCAAGGATAAGAAAGCTTAAAGACAATTCTAGGAAGTCAAGAAAGACAAGCAAAAAAAGCTAAAAAGGAAAGAAAAACTCAAATAAAATTGAATGAGACATTAAGACACTAAAATAATAAGAACTCAAAGGAATATGTATGGAATATAGACAAACATGTTTCAATCATCATGAAAATATCACAAAGATGCACCAAAAAAACTCACCAAGATTGCATCATAACAATTCTAGGAAAATTGTATGCTTTTTACTTGTTTTAGACCTTGCACTCTTTTTTTTTCCTTGTTTCTTTGTGGATATGCTCTATTTTTCTAGAAACTCTTAATTTCACTAATCATAAATATTTTTCATGTTCACAACTTTTTTATGCATACTTTTTTTTGTCCACACTTTTGTTCTAACAACTACACCACTAGTTCCTTATAACCTTTCAAGAAATGATGCATATCTTGACTAAACATTTCATCAAACACTTGGTGTACATCTTAAAAATACATAATGCAGTACCATATACACAAGAAAAGCTTGCACAAATCAGCACAAGATCAAATCAAGCTAGGTTATGCCAAACAAGTGCACATTACGACAAGGATTTCAACTAGTTAACAAGAAACACATACCAATTCGAATTTTCCAAGGATCAATCAAGAAAACCTCAAGAATACATTCAAGAACTCCTAATTGAATTTGGAAAAAATGAACCATGACAATGTAGACCTATGCTAGGTGAAGGAAATGTAACAAATTTAAAGCAAAACAACCAAGGATTGAAGCAAAATTTCAAGGATCAAAGCTTACTTGTTGTCTTGCCCAATATAAATGATTTCTCCATGAATCCTTCCATTAAAACCTCAATTGCAGAAAAGAGATGAAGATTCAATGCTCTGACCACTTAATAACCCTAAGGATACACAAATCAACAAATCCTCCAACAAAAGATTCAAGAACATGAGAAATTAGGGAAACCAAAATTGAATAAGATTAAAAGGGGAAAATGGAAGAGGAACTGAAATGAACTCACCACTAATCACTTAGGATTAGATAAGAGGGATGGAGATTCACTACAAGCATCTTCGAAACTTAATGAGAATCAGGGTTCTTGTTCAAGACAAGAGAAGAGAGAGTTTTCTCCTAATGACAACTTTACTCAAAAATCAAAAGTTATTAGCTTAATTATATTTTGGGGTTATATAGGTGATAATTGTTGTCGACATAATATCAAATCACTAGATATCCCTTAAGTTTTGTAGTATAGGGATTAACCTAGATCGAACTTCACAAGGACACAATCCTATCATGCCTAATCATGTTTATCAGAAACCAGAACAAATATGCAAAAATGGGGGTATAGTATAGAACAAAAAATTGCAGAACAAAACAAGAATTGACAAAATAGATTTGATTCAAATATAAATTAAGGAATATCAACTCAAAAATTCAATCATACAATCAGTTATCATCGCTCTAACAATAGTTATAATTTCATATTAACCAACATAAGTTTCTTTAGCTAATTATCATTCGTCCATGCATATTGAGATCATAATCGCAGCCCCTACTTAACATGGATTCAAGATCATATTGGTTGATTTCAGATTATCAATCGATTACCTACTTGAAATATGTTGGAATTCCCTCCTTAATTGTGGTTCACAAGTCACAATGCTTGAGGGATGAACATATTGAGTTATTTTTGGGCTCCCAATTATGTGGACAAAAGCCCAATACTCTCAAGCCCACTAGGTTTCTCTTTATAAGAGGAGAAGGGGTTAGATTGAGAGACATAACAACAACAACACATCCAAGTGAAGAAATCCTAAGAGAGTTAGAGTGTCTTTTCTGTATTCTTTTTTGAGAGAAAGAAAGTTATATACAGAGAGGTTTGTATACCATCCGAGAGGGTGAGATTCATTGAGAGATCCTTAGTGATTGAGAGAAATACTTTGTAATCCTACTTTTATAGTGGAGATCTTTTACTGGACTAGGTCCCGTGGTCTTTCCCTATAGGGTTTTCCACGTAAAAACTCTGGTGTTATATCCTTCTATGCTCTGTCATTATATTTCTACGCTTCCGCATAGTGCCCACTTTGTGTTCACAGAGGAGGGAATAGGCATTGCTATTTCCCAACAGTGGTATTAGAGCTATTGGTTTGAAAAATTATAGTCCTGTGAATCCCAAAATGGAAGATACATTCGCTCATGATGGAGACATGTTCAAGCTAACTGCAGATAATTATTCCTATTGGAAGCCAATGATGGAAGATCATCTATACTGCAAAGATTTGTATGAGCCAATCACAAATAATCAAAAGCCAGAAGGGAAGATTGAAAAAGATTGGGAGATTTTGAACCGTAAAGCTATTGCTATGATTCGAAAATACATCGACAAAAGCTTGTTTGAGCATGTGTCGACTTATACCAACGTGTATGAGTTGTGGACAAAGCTTGAATCTGTGATTCAAAAGAAAACTCCTAAAAACAAAGCTTATCTTGTCAGACGGTTGGTGAAATTAGAATATTCTGACGACCAGAATATGATCAAGCATCTAAACACCTTCAAAGGTATTGTGAATCAATTAATGAAGGCAGATATGAAGATTGATGATGAATTACAAGCTCTTCTACTCCTTAGTTCTCTACCTGAGAGTTGGGACACATTGGTTGTCACTCTCAGCAACTCAACACCAGATGGAAAGCTTAGTCTGGATACTATTACAGATAGTCTGCTGAATGAAGAATCCAGAAGGAAAGAAAGAGGAATGAGTAGTCACTCAGAAGCCAACGTTGTTGAGAATAGAGGAAGGAGTGAGCATAGAAGCAAAGGAAGTCGTGGAAAGTCACGAGAAAAATCCAAGTCTCGTCCTAGAGGATTAAGATGTTTCTATTGTGGAAAAATTAATACAAGAAACAAGAATGTAGATTCTGAAGAGAGATCGGAAGGTTTGGGTCAGTCCATCCTGACGAGATAGACCCCAAAAAGAAGTTGGAAGAGAAAACCACAACAGCGGTGGTATTAGACGACGAAAACGTATTCCTTATTGGTAAAGAAAATTATCTAAATGTTGCTTTTGATGATTGCACTTGGATAGTTGATACAGGAGCATCCTTTCATGTTACCCCTCATGAAGGATTCTTCTCATCTTATCAAAAAGGAGATTTTGGAACAGTAAAAATGGGCAATCATGTCACAAGCAAGATTGTGGGAATAGGAGAAGTGACTTTGATAACAGAAAATGGAAACAAACTTGTGCTAAAGGAGGTAAGGCATGTGCCTGAGATACGCCTAAACCTTCTCTCAATAGGCAAACTAGATGATACTGGAATGAACAACCAGTTTGGTGGCGGAAAATGGAAACTTAGCCGAGGAAGCTTAATTGTTGCTCGCGACAAGAAGGAAGGCTCCTTGTACATCATGCAAAGAAAGATATGCAAAGGGGAGACAAATGTTGCTCAAGAAGAAAGTAAGGAGTTGTGGCATAAAAGATTGGGCCACATGAGCGAGAAGAGTTTAGAGATCCTTGCGAAAGATCATCTCCAAAGCATAAAGGGACAACCACTTGAATTATGTGAAGATTTCCTAGTAGGTAAGCAGCATAAAGTATCCTTCCATAGACCTGATAGTGGAAGAAGAAGAAAGCATATTTTGGATCTTGTACATTCAGATGTTTGTTCAACATCTGAAAGGTCCCTTGGTGGTGCTCAATATTTTGTTACCTTTATTGATGACCACTTCAGAAAGTTGTGGGTGTATCCATTAAAGAGAAAAGATGAAGTTCTTCGAGCATTCAAGGAGTTTCACGCCTCAATTGAACGAGAAACTGGTAAAAAGTTGAAATGTTTGAGGAGTGATAATGGTGGAGAATATAGAGGTCCATTCGAGCATTATTGTAAGACTCAAGGGATCAGACACGAGAAAGTACCTCCCAAGACACCTCAATTGAATGGTGTAGCTGAAAGATTCAATAGAACGATTGTTGAGAAGGTAAGAAGTATGTTGTCTCATGCAAAACTTCCTAAAACATTCTGGGGAGAGGCAGTGGTTACTGCAGCTGATTTGATCAACTTATCACCCTCAAGACCATTAAATGGAGAGATACCAGAAGAAGTATGGACCAGCAAAAAGGCCTCATACCACAACCTGAGAGTTTTTGGATGTAAGGCATATGTTCACATTCCAAAAGATGAACGAGCAAAGCTTGATGAAAAGGCTGAAGAATGTGTATATCTTGGTTCACCAAGAAATGAATTTGGTTTCAGATTATGGGATCCTGCAAATAAAAAGATTATTCGAAGCAGAGATGTGGTGTTTTTTGAAGATCAAACAATCCAAGAAATCAAGAAAATAGAGAAACCAACACTCAAGGTGATTACTGATCGAAGTCCTCTTGTGGTAAACAACATAAGGGGAGAGACTCCTCAGATAGAGCCCATTCAGGAGCGACAACTTGATGAGATGACTGAAGAACCTGAACAGATAGATCAACCTAACATGACGATAGAAGATCAAGCAATTGAGAATGTTCAGCAAGAACCCCAATTGAGACGATCAACAAGAGAGAAGCAACCGTCAACAAGGTATTTTTCAGATGAATATGTAAATCTTGCTGATGAAGGTGAACCTCAATGTTTTGCAGAAGCCATTGAGGTGGAAGACAAATACAAATGGTTGCAAGCCATGGAAGAAGAGATTCAATCCTTAAAGGATAATCAGACATATGATTTGGTAGAATTACCAAAAGGAAGAAAAGTGTTACAAAACAAATGGGTGTTCAAGCTCAAGAATGAAGCGAACAATCCAAACCCAAGATACAAAGCACGAATTGTCGTGAAGGGATGCAACTAGAAGAAAGGAATAGACTTTGATGAAATATTCTCACCAGTGGTGAAGATGACATCTATAAGAGCAGTTCTCGGTCTGGCAGCAAAACTAGACCTGGAGATTGAACAAATGGATGTCAAAACAACATTCTTACATGGAGATCTAGAGGAGGAAATTTACATGGAGCAACCAGAAGGCTTTGAACAACCAGGCAAAGAACACTCGGTATGTCGTCTGAAGAAAAGCCTTTACGGTCTAAAGCAAGCCCCAAGACAATGGTATAAGAAATTTGATTCTTTTATGACCCAACATAATTTTAAGAAGACCTATGGAGATCATTGTGTGTTTGTGAAGAAATATGAAAATGGTGAGTCCATCATACTTCTCTTATATGTTGATGATATGTTGATTGTGGGGAATGACAAAATAAAAATAGCTGCTCTCAAGAAGGCATTGAGTAAGTCTTTTGCCATGAAAGACCTGGGTGCAGTAAAGAGGATTCTTGGAATGAAAATTTCTAGAGATCGTTCAAAAAGAATGTTGTGGGTATCTCAAAAAGATTACATTGAGAAGATTCTCAAAAGGTTCAACATGCACAATGCCAAACCTGCTCATGTTCCAAATGCTGGACATTTCAAACTTAGCAAATCCCAATGTCCAAGGAATGAAGAAGAAAGAGAAGAAATGAACAAGGTGCCCTATTCTTCTGCCGTGGGTAGCCTTATGTATGCAATGGTTTGTACAAGACCAGATATTGGCTATGCTGTAGGAGTTGTGAGCATATTCCTATCAGACCCAGGAAAGGAGCATTGGGAAGCTGTTAAATGGATATTGAGATATCTAAGAGGAACTGCCAAAAGAAGTTTATGTTTTGGCAATGAAAATCTAAAGCTCATTGGATATTCAGACTCAGATATGGCAGGAGATGTGGATTCAAGGAAGTCAACATCAGGCTATTTGATTACTTTTGCAGGGGGAGCTATTTCTTGGCAATCAAAACTTCAAAAATGTGTGACATTGTCTACAGCTGAAGCAGAGTATGTAGCAGTCCTTTGAAGCCTCAAAAGAGATGCTATGGATGAAGAATTTTCTGAGAGAATTGGGACATGATCAAGATGATTATGTGGTGAACTGTGATAATCAAAGTATAATTCATCTGACCAAGAATCCCATGTTCCATTCACGCTCAAAGCATATTGACATCCGTTATCATTGGATACGAGAAGTGTTGGATAGGAAGGAATTGAAGATAGAGAAAATTCATACAGATTTGAATTGGTCTGACATGATGACTAAGTCAATGCCAACCAAGAAGATTGAAGGTTGTTGCCAAGGTACTGGTATTGTGGTGCCTCCCAATTAAGTCAGGAAGGGGGAGATTTGTTGGAATTCCCTCCTTAATTGTGGTTCACAAGTCACAATGCTTGGGGGATGAACATATTGGGTTATTTTTGGGCTCCCAATTATGTGGACAAAAGCCCAATACTCTCAAGCCCACTAGGTTTCTCTTTATAAGAGGAGAAGGGGTTAGATTGAGAGACATAACAACAACAACACATCCAAGTGAAGAAATCCTAAGAGAGTTAGAGTGTCTTTTCTGTATTCTTTTTTGAGAGAAAGAAAGTTATATACAGAGAGGTTTGTATACCATCCGAGAGGGTGAGATTCATTGAGAGATCCTTAGTGATTGAGAGAAATACTTTGTAATCCTACTTTTATAGTGGAGATCTTTTACTGGACCAGGTCCCATGGTCTTTCCCTATAGGGTTTTCCACGTAAAAACTCTGGCGTTATATCCTTTTATGCTCTGTCATTATATTTCTACGCTTCCGCATAGTGCCCACTTTGTGTTCATAGAGGAGGGAATAGGCATTGCTCTTTCCCAACAAAATATAATCCAAAACTCAACGAGATCACAATCATGAAAATGGATTGAGAATTGAAAAACGCAACCAAGAGAAACTGCATAAGGAAAGTAAAGAATTAAGAACTCAACCTGGTTGTAATCCTGAATCTTGAATTGACAATGAAACTTAGTCTTCCATGGCCATCGTCATAGAAAACATAGAAAAATACAATTAAGAAGAGAACATAGTATAATACAATTGAGAAGAGAGGAAAAACTTCTTCTGAATTCAAGAGAAACTCCCCAAACTCTAAAGTGTCAAAAATGTTTCCAAATGAACAAAAAACTCTTTAACTTTTCTAACTTCTCTACTATATACGAATTTTACTAACTAACTACTAACCAATTAATAAACTAATTACTAACCAATTAACAAACTACTACTAACCAATTAACAAACTAACTACTAACCAATTAACAAACTAACTACTAACCAATTAACAAACTAACTACTAACCAATTAACAAACTACTACTAACCAACTAACAAACTAACCACTAACCAATTAACTAACTTCCTAACTAAACTACCTAACTAATTCTTTAACTGAACCAACTAACTAACCTCCTAAATGATAACATGGTCAAAAGTGCTAAAGAGAAATGAACTTGGATAGAAGCTTTAGCAACCTAACAAGCCCACTTATTTACAAGGAAAAGTCCAATCCATAGTGGTGCAGAGGTAGTAACTTCACGTCCATATTTGACACTACAAATATTCAACTGGGTTGAACCATAAAGAAAGAAATTGTAGATCTTTGTCTTAACTTTCTAAGGCTTCAAAGATTGTCCAATTTGGAGGTATGTAGCTCCAGATATAGCCTACACAAGATAACAACCTCATAATGAAAATTTAAGTCCAAAATAAGTAAAGATTAGAAACTAACCCCAATTAAGCTCAATGACCCAAGACTCAATCAATGTGGAATTATTAACCAAAAAATACTGTCAAATATGTCCAAAATAAGTAACTATTCAATGTCTCAGAAATGCTCTATTAATAAGGCTTCCTTAATCTCTAATTAGCATTAAGCTAATCATAAGCTAAGCTAAGAGAAGGCCCATACCAACCTAAAACATAACAATCCAAGCAAGCCCAAATTTGGTCACTAATCTCACGAAAATGGAGACAAATTTCTCAGTCACTAAGGGAAACTCCTACTTTGGGATTTTAGGCCCAAATGCAAGCTACCCTAATGAAAATACAAGTATTCTATAATAAAAATATATAGTATAATATGTCCTAAATGAACTACACAAGGCCAACGTGGCAGCCAAATAAGGTATACAAAGTTGGGCTTTTAATGGGCCCTCCTTGGCCTTGAAAGAGGCCCCTTCCTTATGCATTTCCTCTTCTATTCTCTTCATCCTACCCCTTGTCATGGGACTTTGAAGTGTAGTGCTCTCCTTACTCTTAGTTCCATTTTAAGTGTCCTCTACTTTCTTATCCATATTCATATCACATATATATAGATTTTTGGGTAAGTATCTTTATCTTTTGGTTACTAAGGTTTCTATTACCCATTGTTCTAAAGGTTTTGTTGACCATTGAGTGATAAGGATTTTGTTGTCCATTAGACAATAGGATTTGAATGTTTAGTGGATAAAAGGGATTCCATTATCTAATGATTGAAGCATTTTTGGTTTTTCAAAACTCCGGTCAGCTAGTGTTTTGCCTAAAAAAATCTACAACTAACCTAAAAAGCATGTTGATGACAAAAATTCAACAAACTATGGTAGGCATGTGTCAATGACAACAATCCACCAACTCAAGAGGTTTTTCAACTTAGTCATCCTTCTTTCAAGGAAATTCTTGCCTTAGAAAGCGTGCCTTCAACCATTTTGTCCTTTTTGAAATTTTCTCGAAAAACGCATAACACAATGTATTATTAATTCTTTTCTACTACAATTATATTTAATTACTTTTATAATTATTCAATCACTTAATTTAAACATATACGTAAAAACTTGGTGTTAGATTAAATACTTGATTTTGGTTGTTAAAACTCAAGTTTAACTAAGCTATTTCGAATAGCTTTTGGATCCACTTCAACTTGTGATGCAACCTCGGATCCACTTTCTCACAAAGATCTCAAAAAACTCCAAAGAAGTAAACTATGACAAGAAACAAGGAACAAAGGAAGAAAAAAAGCATAAATTGGAATCAGAAATGGAAATGGAACTCATCACTTACCCAAGGGAAGGGAAGATAAGAGAAATGTGATTTGCCACAAGTCTCATGAAAACTTGATAAGAATTGTAGGTTCTTGCTCAAGAACAAGATAGAGACTCATCTCTAAAGTTGCAAGCAACATAAGTTTTTCATTCATTGAAATATTGTGTTTATAAAGAGCGAGGAAGACTTTATGTAGTTATTGTTCCTCACGTCCTAGGGAAGCTAAGGGAAGCTAAAGGAAGCTAGGGATTTTGGCTAAAAGGCGAAGGTGTCCATCTATGCAAGAAAGCAACCAAACAAGCTACTAACTAGAATAACTAAGGATTTGTCTACAAATCCTATATGAAGTACTAAGGCTTTTATGAAGCCCAAAGTAAAACATGTACAAATGAAACTAAGCTAATATAAATAAACTATAAAGTATTATGGAGTCGAGGTACAAGGCTATTTAAAGTATATGGTTGAACTTTGGGCAAGCTCTTCTAGACTCTTTGAGAAGGGCCATCATCTTAAGTACTTCTTCTTGTAGTCTTCTCATCCTATCCCTTGTCATGGGACCTTGAAGTGTTTTGGTCTCCGTGATCTCTTTGTCATCTTTCCTTGCTCGAGGTTCTTCTTCAAGGGTTGTTAGGATCTCATCAACTTGAGTCCATAATTATGTTCCATTTATACACCTTGCCATTAGCTTTTGGATATATTCGCAACATTCTATGTATTTAAAATTCTTTTTGGTAATTATATGTTCAAAATAAATTTTGATGAAAAACTTACAAACAATATTTTGTGTCAAAATTAATTTTCTAATTTATGTTATAAAAAAAATTACATTATTTTAAATTCATGTCTATTTAAATTTAATTCTATAAATCACCTTAATTCAAAATTAATTATACAAATGCACATCCACACACAATCAAATAAAGCTTGTAGTTTGGGACAACAAGTTGGTTATAGTTAAATAAATGGCATGGCCAGCCTTGAGAGGTTAGAGGGGCGACCACCTATGGCCTAAGTCTAGTAGGGTGTCTTAATTGTCTATTTGCTTTAATTTAAAGATAGATTTATATCATAATTTTTATTATTTTTATAAATTTAAAATATATTATATTTTTTATATACTTAAAATATTTATTTATTATAAAATAATTATAATTATATAAAAATAAATATTTATCTTCAATAGTACACAAATTAAAATACTAGTTAAAACTAAAATTTAATATATTAATAAAAATATATATATAATTGTGTATTTGCTTTAATTTTCTTAATTGTCTATTTGCTTTAATTTAAAAATATATTTATATCATAATTTTAATTATTTTTATAAATTTAAAATATATTATATATTTTATATACTTAAAATATTTATTTATTATAAAATAATTATAATTATATAAAAATAAATATTTATCTTGAATAGTACAGAAATTAAAATATTAGTTAAAACTAAAAGTTAATATATTAATAAGGAATATATATGTAAAATTTAATATGAGAAAATAATGTTTTATTGATGATAGACAATAATATAAAAATAAATTAAATAAAAATATTATATCTCTTTTTTTTTTTAAATTTAAACTATTTTATTCATTTAATATAATAAAACATATCATTTGTATCCATTTGTTTTAATATAATATATATTTATTTTAATCAATTTTATATATAAAAGGGAAGCTTATTTACCGACGATCATTCATCGTTTAAAATAACAGTCTAATGGAATTCGTAGATGTGGAAATTTTATCGAAATATTTACACGGAAGTAGATGATTTCTCCAAAATAAAGAAAAATACCAAAAACATAAATGGATTTAATTTTAATGCGCATATGATAATTTCCCTATCACTCAAAACAAATCAATTTAAATTTTAAATTAATATTAACACCGAGTTTAAATCGTTATAATGCATGAGAGAAAGAACTAAATTTTTGGGGTCAGATCAAAGGTGGTTTTGCATGAGATACACTCATCATGCTTTTCAAACCAACTCTTTAATTTAACTTTGCTTCATCCCATTTTCTTCCTTCACAAAAACCTCATTCTTCACCTTCTTACAAAATGTGATTTCCCCTTCCATAATCTAAAACCATGTCGATCACTAGATTTGACTTTAAGCCCCAACAAAAAAAACACATTAACAATTTACCTTAATCTTAGTTTTCACTTCTCAACTTAACCTTCCTCAAACCCCAATCAATCCCTGCCACGCAACCAATTTGCCCCCAATTCTCATTACTACACGTCAACAACCAATCATTGTTTTTTAAGTAAAAAAAATAAAATGGTTCACACTTCAGATGGCGTTGTCATTTATCTGTTGTATAAATAGAAGGACCAAGAATGGGATTAAGGGGAGAGAGGAGTGAGAGAAAAAAAATCCGGGGCTTTCTCGCCGGAAAGCGACACTATAGGGATATTCCGGCGAGCGTACGTAGGATGAACTGTCATCGCCGGAGAGGGAACAACAAGAGAATGGGGCAGCGATTGTTGAAGTTCGAGGAGTTGCCGGCGTTCCTGAAAGACAACGAGTTCATCTTGGACCATTACAGGTCGGAATGGTCGGTGAAGGAGGCATTGTGGAGCGTCTTCACGTGGCACAACGAAACTATAAACGTTTGGACGTGAGCAATTTAATATATTAATGTTATGCTCTGGTTCATTTGCTTTTTCTGCAAACACAACGTTTTTATTTTCTTGGTGAAGGCATTTGGTCGGTTTTTCGTTATTTGCGGCGATGACGGTGCTCGGAGGTTGTCTCTCGAATATCTTCAGGTATGGTTTGATGGTTTTGTGAAGAGAAGAGAATGGAAAATGAATGAAGTGATATGATGCTGTGTCGTTTTGCAGGGCACCGGCGATGGAGTTCCTCTCAATGTGGAAGGAAATCAACGGTTCTCGCCCTGCTAGCACGGAATTTCTGGTTTGTTTGACTGTTCATTTTATTTATTTATTTAAATGTCTAGAAATATATTTTTTATTAAAATTTAAATTTTAATTAATATAAAAAGTATGTTAACCGAAAATATATTGCTATTCTATTTATTTATTTATGATTTTCTGGTTGAAAACTACAATTAGCCAATAGGGCGTGATGTCAGCTTTAAAAAAATTAAAAGGTGGTGGTGATTCTCTACGCCTAGCCTTACTTTGATTTCCTTGTATTCATATTTTTTTAATATATGAATAAAAAGAAAAATAATAAATGTAATATAAAATATAAAAAAATATGTTATATATTTTATATTATCATATGATAAGTGAATTAAATTTTATAAATAATATTTTAAAAATTATATTAATAATAATGTGTAATTAAATAATAGTATAAAACTAAAATGAAAGGAAATAAAAAAAAATAGATGAAAAGAAAATTTATGCATAATAACAATAGTTTTGTTTAGCATTAGTTTTGCTCTGTAGGTGTTTAAATTCTGAACCCCTTATTAGAAGTAACGATTAATTTTTTTTTGACACAATTTGATTAAAAATTGGTGAACTGTTAGGATCCAAACACGTGCTAGGTAGGATTTTAAAATAACAACAATTTTATCAATTGAATACTTGTGTTTGGAAACTCATCTACCGCCCAAGTTTATACTAAAAATCACGATAGATTTAATGTTCTATGGAAAAGTTATAATTGCAGAATTTTACCGGACGTGCGTCCAATTCTGGATGGACGTGCAAATAATTGTTTGTGGTAATAGTTAATTTAGAATCTAATTAAAATATGCAGGTAGGATAAAAATAAATATTGTGATTTAAATATAGATTGTCATCTCCAATAAATTTAATTTTTTGAAATTAATCTAAAATATTTACTAATTAGATGATAAAGTAAAAAAATTAGGTACCAATGAAAATTAAACTGATTAATTTATATAATTTAAAATATAATAGTTGACCTTAATTTAGTTTAACCCTGTATTATCAACCAGAATTTATCATGACAAAAGTCATATAGTATTTGGTTTGCAAGAGAAAAGAAAATAGATATTAATTTGACAACTTGTGCTTGGATAGCCTGGTGGCAGTAGGCATGCTGCTCACAACTTTTGCCTGACTTGCGGCGCATACAATAGGGATGAAACGAAAGTCTCCCCATTTTTTTAAAGAAGGCGTTTGTTACGTCTAAAAAAGGTTGATTTGTTGGATTAAATAATGGGGTTTGGTAAAAGAATTTATTTTACTTCTATTTATACGCTGTAAAATATTAATAACGTATTATTTTAGATATATTTTATTATTAAATAAGTTTATTAAAATTATGAAATTTGGAGTCTTCTTTTTTATTTAATGGTCTCCTGTTTATTATTTTGTTGCTTTTAATTAATATTAAAGAATGTAAAAATGAGTGTATTAGAAAATCTTTTGATAGCACTGTTCTTTTCTTAATTGCTTCTAAGTTATCTTTTATAACCGTTTTAATACTCTTCTTCACTGTTTTAATTTAATAAAATACTTGTTTTCTTTAATTAATAAAAAGAATTGTAAAACTATAGTTATAAAAAATATTTTTTAAAATAAAAATTATATAAATATTTTTTTTATATTTATCAACTACAATAACTAATTTTATTAAATGTTTCTAATTCAATATATTAACTTATAAAAAGTTAAATTATCGGGTTGTTTTACTATATAACCTAAATCTACTCATAAAAAAGTTTTGAACATGTTAATTGATATTACCATTATTGTTAATTAATTTAAAAATTGAATTGAACAGCTTTGTGCCTGATTTTTATTCTGAAATTTTTAGAATTCAGTAGTTAACATTAAACATGTAATGAATTAAAACTTAGCAGCTACAAAGGTAGACATTTATGGGAGCAACTATGAGATAAATGCAGAAAGAGAGTCACTAGTAATTTATTCCATGTTGTTGATTAATATATTTTCAGGATTCGCATATGAGATACATATTGGTACCGTCGATCATGCATGAGCTGAGAGATGATGGTGCAGAAACAATTCCCAGATGGCCATGGTTCGTTTTCTTAGCTGGAGGAATGTGCTGCTTGGCTTTCAGTAGTCTCTCCCATCTTCTGGCGTGCCACTCGAAACGCTTCAACCTGTTTTTCTGGCGTCTAGATTATGCAGGAATTTCTCTTATGATAGTCTGCTCCTTCTATGCTCCAATTTACTATGTCTTTTTCTGCAATCCTTACACAAGGACATTCTATTTGACCACAATATCTGTGTTTGGAGTCCTGGCCATCGTTACCCTTCTTGCCCCTTCACTTTCTTCCCCTCGTTTTCGACCCTTCAGAGCAGGTTTGTTTCTCTCCATGGGATGTTCAGGTGTCATTCCCGCACTTCACGCTCTTGTAACTCATTGGGACCACCCGCATGTTGTTGTTGCACTCGGATATGAGCTTCTAATGGCCATTCTATATGCCACCGGAGCTTTCTTCTATGTTACTAGAATACCAGAGCGATGGAAGCCTGGGGCATTCGATATTGCAGGTCACAGTCATCAGATTTTTCATCTTTTTGTTGTTCTTGGGGCGCTTGCACACACTCTAGCCACACTGCTCGTAATGGAATTTCGACGGGGATCGCCCATCTGTTCACTTTAGCCAATTTACAAACCTTGTCAGTAGTTGTCATCATTTTTGGTAGTTCCTATTGGATTATCATTCTCAGAAGAAATGGCTAGCTAATTATGAGCAGCCACCAGTCCATGTATATATTAATTATTTACTAGAAGCAGGCAAGCTTGATATACAGCTATATTTGTACTCTTGACTCTACCGGGAAACAAATTGAATTTCAGCTGACTAGCCATAATAACGTGTTTCAAAAGGCAAAATTCAATTCAGACAATTGTTAACTAAATAATATTTTTGTAAGAGGGAAAAAGAAAACTGGAAATTTGAGGAATCACCAACACATGATTTGAAGTAAATTATCCCTCCATCTAAAACTACTTACTGATTATCAAATCCAGAATTTTTACTGCCAAACATTGTTACCATATGAACAAATTCGTAAGATGTAAGGGTTGCTTCTACAACTTGAAAAAACAAACACAGGCCTGGCAATGAGGCCTTATTGTCGTGCAACTGCAACCTAGTTATCAGCCGTAAGAGTATTTTGACCTCAAAGCTAGAATTCCATTTTGAATAAGCAAAAAGAAAAAAAAAAAAGGTAGCAGGAAAAATTAAAACAATTTAAGACATTGCCAATTAACTACACAACAAAGCCTTCCCCTTGCACGGTCATTGTGAAATCCTTCACGAAACACGCTATAAATTTGAACCCCCATAGAGAAGTATGTACCTAGCTGCATGAAACTTTCACAATCCTCATAAGTAATCAGTTCTGCCTCAAAGACCTCAGTCCAGTCAATCCCTGGCATCACTTTTAGGTATCTTGATAGGCATAAAACCCTTGCAATGAAACTTTTTTTTTTTTTTTCTTATCGTTTTACTAAAGTTTATCATTCCTTAACTTGTGACCTCAATCATATCAGCTTCACTATCACTGTAATCTCCCCAACACTTGCTTGACTTTTTCTCATCTACTGCATCCTTGTTGGTTACTTTATCATTATCATCTTTATTACAATCAGATGGGGGGCTGAGAACGTGATCTGCTTGTTTTTCTTCTACCACGGGATAAGAATTTTCACTGCCGGCAGATAGTTCTTGAGAATTTTGCTCATCTTGCTTCTTTTCAGAACTGACATCTGTTGAAAAAGCATCTTTATTTTCCTCATCCAGAGTTTGACTTTTGTTTACAAGATCAGTTTCAACACATACAACTTGTGCTGAACCAGTTGAACTGGTTGGAGATGTTGCAAACCCATTTTGATTCACTTGGATACCATTTAGTGAAGCAGGATACCCACTGGGTGACACTGGCATACCATTGTGAGACACTGGGGGAAAAATATTAGGAGATGCTGGAATGCCATTTGGAGAAGCCATATATCCGTTAGGAGGCACAACGTAGCCATTAGGTACCCAATGTTGGCCAGGTACAAACTCTGTGGCATGTGGGTTCATTATTCTAGGAGGGCTGTTCGGGTTACCATCAGGGGAAGGTTCACCTGAGTGGAATACAGTTTTATTCCGTGGAACACGGTTCCCATATCTATTATAACCACCAGATATTCGTGGACCATATGGAACCCTAGCTGTAGCTGACTGATGGGGAGATCTTCGAGGACTAACTGGAAGCAAAGGAGAAATATTTACTGGTGGGGGCAAAATACCTCCATGATCTTTGAAACCAGGAACAGGAACAGAGCCAAACACTGGAATTGTGGATGGATTAAATGGTGGTGCAGCTGCAGAAAGTTTCTTGGTTGATTCCTTTCCGGTTTCTATTTCTTGCTTTTCTCCTGATAGCAGTGGCTTACTGACTACATTGTCACTGGATGATTCATGTCTCTCATCTCCCTCTGTAACCTTATCTTTCGACACAGAGGCATCATTGTCAAGTAACTGTTTTTCGTCTTCAACTAAAATGGTTAGGGGATTTAAATTGTGGGAAGTTGCTTGACAACTTTTTTGCACTTGTATCTCTGATGCACGTTCAGAGGCACAGTTGTTTATATTGTCTAAGCAACCAGAATTCTCGACCTCCATGACTGTGATGTTTCCAACTTCACTTTTCTTCTCTATTATGGAAACATTCTTAGCTTCCTGGAGTTTAACTTCAACAGCCTCATCTTTGGTCTTACTATTCTCTGTTACTGTATTATCTTTCACCACATTGGTTTCCTTTTCTTTTTGCTCTTCATGGACAGGGCTTTGCTGTTTCTCATCAATTGATTTCTGAGCATAATCTTCCACATCATTTTTTGTTGCCACAATATTTTCAGTCTCCTTTGTTTCAATTATCATGGCACTCACCTCAGAATTTTGATGAATAGGATTTCCTTTCGGCAACTGTTCAGCCACCACCTTCACAATTGTCCCAGGTGGGGCTAAGGCTACTTCTTTGTAGGAATAAAGTTTACCTGCTGACTGAACACTGACACCACTGCTAGAAGGAGCTGGTTTAGCAATTTGATCAATTGGAGCTGGGCTGGCTGGAGCTGACTTTGAGTCTGCTAACTTCTCTGCTCCAGCGTCTGGGGCTTTGGTGCTATTCAGCTTTGGACTGAAGCTTGCACTCTTAACAAACTTCTTTGGAACAGAAGGGGATGGCCCAGCAATAGTCTCATTTAAATTTGTTCTTGGAGAAGAAAAACTAGTAGGCTTGCCTCGATATCTTGATGATTGGGAAACATTCATGAAGTTAGTATTTAGTTTTGCTAGAGTCAGCCTCCTTGATGAAGATGACTTGCGCCCAGTGAGTGAACGACCTTTGGGAACAGCCTCCTGCCATCCTTCATTTGAGCTGTCATCCTGTGCCAGGTTATTACTTTCATTGAGCATTGTTTGGTCTAAGTGAGTGGAGTCGACTTTATTAAGCCCGTGGTCTTTAATTTGAGCTTCAGATTTATTTTCTTTATCACTAGTAGTCTCTTTAATTGAATAACCTTGAGACATGTCTTCATCCTTCTGATTTTCATCTGAAGCTGTTTCCCAGTTTTGGCCTGGTTTCCCCTTCATCTGTAAAATAGATGAAAATTTAGTTTGTTTAATGTTACAAGTATAAAGTAATAAAGAAATGTATTCATAGGTATATCCTGGGTATAAAGAAGCTTTGCATTACCTTGGCACGAGCCTTTTTCTGTGCTTCCCGTGCTTTCTGATCAGCATCTGGTGTTATGTAATCCAAGAGGTCTGACACACTGGTAGAAGGCATTTTTATTGGTCAAAAAATTTAAAAGGAACTTGATGGAAAAAATAAACAGATTTCATAAAAATCAAAAGTCTTGCAGGACTATTTAAACAGTGGTTAAACTTTTCAGCCAGAGATATAAAGCATTCCTGGATCAATGGAGTAAGCTTTTAGGAAGTTGATCCTTGTCATTTTTCATGTAATAATAACATATATTTCCGCAAAAAGAATAAACATAATTAATATGAACAAACAGCAATGTGAAAGGAAAAAAAAAGAATATATTCACAACATAATATAATCCAGTAATTCCATTTAAAATTAAAAGTTAGTTGTAAGAAAACAAAACACTGGAGAAACTGTGATTAAACTGCTATGTCCAAATTTCCTTTAGTCAATTAGTAGATTTACTAGATTAGAAATATGGAATTCAAAAGTGACATGCTCATTTTATGTATAGCTCAATCTTTAGTCATTTAAAATCCGAAGTACTCCACATCTTCCTTTTTTTTTTTTTTTTGGTTTTTAAAATAATAAATGAACAGGTTTGCATATTGTTCAGCCAACTTATTAACCTTTAGCTTTGGCATACTAATAAATTTACATGCCTACTCAACAGGAAGTCTAAACACATTCAAATTGGTGATTTTGGAAAAAGAAAAAGCTAGTAGAGGACAACAAGCCCAGATCAACAGTGATGTACAGACAATTCAATCAAAATGCGTAGAGCACATAATTGTGTTCAAATGAGCTGAAAAGCCATCAATTGAACCAGATAGACTGACATAAGTGGTACTTGTTCTAATTATAATAACTACCTTAAATGACCTTTACTAGAGATTGAGGCATCTGGCTTAGGTGTACCATTCCGTGCAGCCTCCTGTTGCTCCAGAGCCTTGGACTCAAAGTATTCTAGCCAGGCAGCTGCATCCTGTAATAAATTCATATATGTGCATAAGGAACAAGGATTACTATTTATGTATTTTTATCTATCATCAAAAAGCATATATAAGACTACCTGTGTCCTTAGATCATCAGAACCAAGTTTAGCCTGCAGGATCTGGAGGGTGGTCTGTTCATGCTGAACACTTAGAGAGTATGCTTCCATCAAAGAAAGAGCAATAGCTATTGCATGATAGCTTGCAGCCGTCTGAATAAACCAAAAATTTATAAAACAAGTTAAAAATGCCAACTACCCTGATCTGATTTGTGAAGAAACTGAACATGAGCTAGTGCTTTTGGTGAGCTTAATATATAGCTTGCAAACTTACATAACATAACTAGTACTGAATGAAATTTCATTTCATAGAATAAAAACCACTAACTATATTTGACAAATTTCATACTGCCATTGATCCCAACTTCCTCTTCTGTAATTTTCAGTACTACCCTGCTTTAATGACTTCGAAACAATCATTCATTACTTCCCACTTCATATTACTTTACCACAGGAAAATAAATATGTAAAAACAATCTATAGATAGGTCTGAATACTCTTTTGAAAATTTTCAAATAGGTCCCTATTGTTTGAAATATGCAATTGGGTCCCCTCTTAGTTTAAATTATTCTAACTGGGTTGCTATAATGTTTTGCTGGTATTTTGGATTTAGGGTCACTAATAGAAATATTTTTGACACTATAGAAACCGAATAACAAATCCAAACTATAGGGACTTATTTGAAAATTTTCAATATAGACTTGCATAATAATTAAACCAATATGATCAGGTCAGGATAACAACTGAAAATGTTGACAAATTGTTTTCATAAGTTAATTGGCTCAACTAATGAAAGCAATTTGAAATTAAATTTTGAAGTGAAATTCTTCGACAATCACTCAAATATATGTTTCTATCAACCAAGTCCAACAATACAAATTACTGGTTTAAAAAATATAAAATATATAATATCAGCTCTTTGTAGTTTCGAGAGAAAATGTTAAATAGCAGAGAAGGATGGCATGTCATAGACATCTTAGAGAGCTCCATCCTTTACTCCAAATGGCCTAGAATGGCCAAATGTCAGAATCATGGTTGATTTTGTAAACCCACCACTGCCACTAGGTTTTTAGGTCTTCTAGTGTTGGGTGCAGAATCGAGCCTGAAAATCAGACAATTATTTTCTCATTGCAGTGCCATTATTTCCTTGTTTATTTAGGCCAGCTTTAGATATCGTAAATCTGTATTTTAGTTTAGGGATTAATTGCACAAATATATCGCTGCTAATTATATCCCTGCAAATTTCTCTCCTATTATAGGAATAAGAGTTTATTTTCTTTCCTTTTTTAGGATCTTAATTAATGTACATATCGATCTATTTATACCTTTTATGTACCTAATTGATTCAATGAATGAAATCATCTATTTCCCAAATATTTCACATCTAGTTTTGACAAGTTCGTACTTGTCCAAAGATTTAAACCTTGAAACAATGCATGGGTTAACCGACCCACTATTTCAGCCAGGTGTAATTCAACCAGCTCAAGAATTCAAGTCAAGCAGAATGTTAAAACAGTGATTTGTTCCCAAGAATTAATAATTAAGTTAAATATAAATTTGAACTGTCATGGCTCATGACAAAAAATGGATAGGTAATTTATTAGCTTAGAATCTCAATTCAGTCACCAACTGATTTTAGATTTTGTCTTTTTTCCATTATGGTCTAGTCAAATAGTTGTGTATAACCGAGAACGCTGATGAGTTTCAGAAGTCTCAAATTTGAAGTGTATAGCATTGTACCAAACCAGATTAAGAACATGAAGTTTCATGCAATAGTAACATGTAAGATTCATGCCAGGTATAAGAGGAAACCTGTATATGATCAGCTCCAAGTAATCTTTTGTTACATTTTAAAGCCTCGTGAAGGTATCTAAGAGCAACATGGACATTCCCCAATCCTTCTTCCATCATTGCTACATTAATGTAGGTGGCAGCAGTGTTTGGATGTGAAGGTCCACAAGTTAAGTGAAGAAGATACAAAGCACGATTAACATACCTAGACACAAATAAGATAAAAAGATTAATGTAATTGTTCATAGGAGTTTTCTTATGTGTTATGTTATAGCTAGACAAAGGAAAAATATTACTAAACCTGAACAGTATAGTAAGTGTTATTGGTTTGCAAACTTTGCATCTGACACATCTAATCAATTGTTTAGATTCCCTCTTCCTATAATTTTAAAAATAGTTGTTCAAGGAATTTTAAGTCAAATTCATAATGGATGACACCCAAAATGACCAAATTCATGTGCTTTTATTTTAATATAGCCCTAAAATGATCTAAGATCGATGAACACCATTAAAGAACACCAGTTGCACTTGGTATTTTCTTAACATTATTTCATGAGACAATAAAACATACGGGATTGGTCCAGTTCTGATGACTTAAATTTTCCAGAATGTTTGCCTAGATGCTCAATTTTTTCCAATTGTTGCTTTTTACCAATATTAATATACATTTGTGCTGTAATTTTGAAGAAAGTAGTTTCATGGTAATGCTTTCAGGCATTGCTGAAATACATAGAATACTTCAATCAATTATGATCTCTGTAAAACCACTAAAATAATCCATAACATCAAAGCCTTGTCTTCCTATTAATTGTAACAAAACTTCTATTAGAGGTAGAAAGGGTCCACTGGGACACCAGATTCTCACATGAAGAACCATGAAAGCCATTCCATTGTAACAATCAAACAATTTATCTTAAGAATATGACATATGGAAGCATACTTAAAAGCCATTGCCATGGTATAACAATCAAACAACTTATATTAAGAATATGATATATGGAAGCATACTTTAAAGCCAACTCTGTATGTTGGAGTCGATAATAGAAAACAGCAAGATCCCCATAACTTTTCATCGTATCAGGATGGTCCAGTCCAAGCTCTCTTTCATTAATATCTAGTGCCTTTTGCTGATAGATAGTTGCCTAGCAAAACCACAGCTAAAGTTATTACAATGATACTGAATGGGATTAACATGGAACATTCAAAATATTCCTTATATATTAGGTGTCTCTGTCAAGACTCTATTATTGATTAAAAGTGTTTGCAATTACTTAAATGTACTTTAGAAAATTGATGTCGTCCCCAAGGGATTCTCCATTCTGACCTGATATTGATTTTTTTTTCCTCTAATGATATGCTCTATCAAAACTAAGCAAAATAACTAGAAATATATCTTTTACAAAAACACAGGAGGCTGTACTTGCAACCAATAATCTTCTGTTAGCACAGGAGGAAGAGGCTGAACCTTTGTGTGCTGCTACTGCTTTCTTAAGCATTGATATATAAACAGATGAATGCGACTGGTAGAAGGCAACTCCAATTTGTAAACCAACCCGATCCTATTCAACACTTTAAAGGGACCATAATATCTAGGACTCAATTTCTGGTTAACTCTCTTGGCCATTGACCTTAACTTGTAAGGTTGGATTTAAGAAAAACCATATAACCAAGTTGACATTCAAGAGGCCTCCTACGTTTATTAGCTTGTTTCCTCATTTGATCTTGAGCCTTCAACAAGTTATCCCTCAACTTGTTAGGAACCAAGAAGTTCCAAAGTTGAAGGTTTATTCTAGAAGAAAAGGGAGAATATAGGAATAGTAAGTCAATAGAAAAGATTGTTGTAACAGCTGTAAGTAGGACATTGATTATAACTGTCATAAGTAGTTAGAAGAGGTTAGAATATATACAGTGGGTACTACACATAATAAGGGGTCTTTTGGAATACAGTCTTATAATAATTGTTTTACAGTTGGAAGGGGATTCTTCCCTTGGCAAAGAAAGTCCTTGGAGTTTCTTTGATTCTTTCTTCTCTTTCTTCCTTCTCAATCTCTCTTTTGTTTCTCGAGGCTCTATCAATTGGTCCGACCTGCCATTTTTCGAGGGAGTACCAGTGTAAGCAGCAACAATGGAGTCTAGAATGGAATCATTGGAGTCTTCTATGGAGTATATGAAGAAATTGGCTTCGCAACACACCACACAACTTGTAGACCTAAAGGAGAATATCACCACAACGAAGGAAATCAAGAATGTAATCCTAAAATGATCCAGACACAAGGTTATCAATTGGGATGATGATGAGGAAGAAATAGCTAAAGCAGATGGAAATCTCATACCACCCTTTCAGGAAAAACATAATAGGAGTGACTCGAAGGGCAGTTTTTCCAAATTGGGTGATGGAAGTCATAAATGGGTCAAGAAAGTCAAATTACCCACTTTTGAAGGTAGCGACCCGATAGGGTGCATTGCTAGAGTAGAGAAATTCTTTGAGCTTCAACAAATTCCTTCGACAAAGAAGCTCCAGCTTGCATTTGTTAGCATGGAAGGCGTGGTGATACATTGGTTTCGTTTTTGGAAACAAAAGAATCCATGGATTTGATCAAAAGATTCGGGAATAGAACAGGGGTAGCATTGTTGAGAAGCTGTCAACTATGAAACAGGAAGATTTTATTGAAGAATATGTAAAGGGGTTTGAAGCTTTGGTGGCCAAACTGGGTAATTGTAGGAAGAGAAACTTTTGGGCCATTTTCTTGGGAGTCTTCATCCAGAATTGTGTAGCAAGGTGGAAATTCATGACCCTAAAAAACTTTCAAAAACAGTTGTTGATTTTCTTGAGAGTCTTTCAAAGAATTAGCCCGTGTTTTGGAAGAAGATTTTCGATTGACCCAAGGTCAGTTACCACCTCCAATTATCGATTCCCTACCAGCACAAATTCTTTCACAAAGACTAGTTCTTCAGTTTCTGTGGGGGCCCTAACACATCCCAGAATCCAACCTTAGAGCAAAAGGGTTGCAGTTTCTTCTAGGAGATCATGTTATCAAGACAGATTTCTTTGTGTTTGACTTAGGGGGTGTAGATGCAATTTTGGGAGTAGCTTGATTGGCAACCTTGGGAAAGGTGTTGGCCGATTGGAGTACCTTGAGCATGACATTTCTGCAAAATGATGTAGCAGTGTGCCTACAAGGAGATCCACAGTTGGCCAATCCAAATGTTTCAATGAAGGCCTTGCACAAACTAACAAAAGTAGAGTCCATTTCACTATTTTTTTTTTTTGTTTAATCACAAAGAGATAATTCTTGAGGAAGTTGGAGACAAGGGAGAGATAGATGGCATGGAAGAATAACAATTACAAATTTATTGGATAACTTTTCTACTATTCTCTGCTCCAAATAGTTTACCACCTCATTGAGGAATGGATCATCATATTCCGCTTAAATGTGGCAATAATCCAGTTAACGTAAGACTTTGCCGTTACCCTCATGTGCAAAAGAATGAAATTGAAAAGTTGGTTGTTGAAATGTTGGAGTCTGGAATTATTCAACCAAGCTGCAGTCCATTTTCTAGTCCAGTTATTTTGGTTTAGAAAAAGGATGGGAGTTGGAGGTTTTGTGTGGACTATAGGACTCTCAACAAGGCTACAATTTTGGAAAAATATCCAATCCCTGTGATTGAAGAGTTATTGGATGAGTTACAAGGGGCAGCCTTCTTCTCCAAAAATTGATCTTCAAGGAAGTTACCACCAAATTCGGATGCATGAGACTGATATACCAAAGACAGCTTTTAGAACTCCCCACAGTCATTATGAGTTCTTAGTTATGCCCTTTGGGCTCATGAACGTCCCATCTACATTTCAATGCACGGTGAACTCTATTCTACAGCCTTATCTTCGCAAGTTCGTTCTAGTCTTTTTTTATGACACACTCATTTCCACTAAGTCTTGGGCAGCTCATTTGCAACACTTAGATATGGTTCTTGAAACACTAAAATAGTCCCAATAATAAAAAGAAATGTAGTTTTGGGAGCAAGAGGATTGACTATTTGGGACATATCATCTCTAAGGAGGGAGTATCAATGGATCCACATAAGGTTGAATGTATTTTACAATGACCAATTCCCAAAGATGTTAAGGCAGTAAGGGGTTTTTTAGGATTGACTGGCTGTTACCGTCGTTTTGTTAAAACTAGGGTAAGATTGCTAAGCCATTGATAGACTTGCTTAAAAAAGGGCTTTCGACTGGAATATAGATGCAGAGCAAACCTTTAGAATGTTGCGGAAGGAAGTTACAACAAGCCCTATCTTGACTTTGCTTGATTTTAATCTACCCTTTTCAATAGAGTGTGATGCATTAGGAAAAGGTATTGGGACTATGATGTTGCAAGGAAGGCAGCACATTGCGTATTTTAGTAAGGCATTAGCATCCACCTCCCTATCCAAATCAGTGTATGAAAAAGAGTTAATGGCACTGGTTTTGGCCATTCAACATTGGCAGCCATATTTAATTGGCAGAAAGTTTACAGTATTTTCTAATCAAAAGAGCCTCAAATTTTTGTTGGAACAAGTGACCACTCAAAACCAGCAAAATTGACTAGCAAAACTATTGGGGTGTGATTTTGAGATTGTTTACAAGACCGATGCTACCAATAGAGTGGCAGATGCACTCTCAAGGAAAGAAGACATGGACATATTGGCCATTTCTAATCTGGCCTGATCACACTACAATTGATGAGGAGGTAAGGGCAAATGTTGAGTTAAGCAAGATTATGATTGACTTGGAGAAAGACCCAAATTCTCATCCTCATTATACATTGGAACATAATGCCTATACTATAAAGGGAGCTTGGTTCTCACACCTGATTCTACATGGATCCCCAAATTCTTACAAGAATTTCATGCCATAACCACAGGTGGCCACTTAGGCATCTACAGGACCTATAGACGAATTGCTCAATCTCTATATTGGAAGGGAATGAAGCGTATGATTACTCAATTTGTGGCTAGCTTCCATATATGCCAACGCAACAAATACCAGGCAGCTTCACCTGAAGGTTTTCTACAACCGTTACCTATTCCCAATGTTGAATGAGACGACATAAGCATTGCCTTTATTACACGACTGCCTAAATCAAACGGGTTTGACACTATCTGGGTGGTTGTTGACAGATTTAGTAAATATGCTTACTTCATCCCTATCAAACACCCTTACGCAGCTCATTATTTAGCTTAAATTTTTGCAAAGGAAATAGTACAATTGCATGGAATTCCAACATCTATTGTAAGCAATATGGACCTTACTTTCATGAGTAACTTTTGGCAAAAACTTTTTAAATTGCAAGGAACTCAGTTGAGGATGAGCAAAACCTATTATCGTGAGTCAGATGGTTAGACTAAAGTGACTGATAGGACCCTCGAGACATACTTGAGGTGTTTTACAGCTGAACAACCTAAGCTATGGGTAGATTTCGTTCATTGGGCCGAGTTTTAGTTTAACACTAGCTTTCAAGCATAAGAAAATATATATAGTTGGTACTTGCATTTCATGTTTTTACCTTGCAACTATCTGTTTTGGAGATTCCTAATACTTTGCAGGATGCTTTAAGAACTCCTGAGTGGAAGGAGACTGTTTTTGAGGAGATAAAAGCTCTTGAAAAAAATGGCACTTGAACTTGGTTGACTTACCAAGAGGGAAGACAACTGTAGGGTGCAAATCGATTTTTACAATCAAGTATAAATCAGATAGTTCTTTAGAACGATACAAGGCTCATCTAGTAGCCAAGGGATTCACACATACATATGACATTGATTACTTGGAGACATTAGCCCCTGTTGCTGAGCTAAACTCCATACGAGTTCTTCTATCCTTTGCAACCAATCTAGATTGGTCCCTACAACAATTGGATGTAAAAAATGCATTCCTCAATGGAGATATTTAGAAGAAAAGGTGAATATGGAAGTCCCTCAAGGATTTGGAGAGAAGTTTGGCACAAAAGTATGTAAGCTGAAAAAGTCTTTGTATGGGTTGAAACAGTCGCTAAGAGCCTAGTTTGAGAAATTCACTTAGTTTGTTAAAAGTCAAGGATACACTCAAGGGCAAGGTGATCATACAATGTTCTTTAAACATTCACAAGATAGGAAGATCTCCATATTAATTATATGCGTAGACGATATAATTCTTATAGAAGATAATGTGTTTGAAATGAACCGCTTAAAGAGCTCCATTTCAATAACATTTGAAATCGACGACTTAGGATCCTTGAGGTACTTCCTTGGTATGGAGGTTGCTATGTCAAAAAAGGGGATTATGGTCTTACAGAGGAAGTATATCCTTGATCTTTTTAAGGAACCAGGAATGAGTGATTGTAGACCAGTCGACACTCCTATTGACCTAAATAAAAAACTTTGTGATGAGAAAGAAGGTAATACAGTTAATACAACCCAATATCAAAGGATGGTAGGAAAATTGATTTATTTATCACACACTCAGCTAGATCTTGCCTTTGCTGTAAGCTTAGTAAGTCAGTTTATGCATTCACCATCTAAAAGGCATCTTGAAGCAATATATCGAATCCTTAGCAAGAAATAAAATGTTGTAGCAAGGAGTAGTGTGGAAGCAAAATATAGAGCTATGGCTAATGGGGTGTATGAGATGCTTTCGTTGAAAAGATTTCTTGAAGAATTACAGATGCTCATACACATGATAATGAAGATGTATTGTGACAACAAAGCTGCTATAAGTATTGCTCAAAATCCTATTCAGCATGATCGCAAGAAGCATGTGAAGATTGATATACACTTCATCAAAGAGAAGATTGAATATGGAGTTATTTGCTTGTCATTTGTTCCTTCTGTGTACAAAATAGCAGATATATTCACCAAAGGGCTTCACAAGCCTAGTTTTGAAATGTTTGCAAGCAAGCTGGGCTTGTTAAACAAATATGCTCCAATTTAAGGGGGAATGTTGGATTTCTAGGAGGAATACTTGCTGTTCTAAATTTTAGGAAAGAATAAATTATAAAATAGGAAAAATCTAAAATCATTATTTCAGATTTTATTGAGATATCTTTTCCTTTGTTTTAGCCTAGAGAATAGCTGATTGAGGAAATTCCATATTTAATGGATTTCCTATTTTCAGCTTTTAATCTTCTATTTATGTGTAATTCCTTCTCATATGATTATATATGGAGAAAATATTTTACTCCTAAAATTCTACAGGAATCAACTGAAAAAGATTTGGCACCTGGGAAATTTCTAGAAAAATTCCCAAATCTACTCATTGCACTTGCTCCCTGATGGACTGCAACTTGATTCTTGGCTTCCACTAATTGAGTCTTCCTCATCATAGTTGATAAGGTTTGAGGCTCATAAAGGCTCACTTCAGTCCTAATATCCTTCCTTAACCCGTACAAGAAGACTCCTATCAAGCCCTTTAACTGCTCGTGTACTTTTCAAATCCCCCCAATACTCCATAATTAACCCTATTTGTTTCAGCTTAAATAGCACTACAATAGGGATTTTGGCCATCATTGGTTGGAACCTTTCAACCATGGCCATCTTGAAATTTCCCAAGAAGGAGTGGGGTTGCATCCTTCCACCATTGAAACCAACTCAATGCTTGTCCTTTGAGAGCAACCATTATAGCCTACATTCTGTCATTTCCCATGACCCCTCTAACATGGAAATATCTCTCTAGATTCTGAATCCATCCATAAGCATATTTTCTCGAAAACAGCAGTACATCCAATTTTCTCCATTTTTCGATTCTTACAATGACTTGTCCACTTCTTATTCATCTCCATCCTCTCCCACAAAACCAAAGTTGTGCGAAACTTCCCCTAGTTTAGGATTTGTGGGAATCCTCTAAATCATCTCCTCCATCAAAGCCTCTAATCACTGGAATCATGGTCCTGGGCTTCAAATTGCTGCTCTAGAGTTCTCATATCTTGGTTGCATGCCCTGTTCATGTCCTCCACCAATCTCTCCAAACGTTTGATTTTTCCTTCCATCTTTTCCCCTACCATGTGCGATACCCACAGCTCCAAGATCGGAGCTCTAATACCAATTGTTAGAACTGGCACCAAATGAGAGAAAAGATTGAAAATATTGCAGAACTTGATTATTTTGATCTCCAAGTCATGATAAATAAGTTAAATAGAAAAATGTTATATTTTAGAAAATTCAACCAATTGACCAAGTAGACAATTTGGTAAATTAGAATCAATTCCTCTTTTAATGAAGTTTTAGTTTTGTTACACATGGTACACAATACACATTTACTATTTGCTTAGAACTCACTAGTTTCAAACCGAATACAGTTTTTTAGTCCAATATAATGCATACAAAGCACTTATAATTTTCACAGCATGTCACTAGTATTGATGAATTAACAGAGTGCACTTAAAGATTAAACCACATACCTGGTTGAAATCTCCAGTATGGTACAACACAACAGCCAACAGACTATATGCTCCTGCTGTCATTCTATGGTAAGGCCCACATACCGACACTAATTTTGAGAGTGCCTTCAAGATTCAATGCAAAATATTGGTACACTTGGTTTGGCTTCAGGAAACAAACCATTTCTAAGATGGAAGAAATTATTCTTACCTTTGTGCCATAGTTGACAGCATCCTCCAATTTACCTTTATCCAAGGAAGTCTTAGATGATTCCAAAAGTGTACGGCCATCAGCAGACGAGCAAGCTACATGCTGTGAAAATAGTTGAAATGTAATTTAGTCATTAGGACTTGAGAAAAATAGTATTAACTTCCGGCATAAAAGTCAAGTTATGTATTTCACCTTATATATAGGGACCATGCTTACAATATCTGTCTTTCTAAATGGAGATTCTGTATCCATATCATAGTCCCTAGGAACCAGCTCAAGCCCCACCTGTTAAAGGATTCTCTTAATTGAAATAAAAATGGCATAAAGTGATCAATATCAACCTATTAGAGTGGGCCTTTTATTTTACCTTATGGCAGAGTCCACGAAGAATGGAAAACTTTCTTAAATCTTGACCATTTTCATACTTCCATTGCCATCCAAACCTCTTCAGAAGGAAGTTTTCTACCCATCTCCATTTCAGTTCATCACAACTAGTAATATCTTTATCATTAGTTTCAGGTGATGGTGTTCCCAACAATATATTTAAGCATGATGATATAGATGAAGCCAACTCAGAAGCATTATCAACTGCTGCAACAACTGCTTGCAAGATATGCTTGTAGGCTCGAACAACCATCTCATGTATACATAGAGATTGCACATGAGGAAGTTTATCTGCAAGCTCAACCTGGCAGACAGAATTTGAATGAACTATAGTATTAGGCCATGGGTGAAGTTTCTTATTGTTAAAAGGCACATGTTAATGTTAGTACTAGAATAGCATGTGTTCGTATGAGTTGCTAATAGTTAGGGATTTGATTGTACTAGAATTTATGATTGATTTGATTCCTCTTGTATCAGCATACAGTAAATGTAAATACAGCTATGTGTGTTCTGTTTTAGACACAATTAAACAGTATTACACCTATGTACATCTAAAAATATTCAACGTGGACTTCAAAACACATTGCATATGTGAAAGAGAGCACATACTGCACTTTTTATATTATGAACCTAACGAAGAGTGCAGAAAAAGATAAACAAATAGAAATAAAAGTATTATTCACTAGTATCCTAAGGGAACTAGTTAAGGAATCAATAAATTTTTTATTGGAAATCAAGGTGGGGTAGCATATGATTCCACTTTTGATTCCTTGATCAATGCCTAAGGGCACTGGTTAGCATTCTCCTAAAAATATTACCACACGTCCTAAGGAAGACATTTGCAAGCCCCTGGTATGCATGAAATCAGTCAACGTCCTTCCATCAACAGGTGAGAGTTCAAGTGACCCAAAATCTGCCACCTATGAATTTGAAGTAACAGTAACTAAACACATTCCAAAATAACAGTTTAAATATAACCAAGTTCAACATTGAGAAACTAACCAGCTTTGGAAGTGCAGTGTCAATATAATATTTATGTGCCATTTCCATCAATTCATCAGGCGACTGCAAAGATGGAGAAGGTATTGAATCGAAGTATATTGATAAAATTAAGTATATAGATTAATGAGAACATGGCTAAGTAGAAATCATAAAATTGATATATTCTTATTGAGAACTGCATTATAGTTACAGATGTTGGAAAAATGAAGCATCATTTGTGTCAGAAAGCAGAGATGAACCTTCAGATGAAGATCAGTTTTAGATTCTTTAAGGCGTGTATATGCAGCATCAGAAAGCAGCTTTCTCCATATAGTTTCCTTTCCTTCATCTTGTCTCTCTAATTCCTGTTTAGTGGCTTCTGGCTTGTTTATGTCATTTCCATTACACACGGAAATATCCTTTCCTACTTCAACTTTGGAGTTTCTAATATCAATCTTTTTCTTTAATTCCTTTAGTAATCCACCTTGCTTCCCAAGACCTTTAACAGCTGGTTCAACTTTAGCCTCTTCTGCCTTTTTTGGCTCGATTTTCCCAGTAGCTTGATTTTGTAAATGTTGTACCCAACATGCCCCAAGCTCCCATCTGATAGACTTACTGTGTCTAGTGGTTTCTTCCTTCAATTTCAGTAAACTTTCGTCTAGGACTTTCCTTACCAATGATCGAGTAGAACGTGAATATTCAATATCTGTGCTTTGGATTCGTTGAATTGCATTAGATGACTGGGGTGTAGATGACCTATGCAACAGCATCCTTAAGCTGAGATAATTTGAAAAGAAAATTATATCAGGAGCTTATAAAACCAAATTTAAACCCAAGACATAAAAGTAAAAGCACCCTCAAGCTAAAGCTAATTAGCCAAAAGCCTAAAGCAGTTAGGCATTGTGTTAGAAGTTGCAAAGGCAACAAGTTATGGATTTTATCATTTTTATGGTGCAAAAGTTTATTAGAAACTAATGCAAGAATTAAGTTTGAAGTATCATGATGATCCTCAATTACAAAAATAGATTAAGCTAGTGCTAGAATAAATGACCTGTTAACATTCAATGCGTTTGCACCTCCTTCAGGCTGCTCCTCAATATCAATTTCCAAGGAATTAGGACTCTCCTCCAAATCTCTCTCAGCTGAGACCTTTACCACAGCTGTGTAGCCACAATGTCTTATAAGTACTGCACCTAAAGTAGGAGTATCCTACAACAAAAGGCAAGCACAATTTATCAAAAACAAAAACCACTCAATGCTACAATAGGTTCATGACACTTATTTAACTTACATGAACTGTTGCACTCTCATCAGCAGTTATGCCTTTAAGCAAGTTTCTCTGAGCTAGTTCTTCCTCAGACAATCCAAGAACTCGATTCCCATCATTTTTGCTGTTCAACTTTAAACTTGCATCAGATACATCTCTTGTCACTTTAATAGTTAAATCACCAATTCTTTCTTCATAGGAAGTTGGCAAAGCTGAATTACTGAAATTGTTTTGCTTAATATCTACTAACTGCTTGATTGCAGAAACTGCTTTGAAGACTGATACATCAACGAATAAACTATGAAGTAGAAAAGCTTTCCTATCTCGAATTTGTCTCTCCTCTGCAGTTTGACAAGGCATTGCAGCTAGAATTGCAAAATCTCTGGCCCACTGTCTATTTTCATGCTTACCATCTCTGCCTTGTCCACCTCCATTTCCTCCCCAAGTTTCATCTTCCATGGGAAGTGGTGGAAAGACTGATGGATTGTCAGAAACAACTGGAGGAACAACCCATGTGTTTGCACGAAACCCATAAGGAAGATTGCCAAACTGAAATGACACCACTGTAATTGTAAAAACATCTGGTACAATTAGTAAAATAATGTTAAAAATTAAAATGAGAAGTACTTACTTTATTGTGTTCTGTGAATGCCTTCATAAGTGCCTTGTAGGCCTGCAAGAAGGATCATTGTTTATTATTTTTCAGTAAAAAAGATGATTATTTGGCTCAATTCTTCAATGCAATATCAACCTGATGTTATCAAGTAATGGAAATTATATAGAATATAATTTTATGAAATTAGAATTATGTTATTTATGTCCACTCTATTTCATTATGCCATTTCCCATTCTTTAAATTGGATGATATATTTTTCACACAAGAAAAAAAGTTACAAAAGGAAGTATATTTAAAAAAAGAAAATGTTATAAAGGTAGGAATATATTTTTCTGGATGAGTACTTGTAACTATATTGTTTTGCATAAAGTTTTTCTAGGTAATATATCAAGTTCATTCAAATTAGAAGTTTCTTTCACCAATAATTTTAAAATTTAATTAGAAAAGGGTAAATCTATTCCTTTTAAAAAACAGCAAAACTTATATTTCTTTACCCCTTTTTTGCATTAATCATAATTCTAACATTCTAATTTTAGTTAAGAAAAGGTTATGTTGGTGAATATCACTGTAATAATATTTTAGTTCAATGTTCAGTTATTTATTGTATTAACATTATCTGACTTTTTATAAACAGTTACTATGACAAAAAATGATCTGGAATTATTTACCGCAGCAATGGTAAAGAAACATCAATGAGTTTAAACTTACAGCATCAAACACCCTGCTTATCTGCTGAAGGAGACCCACCAAAGTATGACTCACAAGTGGACGTTTTCCAGCAGGATAGAATCCTATTCTAGAAGCAACAATGGTAGTTGGTTTTCCACTACAAACCCTAACCTGCATATGCCAAATGCACAACAATCCCACATCAAAGATAGATTATTCTGCCAAAGCTCATTCAAGAGAAAGGAGCCAAATAGTATGTGGCATCAACCTTGATTTTTTCACACCTCAATTTTTACACTAGCCTTACACCTCCCTCTCCATCTGTCTCCTCCTTTTAACATCACCTTTTAACATCACCTATTACATCTATTAATTTATATCTCTTCCCTCCCAAGGTATATCACCATTCACCACCAATGGGTGTGGAAATTCTTTTTGGGTTCAAAAAATTAGAATACAGGAGACATTAATCAATAAAATATTAAATCTCACATCAATCTGAAAGAAATCATCTTCTGTTTTATCCTCAAGGAAAGGACGATTTGATCTCCGTATGTCTGCATCAAAACCAAAAGAACATGAATAAAAACTAGGCTTCCAGTTCAATTTACTATCAAGATTCAAGCATATTGCTAATGCTTGAATTGAATAATATCCAACCTAAGTAAAATCCACAGGCACAAACCATTATTCATTTATCTAATTGCAGTGTACCAAATCCATGAAAGAGGAAGCAGAATTAAACATAAAATTTATGCTTTAGTAAAGTGGTTGAAGCTTGCAGCTGGGCACAACAGCATGTTTCTAGTATGTTTAACAAATGATCATTCATCACTAAACCAAAATACAAAAAAAAAAGAAAATCCAATCTAACGGCATGCTTCGAGTTAGAAGTAGGAATTTTACCCAGCATGCTTAGTGTTAGAAGTAGGAACTTTACCCAATTGTTTTCACAGAAGTAGATGATTTCACCAAAGAATAGGAAAATAACGAAAAACATAAATGGATTTAATTTAAATGCACATATAATTTACACTATCACTTTGACAGAGGAAAGAAAAAAAGAAATTATACTAACAAAGCTTTATAATTAAACTCAACATAGTTTTCTACATCACTATAAAACTTGGTAGGTAGGATTTTACCCTTTTAGCATTGCAAACTGCAAACATTTCCCCAAGCAAATTGCATTGGGTTCGAATAAGATGGAAAAGCAACAAACTACAGGAAAACATGGAAGAGATTTAAAAATAAATAAATAAATAACTCACATTGAAACGGCGGCGTAAGGTGCGAAAACGAAAAGAATTCGTAGAACTGTCCGAGCCTGGGAGGTGGACACATGGAGATATCACCGTCCACTTTGTCGCTTTTCGCATTGCCTGAGTCCGGATTCGGATCCACGGGTTTGGGTTTCGGGCTTGTTTCCGATACATTTTCTGAACCCGGTTCGGTGGGCTCTTTGTACTTGCCGGCGGGGGGTTTTGCGCCGGAGGCGAAAGAGGCGGTGCAGGCGACGATATCAAGGAGTCGCCGAATGTGTGCGACGGCGAGCTCTTCCGTGTAGTTCTCTGACAAAAGAAACACAAAAGTGTGAGTGGGCAGTGATCGTCTACAGAGGATTCAGGTTTAGTGGTGTTCGTTACCTTGGACGATGGTGAGATGGCAGGGTTTCAAGGACACGATTTCCACCGTGTCTTTCAGCCTCGCGCCTCGCACCTGCTCAAATGATTCTGTTAGCCGTTTTGTTCGTTACTGTTTTTAGTATTTTGACTAGTTTCTACTGCATCAATAGGTTCGAAAATGATTGGGATATTGTTCAGTCTCGTAAAGAAATATTTATGATTTTAAAAAAACAACTATGCATTATTAGTTAAATATTATTAGACAAATATTATGTTGGATAACTTAGAATCTTTTAAACAAAATCTTATATTTGAATCTTGTAAATATAAAAAATATGATTAAAAATAAAAAAATCTATTTAAAATAGTCAGTTAAGTTTTCTATGAAAAAGTTAAATATTATTAAGTTAAATTGTTCATTTATTTCTTAAATTATTTTAGAATTTTTAAATAATTGAATCTTAGTTTTTTCTTTTAATTAAGTTTTCAAAATTTTTTAAATCATCATAAATTATCATGTTTTTGTTTCATGCTGCTATAAATTAACCACGTGAACTCTTTTGTTATTGGTTTAGAAACTTAATTTTAAAAAAATTACTTACCTACTTAAAATTGCTAAATAATTTAGCCATCAAGTGAATGATTTAATCATAATATTATTAAAGTTAATTAACGTTAAATAACAATTTTCCAATAATTGCATCGCATTTTCTTTTTGGTTTTTAATTTAGGTCATTAATTTATTTAGGTATGGGCAGCTGTTCGCGCGCCGTCCAAGTGATGTACACAAATGCTACTGTATACCAAATAATGGTTATTTTGTTGGAAAATATTAATGGTTACATATAATAAATTTATTAGAATGATTGTTTTATTTGATCTAGTAATTTCTTTAGTAAAAAAACAGAACGGTAAAACTCAATCCATTTTTTTTCTAAATACTTTGTTAAAGATATTATAACACCTTGTTAGATAAAATGTTTTCTTAATAATACCTTGTTATTATATAGTAAAGATATATTATTCCATATTCAAAGTCTAGATACATGTGGTTTTTAATAAATAAAGATCGTCATTATGATTCAGAAGGGAAAAAGAGACACTCTCTGTTTCTATATTTTTTTTTAAAAAAAGAGAGATGATAGAAATTAAATAGGAAATAAAGATACACACTTATTTTTTAAATTAAATTTTATATGTAGTTAGTGAATTAATTTTCTTATATGAAATTAAAACATATAATGATATAGTTTATAATATTAATTAAGCCACAAAATAGTAAAAAAATATGGAGATGAAAATGAATATCGCCATTATAACCGTTATAGAGGAGACACGCCAGAACAACTTGTGAAAGCACGAGGAACATAGATGCAAACAATGAACAAAACTGTCCCACGCACCACTGCCTTGACTGGTCATTAGTTAGTTGGAGTATGGTAAGGCACCAATTAATGGAACTCCACGTCGTCGTCGTCCATTCAATATCTTACTATATTTTAATAAAAAAATTAAAATAGTAATAAGGCCGTTATTATAATTGACCAAAGTTTATTAAAAATAACAAATATTTGTGAGTTCAATTTCTTATTTATTGAGTTAATTTTCAATAAAATTTAACTAATAGAAAAATATGTATTAGAAAAAAAGTGTTAGTGTGTTATTAAAATTCTTTATATTTAAACTGAAATACCTAAATTTGCTTTGATAAAAATAAAAGAATTTATTTTTTTATATATGATATTCTACGTCATTAATCAATTATAAATTATTTAGATTAAAAAATAAAAAAATGTGTCCAATGTAAAAGTTTTGCATTATTAGTACATTCTATATAATATTTGTATGATACAAATTTTAAAACATAACAGAAAAAAAATTAATTAAATATTATATCAATGTAATTTTTCTCCTTTTTCAGTTGCAAGAGAGCAATTATTCTTCTATGTACACACCATTTGTTATATTATATTTATTTGTTAGTAATGAGAATATTTACCAGAAATAAAAAGGAATAAACACTCAGGCCTAAAAAGAAAACATTATTATTTAATCCTTCATTTTTCTTATATTCTCATTTAGGTTTTAATGTTATAAAAAATCATTCATTTTAATCCAAATAATAAATAAGTGAATAAATACCTTTTTAGATAAACTTTTTCATAAAGCTTATAAGAGAATAAAAACAATATAAATGATTTTTTATAAGAACTAATTTATATAAATTCTATCATATTAGTTTTTTAAAAAAATTATTTTTAACTTATTTATAAGTTAATTTTAATTTCTAAAAAAATTAATTTTATTTTCCCTTCTTATTTTCTTCACTGAGTGCTTCCATAGAAGTTTGTGAAGACATACCCTAAATAAGTTTGTGGAGTCATACCCTAAATAAAAGATTAAAAAATCAATAATTAAAATAACTAATATTTATAAATTCAAAATTAATTTAAGAAGATATTTAAAAAAAAAAAAAAAAGTACAGGAGAAACGTACCTCGTGAGATAAGGAAAAGTTGGTCAAGTGACAGGTCTCAATGTGTACCGCTAAAAGCTTTCTCACGTCTAGGATCCTGTCCGTGGAGATGCCCTGCCTCCCCACAACAAATACAAAGAGTTGTTATTCAAAAATAAAAAATAAAAAAATCAACAACACAGATTTGCATATCATATATTATATGTTTTTAAATTTATTCTTTCCATTATAAAATTTAGAGAGAGAAAATTTTAATGCAATAAAATTGAGAGATTATAAAATTAAGATGTGTATATATATATACTTATTTTAAAGAATTTGAATTTAAATTAATTAATTTGAAAATGTAAACATTTGAAATTTAGAGAGAGGAAATTTAATAACAAAATAAATGTAATTAATTATGGGTGTTTTTAAAAACTAGAAATGGTGTCTTTTAACCATGAAATCATATTAGAAAAAAATTTACAGCAAGAGCTTGTTTTAATAATAAAAAAATATTTTATTATATAAGAGTGAATTACTGGATATGGTTAAAATTAGAACTTCCTAAAGTTTTTGCAAAGTTTAAAAATAAAATATCCACACACTAAAAGCCTAAGTGACATTGCCATTGTGAATGGCTCAATGTCAATTTAGTATTTATAAAGCAACATTTATGAATTAAAATCACAAATTAATACATTCAGAAAATAACTGAACAACAACAAACAACACATTGCGATAAATATAATCACTACCAAGAAGTTGATAAAGTGTAGGCAAGAGGTATTTCTCAAACTCACTAGATTTATTTTGTCCGGCACCCAAATAGGGTTCATAAAACTTTTGAAAACAAAACTTCGCATCTAATGGAGAATACAATAAACTTTACAATTAAAAAAATTAAAATATAATAAATAATATTACGAAGAGATAAATACATAAAATTATGTTTTTCAAATTGTTATATATATCGCATAGCTTTGACATTTTTTATATAATATAAAGCTGTACGTAGTTTAAACGGTAGTATTGAAAGGAATAATTAATATCTGAGAAAACCGACAAAAAAATGGAATTAATCCATATCCCATACCTTGAGGGTAACTTGTGATTCGTCTGGTGTTTCTACCGTAATTTCAATGACGGTTGGCAAAACTGCAAAGGGTAATGAAATTTTTATTAGGAGCAATTTCCAAAGGATAAGGTGGAGAATTTCCAGAACCAATGAGATTAAAGATAAGTAATGCATTTGGATGCCACAAAGATGAAAGATGGCGTTAGAGTTTGAATTTTCTAAACACGTAAATGGCAATGCAACAAAGAAAAACAAATAAACGGGAAAAAAAATCACGTGCTCCTTTGCTAAAACTGGGCAAGGCACGAAATTCGCTTGTTTCCGTTTTCAATTCAAACCATGGAAAAATAATATTTATAGTTAGCTAGTTGTATTTGAAAGTAACAATTTAGCAGAGGAATAGTAATTGAATAGTGGAGGTAGATTATGAATTAACCTTTCTCTTCTTTTTTCTTCTTCTCTCCCTTGGCCTTGTGCGGTTTGGTTTTCCCAGTTTTGGGAGCCATTGCACTCCAACGAAATCAATCAGTTGAATGAATGGGTAATGTTTCCGAAATTTATAACTTCTCTTGGACGGAAATTACTAAGAGACAATAGTTGAATTCATCGAATAAACAAAATCCCTCTGCATGTGAACTGGGAAAAAATAGAATCTCCGTCCTTAAACTCTGGAATTTTCTTTATTCGTAAACAAAGAAAACAGCAACAATTTCAGCTGGCTCAACAAGCAAAATGAGAGGAAAAATATATATATTATATATGTAATAATAATACTAATACTAAATATAAAAAGGAGGAGTTTGAGCCCCAAAAGGAAATTAAACCGCCGACCAATCTGCGTGAAAATAACTATAACACGGAAGGAAAAACAAGTAATATTTTGGACAATTTTAATGGATTGGAGAAGCTAGGATATCGATAGTGAGGAAGTGAATGAATTGAAGCTAAGAGCTTTTGAGGGACACGATGGTAAAAGGGAAGGGAATCGAATAGAAGAGATGGTTGAGGAATTAAGAACCAAGTGAAAGAGTAGATGGGGGGACACAAGAAAAAGGGTAAGGGAGGGGAGAGAATAGAGATTGCGGGAGATAGAAAAACAAAAAAGAGTGAGGATAGGATAAGGTAAGCCAAGCCTGGGCTGGCCTTGTACACACGCACGTAAGAGAATGTAAGGCTAGCGATTTCGGGCCTCATATTTTTGTTCCGTGCCTCTTCTTTGACACCTCATCGCCTCGGCCTCGCTTCTGCCTCTATGAACCTTATTTCCACGCATATGAAGCTTATTAGAGGCTTTCTTGTCGTCTTCGACTCTTTGGATTGGGCTGCCACCGTTGAGTGGCAGCCTATAAGACCATGACAAATCAGGAACCCTGACTTTTATCTATATATGTCGAAAAATAGTCTTCATTTTATGCGGCGTTTTGGATAGTTTGTCAATAATTTTAATTTCCATATAATTAATTTCAACACAAATAAAATTGTCATTTATTGTATCTTATTTGTCTGTGATATTGCTCAAATAGTATATATAATAAGAAGACAAGTTTTTTCTTATAAATTGATTTTGTAAATATAAGTTATGTATAAACTCATGTATTCTAATATGATATTAAGTCATTCTGATAAGATCTTAATGGATTAGATAGGGACTGTCTTGAAAATAGGTGAAAGGGAACTTGATCCTAATCGTAATTTGCTGGCAGAACCAAAGTTATCAAAGTATGACAAGGTGAAAAGGGGAACTTGACCATAACTACGACCTGTCGATAGAACCAAAGTTATTAAAGTGTGACCCTAACCGCGACCTGCTGGTAGAACCAACACTATAAAAAAAAAAGTAATTAATCCAAAGAACAAAACAAAAGTTCTCACAAAGACAAAACACAAATTTTATTAAATTCCAAATTCTGCATTCTAAATGCTTACAAGAGCTTATTTATAGGCTTAGCTAGGCAGCCTGAAAGTTAAAGCCCAGTATTTGAATTGGCATAAAATCTCAACTGATATATCTCCCTACAATAAAATTGTAACCGTTATAACTCCCCAATATAAAATCACAACAACTATAACTTCCCAATATAAAATCGCAACAGCTGTAACTTTCCAAAATAAAATCACAACCACTATTATGCGAATATATTTCTGATACCTACCAACTACCAAAATTATTATGGGAAAATACATGTAAACTGATCCTAATTAACCACTTAGTCCAAATTATATGACAATGACTTTGGGCTTTATTTGTGTTCTTCAAGATGGGCTTCATTCTTCATCAACTTGCAATAAGGTTACCCATTTTGGTGCAGCCTCTAACTCTCTTCGCTCTATATTTTTCTTAATTCCCAAACTCAGGCCTTGCAAAGCTTGCTTCCTCATTTTGGTTTTAGACCTAGTCATGAGACCTCCAATGTCATGCAGATGGTCTTTGTCTTTGTCGGTTGGATTTCTATCATTCCCTCCCTCTTCAAAAGGATTCCTCCTCGAATTAAATTCCTCACCTATAACAAATAAAGATAAATCAGAACATTCAAAGTAGGACTTACATTACCATATGCAGTTGATAAATCCAGCTTGTAGGCATTGTCATTGATCCTTTCTAATACTTGAAAAGTTTCATCTCCTCTTGGCTGAAACTTGTATTTTCTTTGAGTAGGAAACCTTTCTTTTCGCCTATGAACCAAACACAATCTCTAGGCTCAAAAGTCATAGCACACCCTTTATTTGCTTGCCTTGCATATTGTCCATTCCTCTTCTCAATGTTAGCTCAAACTTTGGCATGCAACTCTCTAACAAATTTTGCCTTCTTGTTTGCATTCTTAAGTGTTGGCCATTCTTTGATTGCCTTTACCTTTTCTTCATCCACACTTATTCCTTTTAAGCTTACAACAAAACCCAAAAACACAACAGATTCAAGACAAAGTGAACACTTTTTGAGATTTCCATACAATTTATTTTCTCTCAAGACATTAAGAACAACATGCAAATGTTCAACATGTTCATCTAAAGTCTTGCTATAAATCAAAATATCATCAAAATAGACTACTACAAATTTCCCAATGAAAGAACGCAAAACATGATTCATTAACCTCATGAAGGTGTTAGGAGAATTAGTTAAGCCAAATGACATCATGAACCACTCATATAAACCATATTTTGTTTTGAAGGTTGTTTTCCATTCACCACATTCTTTCATACAAATTTGGTTATATCCACTCTTCAAATCAATTTTAGTAAACACACAAAAACCAAACAATTCATCAAACATATCATCTAACCTAGGAATAGGATACCTATATTTTACAGTGATTTTATTGATGACCCGACTGTCAATGCACATGCGCCATATTCCATCTTTCTTTGGAACCAAGATAACAAAAACAGAACATGGACTAAGACTTTTCCTCACAAAGCCTTTTTGCAACAACTCATTCACTTGCTTTTGAATTTCCTTTGTTTCCTTAGGATTTGTTTTATAGGCTGGTCTACAAGAGTATAAGTAGTTTCTCTTTTACTAATAACACACTCTTAACCTCTTTTTTCTTTGCAAATGCACTCATTTTCGTACTTTTCTCTTCACTGCACTCAATTTCATGTTTTTTTTTCTTCTACTTATTTTCACTCATATTTTCTTTTCTCTCTTTCTCTTGAATGCTCAATTGCTCTTCTCTCAACTTACACTCTCTTACTTTCCTTATTTTTATTTGGTCTTCACATACTTGCTTTGGAGACAATGGAGTAAGAGGAATTCTCAGCTTATTGTAAATAAAAGACAAACAATTAGTATACCCATTGTGGGTCACCTTGCGGTCAAGCTGCCATAGGCAGCCCAAAAGTATATGCCCTGCCTCCATAAGAACCACATCATACAATACTTCATCTTTGTAGTTCTCAATAGCAAAAGGCATTGAAACTTGCTTGTCAACCTTTACTTCTCCAATATTACAAAGCCATTGTAGCTTATAAGGCCTAGTGTGTTTGGCAGTTTGCAAATTTATTTTCTCCATTATGATAGTACTAGCCACATTGGTGAAACTTCCACTGTCAATAATCATGCTACATACCTTGTCATTTATGTGGCACCTAGTATGAAAATTATGTTCACGTTACTCCATGTCACCATCTTCCTTAGGTTGTATGCTAAGAGCACGCCTAGTGACAAGAATACCTCCATTTACAGGTTTAGCAACTTCCATGTCACTACAGTCCTCCAATGGTGGCATTTCATCATCACTTGAGCTCTCACTTTCTGTTTCTCCATTATCCAACATAACCATTGCTCTTTTTATTTGGACATTGAGAAGTAATATGTTCAACTCCTTGACACCTGAAACACTTGATATCATGTGATCTATAGGATGTATTAATGTCAATTTTACCTTTAGAAGGAGCATTTGAATATTTGGCCTTCACCTCTTCTTTAGGGTTTGTAACAACTTTATTGTTCTTCCAATTTGATCTCTATGAAGAGCTAGAAGATGAAGCGAATTTGGAAGAACTTTTAGACTTCAGTTGCCTCTCCACTTGAACTGCTTTGTGCAGGAAATCCTCTATCTCCATATAATGCTGCAACTCCACCACATCAGCTATCTCCTTCTTTAAGCCTCCAATAAATCTAGCCATAGTTGCCTCACGGTCTTCCTTCACATTGGCTCTAGTCATGGCTATTTTCATCTTCTCATAGTAATTCTGTACACATAGAACTTTGTGTTAAACATTACAATTTTCTGCGCAAGTCCATATGGTAATGGTTTGATACAAATCTTCTTCTCATGGCAAACTTCATATCTTCCCATGTACGAATAGACCTTTCTCCATATCTACGCCTGTTAATCACAAACTAATCCCACCAAATACTAGCATAGTCAGTAAATTTAACAATTACTAATTTTACCCTTTTCTCCTCCGAGTAGTTGTAACAATCAAACACATGTTCAACTTTTCTCTCCCATTCCAAGTACAATTCAGGATCATTCTTCTCTTGGAATGTAGGGATGGTCATCTTAATATTACCCAAGTAATTGTCACATCTTGGTTCACCTTTTCTTCTCCATTCATTTTCATTATATCTTCTATCTGAATACTTCTCTTCTCCTTTCTCATCATTGTGTCGACTAGTAGGGCTCCTATACCTGGGTATAGGTTGTAAATCATCCAACTTGACATTTAAAGTTTTGAATTGTTCTTGAAAAGCCTTGATGACTAATTTGAGATCAACATCCCATTCTCCTTCTTCTTTAAACATGATTAAAATACTGAAAAAATCAAGTTAGAAAGAAAAAAAATCCTCACACAAACACCCTCTCACATTTTTACACTCAAACTATGTGTAGTCACTCGTGTATCACTCAATTTGGCCTTTTTTTTGTCTCACTATTCTTGCCTTTTACCACTCAATTTTTCCGTAGGAGCTCTTAAGTAAGAACTTTTAAGACTAAGGCTAAGCAGTAGAAACAATAAGGATATAGGTGATCTGATAACTTTAGAGAGTAGGAATTAGCAAGAAGCAAGGAAGCCCCCCCCTCCCCCTGTTTTTTTTGGTACAATTTTTTTAAAAAAAAATTTGTATGATTTTTTTAAATAAAAAAACGATAAAGATGCAAGGGAAATAGAACACTTGATTTCAAGAGCCGAAACTCTGATATCAAATGATAAAATCTTAATGGATCAGAAAGGGATTGTCTTGAAAATGTGTGAAAGGGGGAACTTGACCCTAACTATGATCGACAAATTTCAAGAGTCGAATCTCTGATACCAAATGATACAATCTTAATGGATTAGAAAGGGACCGTCTTGAAAATAAGTGAAAGGGGGAACTTGACCCTAATCACGACCTTCTAGCAGAACAAAAGTTATCAAAGCGTGACCAGGTGAAAAGGGGAACTTGACCCTAACTATGACATGCCAGTAGAACCAAAGTTATTAAAGTGTGACCATAACCGCAACCTGCCGGTAGAACCAACACTATAAAAAAAAAGTTCTTACTCCTAAGAACAAAGGAAAAGTTCTCACAAAGAGAAAAAACAAATTTTATTAAATTTCAAATTCTACATTCTAAGTGCTTACAAGAGCTTATTTATAGGCTTAGCTAAGCAGCTCGGAAGTTAAACCCCATTAGTATTTGAATTGGCATAAAATCTTAACTGCTATATCTCCTTACAATAAAATCGTAACCGTTATAACTCCTCAATATAAAATTGCAACAGCTATAACTCCCCAACATAAAATCGCAATAGCTATAACTCCCCAATATAAAATCGCAATCGCTATTATGTGAAAATATTTCTGCTACCTACCAGCTACCAAAATTATTATGCAAAAATACATGTAAATTGATCCTAATTAACTACTTAACCCAAATTACATGACAATGACTTTGGGCTTTATTTGTGTTTTTCAAGTTGGGCTTCGTTCTTCATCAACTTGCAATAAAGTGGCCTATTTTGGTGCATACTCTAACTCTCTTGGCGCTATATTTTTCTTAATTCCCAAACTCAGGCCTTGCAAAGCTTGCTTCCTCATTTTGGTTTTGGACCTAGTCATGGGACCTCCAATGTCATGCACATGACCTTTGTCTTTGTTAGTTGGGTTTCTATTACATTCCTTATCAAACTATTATGAGACCATCAACATATATTTAGTCTTACAAATTTCATACTTAATATATCCAATTTTTTACTAGATGGGTAAGTTAGAGATGAGTTAAAGATGAATTAAAGATTTAACATAAACTAATAATATGATAAAAATAAAAATAGATAATAACTTTTATTTTATGAGCTGATTTAATGAAAGAAATCATAAATTCTAAGAGGTACTTCAGAGTGTTTTGCTATGAGGTGGGATAAAAGTTAATTAGCTATTTTATCTAGTTTTAAACCTAGTACTAGACATTTTTTTAGCTTGTGAATTTTTCTTCCCCGGATGAGAAAGGTAAGGCATGAGACACAATAAAATAGAATGGACTTTGTGTTGTTGGGTTCATTTTGTTGCACAAAAGGTTTTTTTTTTTTTTTATCAATTTACTGTGTTAGACTTGGTTAGTTTATACTTTATTGTGTCTTTGATGCCAAAGGACAAAGAAAAATAGAAAAACTAACTAAAACTAAAATAAAGGTACTTTTCACGTAATAGCCAAGAGAATACTCCATAGATGCTACAACGGCTTGTCTGCTAATTGAGGCCTTTTTCATTAAAACAGGCAATAATTATTTGATCTACTAATCTGTACCAACATCTACCTTTCCATAACTTTCTACTTAGTAGATTGGAAAGAAAAGCATTGATTATTTTTTTTTTAAATAGATCTTAGACATAAAGGGAAGCAGTACGAAGCTAAGTAGAATATAATAAAAAAAATTAATTCATTGGTTTTTATATGACAAATAGTTTAAAATAAATTCAAGTATTTAGAGTAATAATTGTTTTAAAAATAAATAATACATATAAATAAATATAATTTATATATAAAAAATTCAAAAATGTTCTTTTATATTTATCAAATAGTTTAACCACGGATTATACCAAGCAATTCAAATTCAATTAGTTAACCTATTCACTGAGGGATGGTAAATTGTAATTGGACTTTATAGGTATCCACAAAATATTTGCAAATAAATAAGATAAATACTTATTTGTTGATGATAGATTTCGGAGTGAGTATTTTCCCATAAAAGTTAACGAGAATGAGGGTTAGTATGAATAATGATACATAAATAAATAAATAAATAAATAAATAAATAAATAAATAAATATATATATATATATATATATATATTATTAATTATTATTTTAATTACTAAAACTATAAAATAGAGTATTGAACTCTCGTAAATTAAGATTAAATGATTAGATTATTATATTTAAGAATGACCATGTTATATGATTATGATTTAAGGTTATGCTTAAATTATTTAAGATTAATTTTTCCATTTAGTTGTACCAAACTTTTTACTTAATATTTTTTAATGATTTATTGACTTTATGCATTAAATAAAGTACTACAAGTAACGAGTATCATTATGAGTATATATTACCTAGTGAGTATGGAAATAGATATTAAATTTTCTACCTGTGCGGATATGGGACAAATGTGGATATTTTTTTCAAACGCATGTATTTTATTTTTTCAAATGTGGGTATGCATGAGTACATAGTACCATATCCAAACTTGATGGAATCCCTAGGATCTCATGGACATCATGAGCCTTCTAGGTGTAGGAGCTTCACCAGAAAAAAAATGAAGAACAATGGGGAAGAAACAAGAAAATGTGAGTAAGAAAGGAATGGATTGATGAACTCGCCACTTACTCAAACTTTGAGGAAGATAAGAACATTATGAGATTCACCACAAGCTTCTCGAAAGCTTGATAAGAATTGAATGATCTTGTACAAAACAAGATAGAGATTAACTCTCAAATTTGCCTAGCAACAAGCTATCCTTCATTTATCAAAGTTGTTGTTTACAAAGGGGTGAAGGTAGCTTTATATAGATTTCTTCGTGTCTAGCTTTGTTTGGATAAGAGGTTATCCTATCTTGCTATCCAAACAAGCTATAAGACTATTGATGCATATCAAGAAAGCCACGGTCAAGGAGGTTAAGAGGACTTAAATAAGAAGAAACCCCTACACTTGAATGACCCATGACTAGGGAAGGATCAAGGGAATCCAAGAGGAGGTGCAACACAAGTTGGCCACACTTAAGGGCCAAGAGGAGGCCTAAGAAGGGCTAGCTTTGTATCATTTGTCTAGTTGCCAACTTAGCAATGTATAGTGCTAGAAAGACCTCTTTTTTATTGTATTTCCATGTTATTTTAGGTACATTTTCAATAGGATAACTTAGATGATTTCCCTAGCTACTAAATTTCCGTTGCTACTTTTATGGCCATTCCCCTCGCTATTTTGGTTGCTAGCTAAGAAGGCCATTTTGTAGCATTTATGGGCTTGTTCCCTTATGGGCCTTGGTTGGCTAGTTAATTAGGTTTAAGGGACCTTAATTAGGATTAGGAAAGGACTATAAAAACCTCTTTTGTAATTACCTTAATCACTTTTGAATGAATTTGAATTGTGCTTTGCACTTTGAGAACATTTTCTCTCTTCTCTTGTTTTGAACAAGAAACCTAATTCTCATTAAACTTCTATGATGCTTGTAGCGAATCTTTACAATCTCTTATCTAATTCTTAAGAATTAGTGGTGAGCCATCCTTCTTCTTCATCCATTTTCTCCTTTTCTTCTTCATTTTTGGTTCCTAAATCTGTGACTAATTTTCGGTCAATACTTGAAGCTAGGTCTTGGTTGTAAATCCTAGGGTGCGCCAATTGGTAATATGAGCTTTCAATCATCACTTAGTGGCTAGATTCTAGTAAGAAATGAAGAAAATCCATGGAAACCAAGTGGTTTTTGGCGAACCACATGAGGTAAGTTCAATCTTCCATTTCTAGGTCTAAACCTTGTTGTTTTGCTTTCTTCCTGTTAGGTTTTGTTCACCTAACACTCCTCTACATCCTTACTAGTTGAATTTTTGTGTTGTATGCTTGCCTATGTTTTTCGCCCTTGTATTAGGCCTTAAGATTCAATTGGTTTGTGTCATTTGCTATGAGATAAGATGTTGTTATGTATGTTTGAGGAATGTACCAAGTGTTTGATGATTTATTTTGAGAGATTACACACGAAGTTGTGCTAGAAATTGTGGTGGAGTTGTAAAAAAATTAAGGACCAAAAGTTTGTGAAAAAAAGAGCTCAAAGAGAAAAAGAAAAAGAATATTCAAGTGGCTGAAAAGTGCAGTAAAAACATAGCATAGCCACAAAAATAAGAGAAAAAGAACAAAAGAAAAGTTATTTAAAGGTTCAAAGCCTAAACAAGACACACCTAATTTCTAGAGTGCTAATTTGATAGATTTTGTGCCTAAATTTTGTTGCATTGTTAAACGTCATGGATATTCATGTATATACTCATTTCCCCTGCATTTTTGTGTTTAATTCTTAGTTATTAAGTCTTCTTAATTGTCTCTTAAATTTCTTTTGAGTTTAGCTTTCTTTATTGAGTTTTTCTTGCTTGTCTTTTTGTTGGCTTCCTAGTTTTGTCCTAGAGTTTTGTTTCTTGAAATTCCCAAGAGATTCTTGAGATTTTCTTGGCTTTCACTTGCAGCTTGTTGCTTGATTAAGAGAGTTTATTTCTTGTGAAAAGCTTAGAGGGAGAGTTGAATGGAAAAAGACTAGAGAACATACTAGAGAAAAAGCCACAAAAGAGTGATACACGAGTGAAGAGAGGAAAAAACTTAAAGAATGTGGTGAACTGATTTCTTAGGTTTGGTACTGTAGTAGCTTTAGGAGGTTTGGAAGGTTATGGTGAGTAAAAACTTGGAGGAAAGGATGGGAGAATCAAGCCAAGTGGGGGAGCCTTTCCCTAAAGTCTAGATACATCATGAATGTCATGAGAGAGTTGGGAGAAAAGTTGGATAAGATAGGACAAGGGCTAGGCTCAGTGCAAAAAGACACTCAAAGGGTTAATGCCAAAGTAGAAGCTTTAAGTAAGGATAGGGAGGAAAGGCCTAAAGTATCCTCTTTACATGAGAGTGAAGGGAGCTTTGTGGAGGGGAACTATAGTGAAAGGAGTGGATCTTACCAGTCCTCTAGGGGAGGAAAGCGTGAGAGGCAAGAAAGGATGGAGAGGCATGGGAGAGAGGATAAGCGAGATAAGCATGGAAGAAGGAGAGAAGAACCAAAGAGGGAGGAGTTGGACTTAGGCAAGTGTGAGATTCCTTCATTTTGGGGAATTGTGAGTTGGAGATGTATGTGGATTGGGAGCTCAAGGTTGAGCAAATTTTAAGTTGCTTTAATGTGCATGGTCGAGTGGTTGTGAGGCTAATCACCCTTGAGTTTGGTGATTATTCCTTAGTATGGTGGACATAAGTGTTAGAGGATGTAAGGAGAGGAAGAAAGGACCCTTGTGAGAGTTAGGTAGCTTTGAAGAGATTGATGAAGGAGAGGTTTGTTCCATCTTTTTATACTAGAGTGTGGAACAAACTTCAAAGGCTATACCAAGGGTCTAAGAGTGTGGAAGAGTTTATAGCATATTTAGTTCAATGCGCATTTTTAGTCGTCTCAATGCGCATCAAATAAACTAAAGCTAACTATAGCATAGTCAACCTTAGGTCGAATTTTCTCAAGGACACAATGTGCTCGATTGTGTTTTTATGTGAAAACTAAGTAATGTAGAATTCAAACATAGAATGCCAACTCACTCTCGGCTAGGTTTCGAGTTGCTCTCGACAAAGATTGGTTCAATATGGACTCGGCAGAGCCTTATCCAGCACGGTCTCGGCTAAGTGCAAACAGAAGCTATAGAGTCGAACTGACTCTGTTTCGGACTGAAAAGCAGGAAACAGGGGGAATTTGAATGCAGATCAAGTAAAACAACAATGAACATAAGAAACTAAATGCGACTACGCTAGACTACTACTATGACTACTACTACTGCTACTGCTACTACTGTATTCATATTTCATCTCAATAATTGAGTCAGTTTGGGTTCGTCCACTCAAGTTCACATTCCATATCAACCTTCGGTTCCTTATGACGATCGCCAAACATTCGTCCATTGCCATACTGAGGATTTACACGATCGCTACCTCATTAGTTGATAGGGATTAAGTTTAGAGTTGATTTTAGATTCTCCATTAGGTTCTCTAATTGATTACCTATTGTAGTTGTTAAACCAGCTTCAATCGACCTAGCTCAACATTCCTCTACTCTACTGTATGCAATTGCAACACAGCAAGCATATTAAAATGTAGGAATTGCAATCAAGATATTAGAATCACAAACATTGGTATTATTGAGAACGAAGTACAACATAAAGCGTGAATTTAGTGGAACCGTCTTCCACGATGATCGCCATGGACGACGGTGACGGTACACCTCTATTAGCTAAGGCGTTGAGGATCAGGTCCACCAGAGTGCGATGGCAAGCCAAGCGGTCCCCTCTAACAACCTTCAGCCTCTCAGTCCATGACTTGTGCTTCCTCGATAGAGAGAAACACCATTGAAGGCACCATGCACCACCGTGATGATGGAGAATATGTGCGAGAGATATAAAGTGTGAAAAGTGAATGGAGATAAGTCTGAATTCAACAACCTTTAAACGTGCCTAGCTCTTACAATATATACATGAGCTGGTCCTGCTAAACGCGCTAACCAACGATCCTAACAGAATTTCAAATTAAGGTTCCTATTCTACCCTTGCGTAGCTTGCTCTGCAAGCTTCTCTAGAAGTGACGTGGCAATCGAGCTGGATTGCCTACATGGACAGTGTTGTGGGTCGTTCCTTATTGGGCTACTGGACCTGCAGATTCGTTCGGTTCTAGGACGAGTCAGTATGGCCGGGACGACTCTCTTGAGCCAAGGCTTCTCATGATGGGCCGAGGTCATCCATGTTGATCCTGCAAGAGAGAGGAATGAGTCCCTTTGTTAGCTAAAATTCTCAAATTAGCATAGATTCGTACTTTCCCTATTTCTAGGCCCATAATATGAATCTTAGTTAAGACTCAATTCTTAAGCACCAAATGATCTCTAAAATACCCATCTTAGGTCCTTGTAAGGTGTATAACATACGACTCATCAAACCGTGATAACAAACTACATGATTGAACCCTTGGATTGATGTTATATAATTCTATTTTCAATTCTGTTATGTTTTCTACATAATTCTGTTTTACATACGAACCCCCCTTTTTGCGTTCAAATTGGTTTCTATTCAACAAGGTTAGACATTTCATGATTGTGTCCTCGAGAGATTCGATCTAGATTAGCCCATATACTATAAAATTAATGGAAAGCTAGTAATTTTGATAGTGTTTCGACAACATTATCAAATTAGTACTGTTGTCAAGGACACAAGCTCTTGTGTCTTAATCTTCTGATATTTTAAGTTTGATTTTGATTTTTGATTTCAACTTTTTTTTTCATGATTTAAAAAAACCCAAAAATAAATAAACAAATAAATAAAATAATAAAAATAATAAGAATAATAAAAATAAAATAGAGTTGTTTGGTATCATTGGATCCCCTAGACCTTAAAGGAGTTGGGTACACTTGATATTATGTATCAACCTTGGTGTATTCGATATCTTGAATGGGAACAAGCCCAATTATATGAGCTTAAATCTAGACTAACTCATTTGTTGCCTAAGTTTCATGATCTTGTAGGTAGCACTCAACAATTTGGTGTTAGGGAGTCTACTACATCAAGAGTAGTGAATGAGGTAGTTGTTGTTGGCAATCAGAGATTGGAAAATAAGATAATTGAACTGACCTCTCTTACTAGGCACCTAGCCATTCGAGAACACCACATTAGTCCACCAGAGAGTGTGTGTGACATTTGTGCTTTTGTAGAACATCTAACTAAGGTGTGTCCCATTTTGCAAGAAACTGAACCAAACATTATTATAGTTGCTGCAATGATGGATGGTCAACAGTACAGGCAGCCCCATGGTCAGTACTCAAACTAGAGATATGGTTCACACCCTACGCAACATGTACCTTAAAGATACCAACCACCACTTTCGTTTACACAACAACTTGTTTAGCAAAATAATAGTTCACCCTCCTTGAAGGATTTAATAAAACAAATGGCCACAAATAACATTCAATTCCAACAGAATGTGTTTGCCAAAAGTAAGGAGTTGTAAACACAAATTGGACAATTGACCACCATTATGAATAAACTACAATCCAAAGGTTTTGGATAGATTCTCTCTCAAACCATTCTTAGTCCACAAGCAAATATAAGTGCCATAACCTTGAGGAGTGGTAAGGAGCTACCTCAACAACAAACAGTAAATATGCATTCAGAATTTCCTAATTTTGATGACTTTACTGATTATGATTGTACTTGTACTGGATTCATTGAGTTTCCAATTTGCACAAAAATTAGTAGTGTTAGTCATGAAGGTGCAAGAGTTGTAGTTATTATAGATGTGAATGTTACAGGAGTTGTGGAGGTTGTAGAAGTTCAACCTCCATTGTCATCCATTGTGCAACCATTACAGCCCTTAGTAATCATAACTAACAACCTCCAAATTGAGCAAGAGGAGAGGTTGTTGTAGGAGGAGGATGCCTGACTAGTGAGTCAGCCACACAAGCGGTTGAACCCTATCATTCTTGATGTGGTAAAAAAGATGTTATGATGCTACTTGCAACAGGGATCATTTATCCCATCTCAGACAATCAATGGGTTAGTCCTGTACAGGTGGTTCTTAAGAAGTCTGGGATGATTGTAGTCAAAAACCAGAATAATGAGTTGGTTCCAACTAGAGTTCAAAATAGTTGGTAAGTATGCATAGACTATAGGAAGCTAAACCAAGCAACTCGTAAAGACCACTTCCCTCTCCCATTCATTGATCAAGTTTTGGAGAGGTTGGCAAGTAATCCTATTATTATTTTCTGGATAACTTTTTAGGTTATATGCAGATTCATATTGCATTGATAGATCAACATAAGACCATGTTCACCTGCCCATTTGGCACCTTTGCCTACACTAGGATGTCGTTTGTCCTATGCAACGCCCTAAGTACCTTCGAGAGGTGCATGATGAGTATTTTTTTGAGTTATTAGAGAGTTATATGGAGGTTTTTATGGATGATTTTATGGTGTATGGGACTTCATTTCATGCATGCTTGGAGAGTTTGTCTAGAGTTCTAAATAGGTGCATTGAGACTAACCTTGTGCTAAACTTTGAGAAATTTTATTTCATGGTGACTAAAAGCATAAGCTTAGGGAATCTAGTGTCTAATAGAGGTATTGAGGTCGATAAGGCCAAAATTGATATTATTTCATCTTTTTCTCATCCTGCATATGTTTTTCTCAGTACACCACTACTGAGAAGGAGCTTTTAGCTATTGTTTTTGTATTAGATAAATTTCGTTCTTATTTGCTTGGGTCCAAGATAACTGTTTTCTTTGATCATGTAGCTTTCAAATTCTTGTTAAAGTCTGATGCGAAACCAAGATTGATTCATTGGATGCTTCTCCTTCAAGAATATAGATATCAGAGACAAAAGTTGTGTAGAGAACCTAGTAGCTAACCACTTGAGTAGAATTGAGGGGAGGATTGACCCTTTATCTATTAGAGATGTTCTTCCTAATGAGCAACTCATGTAGTTGGATAGTATTGTTCCATGGTTTGTTGACATTGTTAACTATCTTATTGTATCTATTTTATCCCCAAAGACATCGAGATCATATAAAGATAAAATTAAGAGTGATGCTAAATATTATATATGGGATGATCCATATTTGTGGAAATTTTGTAGTGATTAGGTCATTTGCAGGTGTATATCGGACCATGAGATCCAATCAGTGCTCTAATTTTGTTATTTTGCACCTGTTGGTGGGTATTACGGATCACATCAGACAACAAAAAAGGTATTGGATAGTGGGCTTTATTAGCCACCATTTTCAAGGATGTCTACCACATCGTTACCACCTATGAGCAATGCCAAAGAGCAAGAGCGCAATCACTCGTAAGCATGAGATGCCCCAACAACCCATTCTTTTCTATAAGGTCTTTGATGTTTGGGGTATTGATTTCATGGGTCCATTTCTTGTTTCGTATGGTTGTGCTTATATTTTACTTGTTGTTGGTTATGTTTCCAAATGGGTGGAAGCTAAGGCTACCAAAACTAATGATGCTAAAGTTGTTGTAGATCTTGTCAGATCCAATATTTTTTGTAGGTTTGGTGTACCTAAAGCTCTCATCAGCGACCAGGGGAGCCATTTTTGCAATAAGACCATGTCCACCTTGCTTGAGAAGTATAGGGTGGTGCATAGAGTGGCTACTGCTTATCATCTCCAAACCAATGGGCAGGTCGAGGTCTTTAATTGGGAGATCAAGCAGATTTTGTAAAAGGTGGCGTACCCTAATGCAAAAGATTAGAGCTAGTTGCTAGTGGATGCTCCTTGGGCTCATAAGATAGCTTACTGAACATAATTAGGAATGTCCCCTTATTGGATAATATTTTGTAAGGCCAGTCACCTTTCGGTAGAAATAGAGCATTGTTCATATTGAGAAATGAAGAGATGTAACTTGTCCTTTGACCAAGCAGGTAAGGAAAGAAAGCTTAAATTGCAAGAACTTGAGGAGCTTCGCTTGGAGGCCTATGAGAACTCTAAGATTTACAAACAAAAGGTGAAGCCCTTCCATGATAACATGATCTTGCGAAAGGAGTTTAAAGTGGGCCAAAAAGTGTTTTTGTTCAATTCCCGACTTAAGCTAATAGCAAGTAAGCCTCGTTCTAAATAGGATGAACCTTTTGTCATTACTAACGTCTTTCCTTATGGCACAGTTGAAATAAGAGATGAGTCTACCGACAAGATCTGGTAGTGGACGAATCTTTGGCGATTGTCATAAGAATCCCCAAGGCTGATATGGACTGAGAACTGGAGTGAAGAATTTAGAATGGATTTGGATTAATGGAACTGAACATGAACACAATTATATCATAATAATAATAACAGTAATGTTCGTAATAGTTGTAAATTTTCTCTACATTCATAGCTTTACTTTACTTTCTGCCGTTCTCACATTCAAAACTCCCTACCTTACTGCTTTCCAAGTCTGAAACAGAGTCAGTCCAACTCTGTTGCGTCAGTCCGCATTCAGTTGAGCCGAGTTGAGAAGTTTGCCGAGATCATCTCGTCCTAGTCTCTACCGAAGGCATCTTGGCCAGTGCCGAGACGAGTCAACACTCTATACTTAGATTCTGCATTACTTTAGTTTGCACATAAAATCGCAATTGAGCACACTATGTCCTTGAGAAAATTCGACCTAGGGTTGACTATACTATAGTTAGCTTTAGTTTATTTGATATGCGTTAGACGACTAAAAACGATCTTATCATGCACACATAGTTCCTTGAGGAACTTTGTGTACTTAGGAATCTGCTTTATTGCATCGAGGAGTGGAATGTTGATTTCCACCTTTCGGAACATCCTCAACCGCTCTTCATCAGATTCAGGTTTTCTTGTTGGAATGGTTCGAGTTGGAAATGGCAATGGGACAGTTTTCTCCTATTGAGGCACCTCTGAGTCGGCATCTGGCTCAAAGTCAGCATTAGTTGATCTTGACAACCATTGCGGTGTTGGTTGTGGAAATGTTTTTCCACTTCTCAAAGTAACTGCACTCGCATTCCCTCTCGGATTTGGAATTATTTGTGAGGGTAGGTTACTAGATCTAGCCAACTGTAAATGGCTCACAATATTGGCTAGCTGTCCTATTTATGTCTTGAGGTCTTGAATAGTGGCGTTCATATTTTGCTAGAACTGCATATTGTGGGAGTTCATAGTTTGCTGAAACTCCAGGTCGCTAACTGCTAATTGCTTCATCAGGTCCTCTAGAGATGGTGAATTGCCTTGAGTTGGCATTCCCTATTGTTGTTATTAGAACGGTGGTACCTGATATTGTGGAGTTGGTTGTCGATAACCTGTTAGCCGTTAAGGTGCATTCGGGGTGGATCCGAATCGCTGAGCTGCATACGGCCCTTGACTCGACCCTGGCCGAAATGGTTCCTTTCCAAATTGTTGATTATCAAATGGCCAACTTTGATACGACTGCTTTCCATACTGATAACTACCTATTGCTCCAACGCTCTCTGGATAGTTCGACTCAGTTTCTTGCAATGTGGGGCAAATATCAATAGGGTGCTCCACAAAAAGACATGCCACAAACTCTGGCTGTGATGCTTGGTTGGTGTTGTCCAATAACAAGTTGTCTCACCAATGATGTCAACTCGGTCAGTTGGTTTTCCAGTCTTAGGTTATCTACTACACCAATTTCATTCATCATTTAGGGTTGGTTGGCTCCTTTGATCCCAAACTATTATGTATTGCTTACCATATTAGAGATTAGGTGACTTGCTGCTATTGGCGTCTTATTCATCAATGCTCTTCCACTCACAGCATCAATCATGCTCCGGTCCATTATTGTTAGACCTTCATAGAAATACTGGATCAGTAGTTGCTCGCTGATCTGGTGATGTGGACATGTGGCATAAAGCTTGTTGAATCTTTCCCAATATTCATGCAGAGTTTCTTCAGAATGTTACCTTATCCCACATATTTCCTTCCTGATGGTAGCGGTTTTGGATGCCGGAAAGAACTTCTCCAAGAACATGCACTTCATGTCTCCCTAGGTGTTGAAGAGAACCGACTGTAGATACATCCAATCTTTTGCTGCTCCATCCAGGGAGAATGGGAACACCTTCATTTTGATGTAATCTTCCGGTATCCCCTACGGCCTCATTGTGGAACAAACCACATGGAATTCCTTTAAGTGCTTGTGGGGATCTTCTCCTGCAAGACCATGAAATTTAGGAAACAAGTGTATAATACCAGATTTCAATTCGTATGTCTAAGCTGGTTCCAACTGTGGATACTAGATGCACCAAGGTTGGTACACCACATTTGGTGTAACCAGCTCCTTTAGAGTTCTATCATTGTTGTCCACCTGTTCCGGCTTTTCAAAGTTGCTAGTGCTACTATATTCAACAAAATCATAAGTGTTAGTAATAGGATTACTATTGTCAGAGCTAGAAACAGAGTTAGAACTATTACTTACTACTATACTCCTAACTTTTCTTAACCTACGTAAAGTTATCTCTATTTCAAGGTCTAAATTGTACAATGGGTCAGAACTACTCCTAGTCATGCATTATATAGAAATATGCAGAAAAATGCAAAATACTTATGCAGAAGGGTTAATGTCAGTTATACAAGTTAGTAACAGTATAAAGCAGAAAACTAGTAATTATCAGAATACAAACTCAAGTATGCAGTAAAGAAAATGAATGTAATGTTGCAGAAATGGCTATTATTTTGTTGTTTTTTTTTTAGCAATGAAACTCATGCACTAAAAATTAACTCACACTCAGCATGTTGTATCATTACAGGATCCAATTTAAAATAGATACGGACTCACTTTAGACTCTATGACTCGATTGACACAGCAATCTACAAACTCGGGATTCAACATAACTCAAGTTTGGCACACGAAGACACAAAATAACTTATGTCCCTAATAAGCGTATTTTTAGTCATCTCAATGCGCATCAAATAAACTAAAGTGAACTATAGTATAGTTAACCCTAGGTCAAATTTTCTTAAGGACACAGTGTGCTCAAATGTCACTTCAATGTGTAAACTAGGTGACGCAGAACTCAAGTGTAGAGTGCAGACTAACTCTTGGCTGGAAGCTGAGTTGCTCTCGGTAAAGACTAGTCCGATATGGTCTCGGTAGAGACTTATCCGACACGGTCTCGGCTAAGCAATGATAGATGCGACAGAGTCGGACTGACTCTATCTCAGACTGAAACACAAGAAACACGGGGTTTTGAAGTGTAAGTAACGATAGATAGAAAGTAAACTAAGATTGCAATTAAGCTAAGCTACTCCACTGTTACTATTGTGTTCATGTTCAATCTCAATAATCAAGTCCGTTCTGGTCCATTCACTCCAGTTACAGTCCATATCAACCTTCAGTTTTCTTATGACAATAGTCAAATGTTCGTTCACTGTCATACCGAGGAATTACGCGATCACTACCTCATCAATTGGCAGGGATTAAGCTCAGAGTTGATTTTAGATTCTCAATTAGGTTCTCTAGTTGATTACCTACTGAATTAGTTAAACCAGTTTCGATCGGCTTAGTTCAACAAGATTCACGTCACTTCGTGCAATCGCAATGCAAATAGTGAATTAAAGTATAGGAATGCAAACGGAGATCAGAATCAGAAAGCACTCATATTATTAAGAACGAAATACAAACGCAGGGTGTGAATTCAGCGGATTCATCTTCCACGACGATCGCCATGGTCGAACGGCGATGGTTCACCTTTATTAGCCAAAACGTTGAGGATCGGATCCATCAGAGTGCGTTGGTAATCCAAGTGGTCTCCTCTGACGATCTTCGGCTTCTTGGTTTCTAACCTGCACTTCCTCAATTGAGAGAAGCACCGTTGAGAGCATCGTGCACCATCGTGAGTGTAAAGGACGAGAGCAAGAGAAATGAAAAAGTTGAGGGAAATGTAGAATATGAATTCAACAACCTTTAAACATGCCCAGCTCCTACAATATATACATGAGCTGGTCCTGCTAAACGCGCTAACCAACGATCCTAACAGAATTTCAAACCGAGGTTCCTATTCTACCCTTGTGTGGCTTGCGCTGCAAGCTTCTCCAGAAGTGACGCGGCAGCCGAGCTAGATTGCCTACGTGGATAGTGCAGTGGGCCGCTCCTTATTGGGCTACTGGACCTGTAGAGTTGTTCGGTTTTAGGACGAGTCAGTCTGGCCGGGACGACTCTCTTGAGCCAAGGCTTCTCATGATGGGCCGAGGTCATCCATGCTGATCCTGCAAGAAAGAGGAATGGGTCCCTTTGTTAGCTAAAATTCTCAAATTAGCATAGATTCGTACTTTCCCTATTTCTAGGTCCATAATATGAATATTAGCTAAGACTCAATTCTTAAGCACCAAATGATCTCTAAAATACCCATCTTAGGTCCCTATAAGGTGTATAAAATATGACTCATCAGTCCCCAGCAATGACGCCAATTTGATAAGCTCATTTTTAGTCGTCTCAACACGCATCAAATAAACTAAAGCTAACTATAGCATAGTCAACCCTAGGTTGAATTCTCTCAAGGACATAGTGCACTCAATTATGATTTTGTGAGAAAGCTAAGTAGTACAGAAACTCAAGTGTAGAATGTAGACTCACTCTCGGCTAGGTGCTGAGTTGCTCTCGGTAGAGACTGGTCCAATATGGTCTTGGTAGAGACTTATCTAACACGGTCTCGGCTAAGCGCAAACAGACACAACAAAGTCGGACTGACACAGTCTCAAACTGAAATGCAGGAAATAGGGGGTTTGGGTTGCAACTTAAGACAACAATGAAACTAGAATGCAAATGCAACTAAGCTAAACTACCTCTAATGCTACTATTTTGTTCATGCTAAGTCTCAACAATCAAGTCGGTTTTGGTCCGTTCACTCAAGATTACGTCCCATATCAACCTTAGATTTTCTTATGACAATCACCAAATATTCGTCCATTACCATACCGAGGATTTACACAATCGCTACCTCATCAGCTGGCAGGGATTAACTTTAGAGTTGATTTTAGGTTCTCCAATTGATTACCTACTAAAGTTGTTAAACCAGTTCCGATCGGCCTAGTCTAACCGTTGTCCATATTACTATATGCAATCACAACACAACAAGCAGATTATAATGCAAGAATCGCAAACACGAGAGTGGAATCACAAACTACTCATATTATTAAGAACGAAATACAAACACAGGGTGTGAATTCGATGAATCCATCTTCCACGACGATCGCCATGGTCGAGCGACGATGATTCACCTCCATTAGCCAAGGTGTTGAGGATCAGTTCCACCAGAGTGCGATGGTAAGCCATGTAGTTCCCTTTGACAACCTTCAGCCTCTCAGTCCTTGACCTGCGCTTCCTCGATCGAAAGAAACACCATTGAAGAATCGTGTACCACTGTGAGGATGAAGAATCGTGGCACTGGAATTGTTAAGATGGATAAGGCTCCCCCAAGCAACTATAGATAGGAGTAGAACAAAGATTTTTTATGCTTAATTGTGCATATATTTTCCACCTTGAGAGAAGAGTTTTGTTTATTTCACCCATTCCTTTGTTGATATTGCTTAATGTGTTCTCTTTGTGATGTGTTCCTATATGCTTACATTGAGGACAATGCTCATTTTAAGTGTGGGGGTCTTTTACTGTTTGCTATTTTACTTTGCTATTTTGCTATTCTATTTGATGCTTTATTATTTTTTTGTTTTGTTGTTTTGCTATTTTTCTATTTCTCTGTTTTTCTGTTTTTCTATTTTTATTGTTTGCTTACTATGTTGTTTTACTATTCTGTTTATTGTTTTGCTATTTTTATGTTTTATTATTGTGCTTTGTCTTGGTTTTCTATTTTTATGTTTTACTAGTTATTTTGTTTTTGTTTTTTACTAGTTATTTTGTTTTTTGATTTTATTGATTTTTTTATTTTCTACTTTTACTTGTTTTTCTATTTTCTATTTTTACTTTTTTTCTATTTTTTATTTTTTTGCTATTTTCTGTTTTTCTGTTTTTGCTATTTTTTTGTTATTTTTTCCCATTTTTCTATTTGTTGTCAAATTCATTTTTGCTAATAAATTTTTGTTTTGCAATTTTGAGCTCTTTTTTTATGAATTTCTAAGTTGCATAAATTTTGAATAGTTGCATCATTCTTGATTGAGAGGTTTCACAAGTTGATATGGAACCACTTTTGCATCTTTAGTGTAATGAGTGACTTGGAAATTAAAGTTTTAATCATTTATGATAAAACATTTATCGATGTAAGATTTTGAGCCTTGTATGTTGATTACTTGCATCTTGCCATTCTCTTCCTCTTGTATGATTTGCACATGTGTTGCTAGTTACTCTGGGTTTTTCCTTGACTCTCCTTTATGCCTCTTGTCTCACATGCATTGGTGATATGATTTAGGCCTTCTTTATTTATAGCCAATAGCCAAATGGACTTGTCTTGCATTAAAGCTCTTGCTTACCCCTTTTGAGCCTATCTACCCCTTTCTTTGATAATATAGCTCATTACAAGCCTAAAAGTGAAAATCCATTATCACCCTAACCTTAGCAGTTAAAGGAGCTTTAGAATTGTTATGGGAATGGGTTCTAAATAAGTGTGGGGGTGATACCCCAAGGCTTTGTAAGTGGTACCTTGATAATTTGGCTTTTACAAGTTGTGATATTGGGTTGATTTCTTTTTGAAAAAAAAAGTATATCAAACAAAGAAAAAGGCAACAGAAAGGTTGAAAGAAAAAAAATGCAACAAGCAGTTGTAGTGGTGCAAAGGAGAAGTGAAATCGAAGTAGAAAGAAAGAATATAAAAAAAAGGAAAGGAGACAAAGTGTACCTTACTTGTCTTGTATTGTTTTGCATTGTTTTTGGTAACTTGTATTGTTTTGAGGATGATTTTCATGCTTATGGACTTATTCCCTATTGCTCTTCTTCCTTCCCTCTTTGGTTGTGTAAGCTTAAATTACTTATCATATCCTACCTAGTCTTTGGTCACATTACAACCTTAATAAAAGTCATGTTGATCATTTGTGCATGTGTTTCAAGTTGTAGAAATTAGAGGCTAGTCACATCTTTGTAGTACTAGTTAGCATAGCGTGCTTGAATGTAAACACAAACCTAACCACTTGAGAAATTGAGAGTATGTATCTTGAGAGGGTTCTATCATTTGTGGCTCATTCTTTAAGTTTTATTGTTATCTTATTTGCTTTAGATGTTAGAATTAAATTCATATATTATTGGGTACCTTGATTCTAGGATGATTTTACTCTTATTCCTTTTATTAATTTAAGGATTCATTAAAAACTATTGTATTTTATTTGTACTTACTTTAGTTCATATGCTTCATTTCCTTTTACTTTAAATTATTTTTAGTTGATTTTGCTCAGAGTGTAAAAGTTCAAGTGTGGGGGAATTTGATATAGCATTTTTGAGATACTTAATAGTGATTTATACTAGACATATTTGACATCATTTTATGGTTACTATTGACGCATTGGTTGAGTTTTGGGTTATTAGACTTAATTGGGTTTAGTTACTAATCTTTGCTTATTTTTGGACTAAATTTTTATTATGATGTTGCTATCTCGTGCAAGCAATATCTAGAGCTACAGACCTCCAAATTGGACAATCATTGTGGCTTTGGAAAGCTAAGACAAAGATCTACAACTTCTCTCTTTTGAGATTAACCTCATTCAACTATCTTGTATTTCAAAATTCCTTATAAATTTGCGACCTTTTCACCCACTCTATTAGGCCTTTCTTTGTATATTCTAGCCCAATTTTTGGACTTAGTTTGGTGGACCTTTGGCCTACAAATTGCTCTAGCCCATACCACCTTCCTTGGCATTTAGAGCATGTAATAAATAGTAGTTGTAGGGTTAGAGAGGAGAGACGTTTTTGGATTTTACACACTTGGATTTTGGAGGTTTCTAGTATCACAAGTTTCCTCTTTGTTCTTTCTCCTCTCTCCTCTCTCCTCTCTCCTTTTCTAGGTTTTCTTTGTGTTTTGTGTTGCGTTTTTTGTGACAATTTCCATGGAAGGCTAATCTCTCGTAAATTCAAGGTTCCATGGTTGTGGTTAGATTTGAGTTCTTGAATTCTTTATTATGCAAATTTGTTATGCCTTTTCTTTCCAATTCTTGATCCGTTTTTATGAACATTATGTTAGGTTAGGTAATCAATTAATCACCTATAATAAACCAATTATCTACTTGAATCCATGCTAATTAGGGATTATAATTGTGATTTCAATCTGTATGGATGAATGTTATATGATTATCTAATGAATTATGATTTGATATTAATTTGCATCCTTTTGTAAACCACGATAATAAAACTACATGATTGGATCCTTGGATTGGTGTTACATAATTCTGTTTTCAATTCTATTTTGTTTTCTGCTTAATTTTGTTTTACATTCAAACCCTCATTTTTGCATTCAAATTGGTTTATGTTCAACAAGGTTAGGCATTGCATGATTGTGTCCTTGAGAGATTCAACATAGGTTAGTCCCTACACTGCAAATAAAAGGAAAATCTAGTAGTTTTGATAGTGTTTCAATAGCATTATCAAGGAGGCCACCTTGTAACACTTGGGTTGAATTGAAGAGGGAGTTGAGGGAGAAATTTGTGTCATCCTATTATATAGAGACCTTTATGTTAAGTTGCAAAGGTGTATAAAGGGTCTAAGTGTTTAGAGGAATACTATAAAGAGATGGAGATTTGTATGTGTAGAACCCCAAATTGGTTCGACCAAACGTAAGCAAGTCCATGAGTAGGCTGACCGGGTCACGACACGACCCAGAAAGCGAGAAGAGTCGGACCAGCCCGTTAATCAAGGGAGTCTGGCCAACTCGGCCTGCCCCTATCAAGAGAAGAGCCTAGGATGGCAGGCACGAGTCAACGGGCTAGGTCCACTGTCAGCCACCCGCACAGGCTCGGCCCAAAACCTCACAAGGCACACAATGACTAGCCCAGGCCAGATCCAGGAACACCAGCTCAACGTTGATAGAGCCGACCACATCAATAGAGTCAAGTCTAGTCATTCCCTCAGAGAGGGAGTGCCACCTCATAGTTCCCTAGCCATTGGATTCTTTAGAGGACATGAGGCTGAGGCTGCATCAACAGACCCAAGTCCCACGCATCAATGGAACAACGATCTTCGCCAATCACAGTAGAGAAGCAAGCCATGTCAGCTATTACCCACAAGTCGCTCAGGGATTCCAGGGAGTACATGCCACGACTAAGCACGAGATCCAACGAGAATCAGCAAGGGAAGTGCCACAGCTAATTGACCAAATCGGGAGGCTGGGGTGGTTCCAAGCATGCAATAAACAACACCCCTCCCCGTCCTCGCCAAGTTACACTTGAGATGGCAGGGATGTAACCGGCCTTAACCCAAACTGAGTCAATTACACTTCAGATGGCAAGCACGTAGTCAGCCTTAACCCAAACCGAGTCAATTGCACTTCAGATGGCAAGCACATAGCCAGCCTCAGCCAAACCGAGTCAATTACACTTCAAATGGCAGGCACGTAGCCGACCTTAACCCAAACCGAGTTGTCCTCGATCCCCTATTTATAACATACAATGCATTCTACCTGATCCTGAGACAGTAGATACACCTCCGAGTCAGTAGACGCACGTCCGAGTTGACCTAGCACACATACTCACAAACACTTCACCTAATGTCGAGACAGGACACCTAATGAATAGTCCCGGCTTCGAACTCAAACCTATGAGGGATGAACGCCTAAGAGAAAGTTCAGACCCTATGTCTCTGACTCTAGTAGATGCCAAGAGGAAAGTCTGACCACACCAAACCAATGTTGCACACTTATAGCAGGGTCCCTACTTAAGAGGAAGGATGCCTAATGGAAAATCTGACTTTGTGTTTCACCGCATGCATCGAGAACTACATGAACTTTGATTCCTCCATGCAAGGGGAGGTACATAGGAGCAAGAGGCCTACTCTTGTCAAGTTATGCACCCTTTGCATCATGGTCTTGTACATGTCCACCCCTACTAGTCCCGTAAGTTAACTGACAGTAAAGGTAAAGGTTACATTGCATGCATTTCATAGGGTAACTACCAGATGGTAGGCGGATGGGATGAACCCCATGCATAACTGACTCCTTACCCAGACTCTGCTTTTGTCGACTTGCCTTATCCTCCTCAAGGCTCTGATATGCCTTTAAATGTTGGTGGCAACTCCAATCCAAGTTGAATCCGGCCTGGTCAATCCCCCCGGATTGGTCAAGCCAGTACCGACTTGTCAAAAGCCGACTCCTCCCTAGAGGTGGATTCGACTCCTTTTTGAAAATTCAAAAACAAAACAAATCCCATTCAGGAAAAAAATTAATTTTCTTTCTAAATTGCCCCCAATGCGATTTAGGTCGCGTCAGATGGCGACTCCACTAGGGAAAACATTTAGGTGAGAGTCAAGCCCTGGTCAAACGAACTGCATGAAGTGTAACCTTTACTGTTCTTCTCATTTTCCATTCCATGTATATTTGTATATGCCCTTGGAGTTAATCTCTAGACAGGTGGTCACGATAGCCCAGCCAGAGCATGATCTTTCAAGGAACATCCATACTCTGGGATTCATTCCTATTTGTGGAAGGTTCTCGAAAAGGGTCTTGAGCTTTGGTGGCCAAAGGTGAGGTATGTGATTAGAGCCATGAAAGGATCCTATAACTGCCTTAGAACCCTCAAGACTAGCCACAACCACCCTTAGGAGGACAGGAACCCCTTTGCGTCGCATCTACATAGGTCATCAACCCGAACCGCTCCAAAGCTAAGTCTCCTTGCCCGAATACCTTCAAGGAATCAAAAGCTTGTACATACATTACTACATTACATAAAATAAAGGAGAGAGAAAACAGTACATGCATTACATGAGCATACTTAATTGCGAGAATTTTCAGACAAATAAAAATGGAAACTGGTTATGAAGTCCAGAAGTTGCACCCCCATCCACATTAGGACCCCTGACTTGCTATCACTAAGGAAATGGGGTAGCTGCCTAAAGGGACAATGGTGTTGAACCTTCGACGGAAGGTATAGAAATTGCTTGAGTCTGCTCGAGGTCGAGGTACAACCTAACACCCTGACCGCCTTGGCACAATATTACGACCCCCCTCTAAGGTGCTTCACCTTTAGAGACTTCCAACTGGCACCGACACTGGAGGAGTACGAAAGGATCATCGGAATACCCCTAGAAAGATCTCTGCCTTATCTGTTCAAAGGGAAAAACCCTTCTTGAGCCTCAATGGCCAAAATACTAAGGATTTCTGAGTCGGAGGCCCAAGGGGAAAAGAGAAATAGAAATGGTTTAGAAGGAATCCCGAGAGTCAGCCTGGAGGGTAGACTCGACCGACTACAGCAAGAGGGCGACTAGCGGGCCTTCATGGACATATATGCACTCTTGATATACAACATAATGCTTTTTCCACACATAGAAGACTACATGGACTTGGCAGTCGTGGACACCTTCCTGGCTAAGAGAGACAAAGGGGAGAACCCCATAATAGCAATACTAGGCAACACATATTACTCTCTGAATTATTGCTATGTGAAAAATGGGAAAGCACTAAGATGTTGCACAACTCTGCTATACTTGTGGCTCACAGCTCACCTTTTCCACAACAAAAGAAGGGCGACCTGCCCTATAAAGAATTATCGCTGGAGCTGGATCAGGACAATGGCCATGCCCGAGTGGACCAAGAAGTTGGATGATGCTTCTGAGAAGTCCATTTGTTGGCGGATTCCCTAATGTACCCCCTGATAGGAACTCAAGGAGCCATCAACTACAACCCTGAGCTGGCGTCGTGATAGGCGGGTTACCTCATGGTTCTACCCCCATCCGACGAGGCCCTCACACCTTTCATCCTACACAACCTGCGAGTACAAAATGGGGAGTACCTCAAAAGGATTTGACAAGCCTGGAAAAGCGTCATCAGAAAAGGCCCTGAGTGGGGGCCTTGCAACTGTAGAGCCTTACCTAGCTATAAGGCCTGGCTTAAGAACATACACAAACAGGTCAGCCTAACATTCGGAAATCCTCGCCTCAGCACCAACAAGGAGTCGGGTCCAGGCCAGGCAAGGCCTTACGAATCCTCTAAGCGGAAATTGGTGTGCAGCCCAGAACGCCTAGGGAAGGAAGACGCAAAAAAAGAACGTTGCAAGGAAGAAAGCTAGTCTAGAACAATAGCCTAGGAGAGGTACTTTAAGGAAATAGAGCGAGAACAAGCTCTAGTTGAGAAGCAAGAATTAAAGACGGTTTTGGCCAAATCCTGGAGGAAGGAGACAGAGGCCAATGACCAGCTGAGCCAACTCTAGGAAAGAGTGCGCATTCTCGAGGCTGAGTCAGCCAAAAACCGGCTTCAAAGGGAACACCTGGAAAGCCAAAGGCGGTAGGGGATGGAAAAGCTCATCAAGGAATGAAGAAGAGCCATTGATGCAGAGCTGCATGTAGAAGCAGCCATCCAAGGACTAAGTAAAATGGTAGGGCACACTGAAAGGAGAATACGAGAGGCACAAGAAGAGGCAGTCTTCTGGAAGGATAGGTATACCAAGTTGGCTTGGTTGGCTAACCAAGGCCTCATGGACATACTGATGAGTCACAAGTTATACATCTTTTAGACACCTAAGAAGGAGGTTTGCAAGACTATTATGTGATTAAGGATGGACTATTAGCTAAGATTCAGTTTATGAGCTCGAATATAGAGAAAATACAAATCTGTGCTAATTCAGACTTCTTAGCTAATAAAAGTATCACTCCTTCTTCCTGCAGGTCAAGCCGAGTTGACCAAGGTCAACAGAAGTGTCTCAGCCGAGATGAAGTCGTCCCGACCAGACCGACTCAATCTCGGCCAAGCAAGAGTCATCTCGGCCGGCCCGTTGACTTGCAGCCCAGCAGCCCAGAAGAGAGTGGCCCAAATGTATTGACCACGTCAGCTATCCAGCTTGGAGGCCACCTCAATGCTAATTCATCTGCCATGTCACTCCTAGGAAATCTGCCATGTCACGTGAAAAGATCTGCATAGGGGTAGAATCGAACATTCTTTGTAATTCTGTTAGGATTCGTTAGGATTAGCTAATCATAGCTCGTGTATATATAGGAGGAGCTGTGCCTTTGTTTAGTCGTCTTTGAATTCACTTTAATTCCACACTCATTATATCCATTTTCTCGCTCCTGCTCTCTCCATTTTCACGATGGTGCACGGCGCTGCATTGGTGCTTCTCTCGATTGAGGAAGTGCAGGTCTAAGACTGGGAAGCTGGACGTTTACGGAGGGACCGATCAGACTACTGACGCACTCTGGTGGAACTGATCCTCAGCGCTTAGGCTAACGGAGGTGAACCACCACCATCAACCTTGGCGATCGTTGAGGAAGATGGAACCATCCGAACTCAGGACCACTGTATTTGTATTCTGATTCTGTTAATCGATTTCATTCTGCATTTCATATCTCTGTTCTCTTCCCCTTCTTTAACTCACGAATTGAATCGCGATTGCATTTGAGACGTGAACAATGTTAAGCTAAGCCGATTGGAACTGGTTTAACTAATATAGTAGGTAACCATTTAACGATTGTTAATAGGGAACCTAAAATCAGCTCTGAACTTAATCCCTGTCAACTGATGAGGTAGCGATTGCATAAATCCTCGGTATGGCAATGGACGAATATTTGCCGATCGTCATAAGACTACCCAAGGCTGATATGGACTGAGAACTGGAGTGTGGAACCTGGACTGGACTTAATTAATGGAACTGAATCTGAATACAGTTATATAATAATAATAGATAAGTAGTAATAGTAGTATACATTCACTGCATTCATAGTCTTAGTTTATTTTTCTGCTTACTTGCATTCAAAACCCCCATTTACTTTGCTTTCTTTCTTGTTTTCTGGTTGAGACAGAGGTAGTCCCCCTGTAGTAGTGTCTGTCATGCACTCAGCCGAGACCAAGCCGGATAGTCTCTGCCGAGACCATCTCTATTTCAGTCTCTGCCGAGTCCGACTCGGCTAGTGCTGAGAAGAGTCAACACTCCACATCTCAGATTCTGCATTGTTTAAATTTGACACTAAACCACAATTGAGCACACTGTGTCCTTGAGAAGAAATGACCTAGGGTTGACTATACTATAGTTAGCTTTAGTATTTGATAAGCGCGTAAAACGACTGTAAAAACGCACATCATCAAATTGGCGTCGTTGCCGGGGACACAAGTTCTTTTGTGTTTTCGTGTGCCAAGCTAAATAAGGTCGAATCCCGAGTCTGTGAAGTGTAAGTCAGTCTTGAGTATTTTGAATTTGTCTATGTTTTTCTGTTGTTTCTGGATCCTGAATAAAAAGCATGCCCTATATCAATAATTTTTCTGTGTAAAAACGCTCATCTGTGTAAAACCATTTTGTAGTACTTAGAGGTAGCATTTTGTTTGCATATATTACTGCATCTTTCTTTTCTGCATAATCTGCATGATGCATGACTAGGAGTAGTACTGATCCATTGACTGTTTTTGACCCAGAAATAGAATTAACCTTACGTGAGATTACGGAAAATTAGGAACACTGTAGTAAATAGTAGTGCTGATATAGAATCTGTAGCTAATTCTAACCAGCTTTGTACTGATAATCTTGTGCGTCTAGTTCTAACGCTTTTTTGCAGAATCGGGACGAATGGAGAATAACGATAGGGCGTTGAAGGAGTTAGCTACTCTCGCACGTGGTGTATCAACCCTGGTGCATCCAATACCCACAGTTGGAGCCAGCTCAAACATATGAGTTGAAATCTGGTCTTATACACTGTTGCCCCAAATTTCATGGTCTTGCGAGGAGAAGACCCCACAAGCTTTTGAAAGAGTTCCATGTGGTCTGCTCTACCATGAGGCCTTGAGGGGATATCGGAGGACTATATCAAGATGAAGGCATTCCCATTCTCCTGGATGGGGCAGCAAAGGATTGGCTGTACCTTCAGCCGGCCCTTTTCAACACACAGGGGGAGAAATGAAGCGTGTATTCTGGAGAAGTTCTTTCCAGGCATCCAGAACTGCGACCATCGAAAAGAGATATGTGGGATAAGGCAGCATACAGGTGAAATATTACATGAATACTTGGGAGAGGTTTAATAAACTCTGCGCCACCTGTCCACATCATCGGAGATCAGCGAACATTGCTGATCCAATATTTCTATGAAGGACTATCTCTAATGGACAGAGTATGATAGATGCAGCTAGTGGTGGAGCTTTGATGGACAAGACACCAGCAGCAGAAGGCACCTGATTTCCAACATGGCTGGTAATACACAACAGTTCGGAATCGGAGGGCCGAAGTCAATCCCGGATGGTGAATGAAATCGGTGCAGCTTCCAATCAAAGGCTGGAGAATCAGCTGACCGAGTTGACATCATTGGTGAGACAGCTTGCTATTGGACAACACCAACCCGCCATGGCAGCAAAATTATGTGGCATATGTACTTCCGTGGAGCACCCCAATCGATATGTGCCCCACTCTCCAAGAAACCGAAGCCTGGAATACCAGCCAGAAAATGTTGGAGCCATAGGTGGATTTCAGTACGGGAAGCAGCAGATCAGAATCGGGCGTTTGATAACCAGCAGCATGGGAGACATCCATTCCGGCCAGACCGAACCAAGGGCCATATGCAACCCAACAATTCGGATCCGCATCGAACACTTATCAGCGGCAAGCATGTTATCAACAACCGACTCAAAGAATACCCAAAGACCACCTTTTCAAAGAACAACAACAACAACAGAGAGTGCCTACTCAAGGCAACTCTCCATCTCCGGAGGACCTAATGAAGCAACTTGCAACCAATAACTGGAGTTCCAAAGAATCTGTGAGCTCCAGAACATGCAATTTCAGGAAAATATGACCGCCACCATCCAAGACCTCAAAACGCAAATTGGTCAGCTAGCTAACACAAAGTGAACCAACTTCAGGCGGCAGGATCTAGCAATCTCCCTCTCAAAGCATTCCAACCAGAGAGGTAACGCCAGTAGTCACTCTCTCGAAGTGGAAAAGAACTACCTCAACCTACACCGCAGCAGATGCCGAGATCACTAGAAGCCGACTCGAGCATAATGCCAACCTACAGTCTTGGCCAGAAAAAGCTGTTCCGTTGCCATTTCCATCTCGGCCCACTTCAGCAAGAAAGCTAGAGTCGGATGACGAGCGTGAAGATGTTCCGTAAGGTGGAAATCAACATTCCACTCCTTGATGCCATCAAGCAAGTTCCCAAGTACGCAAAGTTCCTCAAGGAACTCTGTGTGCACAAGCGGAAGAAGATAAAAGGAAGTGTGGAAGTTGGAGGTGTGGTGTCGGCCTTAACTAAGAACGAAACTTCCACCACAGGGACAGCAACACTGCCAAAGAAATGCAGAGATCCTGGAATCTTTTTCTGTTCCATGTACCATTGGTGAATGCACTTTTGCCGATGCCATGCTGGATTTGGGAGCCTCAATCAATGTCATGCCGGCATCAATCTGTGTCCCCTGAATTTCGGAGATTTAGAACCAACGGGGATGACCATTCAACTTGCTAACAGGAGTATTGTCCAGCCCCTGGGTGTTCTTGAGGATGTTCTCGCCCAAGTTAATGAGCTAATTTTTCCAGCTGACTTTTATGTTCTTGACATGGAGGATGAGACAGTAGGAAAGGAATCAACTTTAATTGCAGGAAGACCATTCTTGATGACGGCACGAACAAAGATTGATGTATACTCTGGGACTCTCTCAATGGAATTTCGGTGACACTGGGTGCAATTCAATATTTTCGAAGCTATGAAGCACCCCACCAAGACCATTCCTCTTTGGCATTGACCTTATTGAAGAACTGGTTGAAGAATATCTTCAACTAGACATACCTGCAAAGGGAAGCATGGAAGACTTTGCTGAAGTTACTGATATTATCAGTTGCTTAGAAATCTATGAAGAAGCCGACAAGAAGAAGTACATACCCTCTCCAGCTCCGAGGACGAATATGATGACATCGCTGACTTGGAATTCAAAGCCGAATTATTCAAAACAATGAACCAAGCATGCAATTAGACAAACCCGGAGTGCTCAGAAAGTGAAGAGGCTGAAGTTGCCGAAACTAACCAATACTTATTTGCACAGCTGGCAACAATCTTTTCAGCAAGAACCTTGAAGTCGGCGGAGAAGGCCGAGTCAATGAAGGAGCCATAGTCAACTCGGCCAAAGAAACCAAGGCCGACAAGCCCACCGAGATCATTTCGGCCAAAGCAGACTCAACTCACACTGTGGAAAACACTGATGTTCCATCCAGATCCGACTCAGAAGGCCAACTCGAAGCCAAGGCCGACTCCACTCCCACGTTGATCGAGCCCATGAAGTCAAGCCGTAGAAAGCAATCAAAGGCCGAAATCATGTCGGCACACTGGTGCCGAATCAAGACCAAGTCGGCCGATCGGATCCAAATTCAGATATTGACAAATCTCCATTGCCACCACCACCCATAGAACTAAAACCATTGCCGAGTCACTTAAAATACGCCTACTTGGACAAAGAACAGCAACTCCCGGTTATTATTGCTAGCAATCTCAACCAAGAGCAAGAAGAAAAGTTGTTGGAGGTCCTAAGGCAGCATAAGAAGGCAATAGGGTGGAAACTTTTCTGACCTTCCCGGCATAAACCCCTCCATCTGCATGCATAAAATATTAATGGAGGAGGAGATCAAGCCCATAAGGCAGCAGCAAAGAAGACTGAATCTGACACTCCTAGACGTGGTTAAGAAAGAAGTCACAAAGCTCCTTGCAGCAGGGATCATCTACCCCATCTCGGATAGCCAATGGGTGAGCCCCCGTGCAAGTGGTGCCAAAGAAGTCCGGCTGATCACGAAAAACCAGCAGAATGAGCTGGTACCAACAAGGATTCAGAACAACTGGCAAGTGTGCATTGATTATAGAAGATTAAACCAAGCAACTCATGCAAGGATCACTTCCTCTGCCTTTCATTGATCAAATGCTTGAAAAATTGGCAGGGAGATCCCATTACTGTTTTCTTGATGGTTTCTCGGGCTACATGCAGATACATATTGCACCTGAAGATCAGCATAAGACGACCTTTACCCGCCCATTTGGTACCTTTGCGTATACACGCATGCCATTCGGCCGTGCAATGCGCCGAGTACATTCCAACGTTGCATGATGAGTATCTTCTCGGACTTGCTACAGGACTGCATGGAGGTCTTCATGGATGATTTTACCGTATATGCTTGACTCATTTGATGCATGCCTGAATAATCTGTCAAGGGTGTTGAAAAGATGCATTGACACAAACCTCGTGCTCAATTTTGAAAAAATGTCACTTCATGGTGACTGAAGGAATAGTATTGGGTCATCGGTATCCAATAGAGGCATCAAGTAGATAAAGCCAAGATAGACATCATATCTTCCCTTCCAAACCCCTCTTTTGTGAGGGAGGTTCGCTCATTTTTAGGACACGCAGTTTCTACAGAAGATTCATAAAAAACTTCAGCAAACTTGCCTTGCCTCTATCCAAGCCGCTACTGAAAGACGTGGAATTCAACTTCGATCAACACCGTATCGAAGCATTTCAGAGTTGAAGACCAGACTCACGTCCGCCTCCCATTCTGCAAGCACCAAACCAGGACCTGCCATTCGAATTAATGTGTGATGCATCCAACTCGGCATTAGGGGAGCTGTTCTCGGCCAAAGAGCCGAGTCGGCCTCCCAAAGGCGGGTAATTGCTTATGCATCACGAACTATGGACTTCGGCCAATGCGGAATTACACAACAACCGAGAAGGAACTATTGGCAATTGTGTTTGCCCTGGACAAGTTCCGCCCATACCTTCTCAAGACTAGAATAATTGTGTTCTCCGATCATGCAGCCTTAAGATACTTGTTGAAGAAGCCGGATGCCAAGCCGAGACTGATTCGGTGGATGCTTCTCCTTCAAGAATTCAACATTGAAATCAGAGATAAAAGAGGTGCGGAGAACTCTGAAGCAGACCACCTAAGCAGAATCCAAAAGAAAGTGAACCGATGCCTATCCGAGATGAATTTCCAGATGAGCACCTTTCTCGCACATAAAAACGTCTTCACCATGGTTTGCTGACATTTGTAATTTTGTGGCAACATCTCAGTTCCCACCAGAGGCATCTCTACTGTACAAGGATAAAATCCAAGCGATGCCAAGTACTACATTTGGGATGATCCCTACCTTTGGAGACTGTGGCTTTGACAAAGTCATCCGCAGTGCATTCCCGGAAGCCGAAGTTCAATTCGGTCCTCCGGTTACGCCACTCGGCACTGGAGGCGGCCATTATGGATCCACTTCTGATTTGCCAGAAAGTGCTAGACTGTGGTCTCTACATGGCCAACCATCTTGAGAGACGCGCATGAATTCGTCTCCACCGCAAGAACTGCCAAAAGCGAGGAATGGCCATGAATGAAGGCATGAAATGCCCCAACAACCCATCCAATTTCTGTGAAATCTTTGATGTTTGGGGAATAGATTTCATGGGACCATTCCCAGTCTCCAATGGCTATTCATACATTCTGCTGGCCGTAGATTATGTATCAAGGTGGGTAGAAGCCATTGCCACCAGAACCAACGATGCTCGAGTAGTAGCGGACTTCCCTGAAGTCCAACATCTTCTGCCGGTTTGGTGTGCCAAAAGCAATCATAAGTGACCAAGGCAGTCACTGCAATAGAGCTATGGCTTCCCTTCTTCAAAAAATATGGAGTAGCACACAGAATTGCTACTGCCTACCACCCGCAAAACCAATGGCCAAGCAGAAGTGTTCAACAGGGAAATCAAGAAAACAACTGCAAAAGATGACCAATCCCAAGAGGAAGGACTGGAGCCGCCTCCTTGAGGATGCTCTCTGGGCACATAGAACCGCATACCGGACACCTTTAGGGATGTCTCCCTACAGGATTGTTTCGGCAAAAGCCTGTCACCTTCTGTGGAACTAGAACACAGAGCATACTTGGGCTGTTAAGCGATTGCAATCTGGCCTATGACCAAGCGGGGGAGCAGAAAATTTCAGCTACAAGAGCTAGATGAACTCCGCTTGGAAGCATATGAAAACTCCAGGATCTACAAGCAGAAAATCAAGCGATTCCATGACCAACAGATCCTGAGAAAAGAATTCCGAGTTGGCCAGAAAGTCCTCTTGTTTAACTCATGCCTTAAACTCATTGCAGGTAAACTACGTTCTAGATGGGATGGGCCTTTTGTTATCACTAATGTATTTCCCCATGGTGCAGTACAGCTAAAAGACGAACACAACAACAGCACCTTCCAGGTCAATGGGCACCAAATTAAGCCATTCCATGAAGGCCCAATGTCAATCATGCCGGAAATGGAGGACATATCATTGATGGAACCAACAGCTCCAGATGACCCTCCCTTGCATTGAGGACAATGCAAATTTTAAGTGTGGGGGTGGGGGATGATCCAAGAATTCCAATTTTCTCTTTTCATTCCCTTCTTCTTGAACTCTGCCAGTTCTAATTCTCTGTTAGTTTTAAGTCTGCTAGTTTAAACTACTTGATTTGCGTATTTCATTTTTTCTGGTTTTTCAATCTCTCGTTTTTCAAAATTTCCCCTCCTGAACAAGAATTCCAAGTGGATTGTCAATAACAAGAATGTCATGAAAAGAGTTCTGAATTGGTTTCTGAAAGTTTGAATAAAGTCAGTGAAAGCATATCTGCAACTTTGACAAGAGAATTCTCTAGCTCAAGAGAATGAAACTTTTGTGTTCTAGGCAATAATCGACTGAAAAATTGAAAAGAAAAACCTTGAGTCAGAGCTGATACAACCTGTGTGAGATTTTGAGCCTTATAAATATGGATGGCTCGCGTCTTGCCATTCTCTTCTTGTTCTTTAGTGTAATTTTTGCATTCATGATAACTGTATATTTTGCATTTTGCCTCAACTCTCTAGATACAACTGTTTTCACATGCAGGAATGACATGATCTAGGCCATGTTTCTCATGAGCCCTGAGCCAAATAAAGCCTACCTAAACAAATGTATCTGTTGTTTCCCCATTTGAGCCTAACTAACCATTCTTCTTTTTGACAGCTCACTACAAGCCAAGGCCAGAAAAACCATGAATTAACCTTACCCTATGGGAGCAGAGGAGCTTTGGAATTGTTGTGGGAGTAAGTCATGATCAAGTGTGGGGGAAACTCCAGGAAGCAAAACATTGTTCAACACTCTCCCAAGCTCAAAGAGCAATAAAGGAATAAAAGCGAGCAAAAGGAAGAAAAAGAAAAGTGGAAAGCAGCAGCTAAAAATCTGAGCTGAAGCAAATAAAGAAAGGAAGCAGCTGCATAAATGTATTGTATAAGAAAAAGAAAAGAAAATGAGCTGGTGGCAGCAAGAAGGAGAAATTGGCAGCAACCTGAGTAACCCTCAGGCTGATTTAAACTTACTCCCCATTGCTCCTCTCTCCCCAAAGGGTCCTGAAACCAGTTTTTTTTTTCCATATATTATCCACCCCATGACCCAGCCTCGCTACAAGCCAAAAAGAAGTCCTAGTGATCATAACTGTGCGTGTTTTTGCAGGTGTAAGAAGAGAGCTTTGTCAAAGTGTGGCAATTTTAGTTCCATGAATGTTGAGTGTAAATACAAGCCCAAGCACGAGAGAAATGAGGGAATGAATTGCCCAAAAGCTCTGTCACTCTTGGTTATCTTTTCCTGTTTGCAGGTCATTAATTTGCCTAGAGCGTAGAAGGAGTAATTTCATATTGATAGAGCATCTCAAGCTCAGAGTGAATGAGTGCCGACTCTGTCTCGGTCGAACTGAAGGAAGCCAAATGAAAAATTCTTTCTATCTTTAAAAAATTTCCCCTTGTTGATTTTCATTTTATTTTGCCCAGGAGTGCAAAAGGGTAAGTGTGGGGGTGTGATGAGTCACAAGTTATACATCTTTTAGACACCTAAGAAGGAGGTTTGCAAGACTATTATGTGATTAAGGATGGACTATTAGCTAAGATTCAGTTTATGAGCTCGAATATAGAGAAAATACAAATCTGTGCTAATTCAGACTTCTTAGCTAATAAAAGTATCACTCCTTCTTCCTGCAGGTCAAGCCGAGTTGACCAAGGTCAAAGAAGTGTCTCGGTAGAGATGAAGTCGTCCCGAGCCGGACCGACTCAATCTCGGCCAAGCAAGAGTCATCTCGGCCGGCCCGTTGACTTGCAGCCCAGCAGCCCAGAAGAGAGTGGCCCAAATGTATTGACCACGTCAGCTATCCAGCTTGGAGGCCACCTCAATGCTAATTCATCTGCCATGTCACTCTAGGAAATCTGCCATGTCACGTGAAAAGATCTGCATGGGGGTAGAATCGAACATTCACTGTAATTCTGTTAGGATTCGTTAGGATTAGCTAATCATAGCTCGTGTATATATAGGAGGAGCTGTGCACTTTGTTTAGTCGTCTTTGAATTCACTTTAATTCCACACTCACTATATCCATTTTCTCGCTCCTGCTCTCTCTCCATTTTCACGGTGGTGCACCTACACTGCATTGGTGCTTCTCTCGATTGAGGAAGTGCAGGTCTAAGACTGGGAAGCTGGACGTTTACGAGGGGACCGATCAGACTCATTGACGCACTCGGTGGGAACTGATCCTCGGCGCTTAGGCTAACGGAGGTGAACCACCACCATCAACCTTGGCGTCGTTGAGGAAGATGGAACCATCCGAACTTCAGGACCACTGTATTTGTATTCTGATTCTGTTAATCGATTTCATTCTGCATTTCATATCTCTGTTCTCTTCCCCTTCTTTAACTCACGAATTGAATCGCGATTGCATTTGAGACGTGAACAATGTTAAGCTAAGCCGATTGGAACTGGTTTAACTAATATAGTAGGTAACCATTTAACGATTGTTAATAGGGAACCTAAAATCAGCTCTGAACTTAATCCTGTCAACCGATGAGGTAGCGATTGCATAAATCCTCGGTATGGCAATGGACGAATATTTGCCGATCGTCATAAGACTACCCAAGGCTGATATGGACTGAGAACTGGAGTGTGGAACCTGGACTGGACTTAATTAATGGAACTGAATCTGAATACAGTTATATAATAATAATAGATAAGTAGTAATAGTAGTATACATTCACTGCATTCATAGTCTTAGTTTATTTTTTGCTTACTTGCATTCAAAACCCCCCATTTACTGCTTTCTTTACTGTTTTCTGGTTGAGACAGAGGTAGTCCCCCTCTGTAGCGTCTGTCTGCACTCAGCCGAGACCAAGCCGGATAGTCTCTGCCGAGACCATCTCTGCTCAGTCTCTGCCGAGTCCGACTCGGCTAGTGCTGAGAAGAGTCAACACTCCACATCTCAGATTCTGCATTGTTTAAATTTGACACTAAACCACAATTGAGCACACTGTGTCCTTGAGAAGAAATGACCTAGGGTTGACTATACTATAGTTAGCTTTAGTATTTGATAAGCGCGTAAAACGACTGTAAAAACGCACATCATCACATACCTAGAACTCTGCCGACACCTGTACGACAATCTGAAGAACCTGTCCTCGCCCCTGTGAGGAACTTTTGTGAAACAATTAATGAATAATAATAGCCAGTTTTTGTTTGCATGTGTCTGAATAATTTGTAATTACAACATAGCATGCATGGCCTCCTTTTCTTTTTTGCATACATAACATGCATTGACATATAACATGCATAATAACTTAATAAAAAACGTGCTTGGGATACCAAAAGGGTCCACGTCATAGCCTCGGTACGCAACGCGCTCCAAAACTAAAGCAAGGGAAAACAAGGTCGAGGCATTGGAGTAGTAGAATCAGGACCTCAAGGGGGAGGTGAGCCAACTTAAGGAACAAATGGCTTAAATGTATCAAATAATCTCCCGGACCAACACCGCCATTACTACCATGGCTAACTAGGGGGCAATGGGGTACGCCCAACCCGGCTACGCTAACGAACTGCCACCACTTGGTGCTAGAGACCCGCCCTATGGGATGCCCTACGGGTGGAGAACCAAGGCCTCTGCTACTGAAGAGCACGAGCAGCAAAATGCCGTGAACAATGAAGGGGCTAAGGTTGTCCTCAACGCAGTCTCCGGGGCTGGGCCAAGTCTCGGAGACAGCACCTAGGGACAGAGCAACACTGAAGCTCAACCCTAGGCATCACGAGCCCCACAACCCTTCGTGGTTAATAAGTGGATGCCTCACTCTGAGGGAAAGTTGCAATCCTTGGAGAAATAACTTTGTGCCGTAGAAGGCGGGGATAAATACGGGTTGGAAGCCGCAGACCTGTGCCTGGTCCTTGACGTAGGACTCCCAACAGACTTCAAGACTTTGGAATTCAACAAATACAAAGGGAGCTCCTACCCCAGAGTCCACCTGGCGATGTACTACCAAAAGATGGCAACGTACATTTATGATGGCAAAATCCTGGTTCATTGCTTCCAGGATAGCCTGACCGAAGCAGCCCTTAGTTGGTATGTTAGCTTGGAGCGAGGGCGCATTAAGACATGGAGGGACTTGGCAGAAGCCTTCCTAAAACAATACAAGTACAACAAAGACA